>NEWO01000007.1:2001917-2037570 GCA_003013225.1 Phalaenopsis aphrodite
TGTTTATTTTACATTAGTTTTTTTCCTAACTAAATAATCTCCTAAATTTCAGTGAAATGAAAGTTTGGAAGCTTCATCGTTTATTAGATGGTTTCTTTCTGTGCTTATTGGGCTTATGTTTTTTTATTATGTAATATATGGGGAAGCATATTATGATAGGGTTGTAGTTGAATAACCAGCTTCTAGCTGAAAATATGGGTGGTTTGATTTTAATTATCTCTATGTGTACAACATTTGTTGGGTGATGGTCAATGCAGTTTGCAAGTTAAACTAAAAAATATTGTTGTAGATGCTTAGGGAGTTACTTTGGGGTCAAGTTAATTTGAGAAAAATGAACAAAAAATGTGAAGAAAAAAATGAACAGTGGTAAAGAACATGGAACAAATTGTCAAGGTCCTGAGATCAAAGCCCTCCCCCTCCCTTAAATTTGTATTTTGACAATCAATATTCTGGAAAAATAAAAATTCAAATATGGCAGTGGATTAGATGTATTTGAAAGCTCTCTGAATTTTGTGATTCGTGACCAGAGGATATTATTGAGGATAACTCAAAAAAGAATCTTCTCAGGAATAAGATTTGGGGCATATCTAGTATAGGTCACTTTTCCATTGGATTCTTAAAGCAACTGTGAATGAAAGCTGCCTAGAAGAGAACCAATTTTTAATGCCTCATCAGTACTTCGTAGTTTTTATGTTATTTTAGAGTGCTGCAGTACAAAAAAAAGTTTCCAAGAACTTTCGTAGATAACAAAATCACCATGTGTTTATGTTTTTATACAAAAAAGGATAATGTTGAGATAATATTTTTATGTCAACTGCTTCTTTAGCTTATTTGGTAAAAAAATCCATCTTTTTGGCATTCACTCAAGCATTTTCCATTATTTTATTAGCAAAATTTTCTTCTGACAGGATCTGATGGTATGAACTAGTTGCATGGCTTTGTTATGAGTGATTCAGAAATATTTATGCAGATGCTTGAAAATGAAAATTCCAATGAGAGCATCAAATGAACTAAGCAAAAGTATATTTTATTAAGCATATAGTTGAATAATGGTTTTATTTGGCTTTGAACTTGTGAACAATTTAGCTTATAAAAATTTGTTCGTTGTTATATTAGGAGTCAAGTTGAATTTTTTACATTTTTACTTTCCCAAGACCATGTTCAAATTATAGATTGTATCAGCATCTGTGGTAATGAAATTTACAGCACATGTTTTTAGTTCCTTATCTCATATAAGTATTTGAAAGCTTTGAGAAAATAATCCAAACTTTTAGAGCTCACTATGAAGATATCATCTTAACTAAGATATGCTAAGTTCTATATTTTTCACATAAATTACATCCGAGCCTTTGAGGTTAAGGGTCTCCACATCGGTCTACATTTTTGAAGGCCATAAAATCAGGTCTTTTAGTTTGATTATGTGCTTCAATTGGGGTCCTTCCGTGGAAGATCCATTAGAACATCTCTAGATTCCTTGACTGCCCTGCACTTATAAGGGAAGCTAGAGGACCTAGCTGAGATGAATGGTACAATTCATGGCTAGAGCTCCACCCTTGGCAGTTTAAAACTTAGAGTCTTCAATAAATGAAGGCAAAAAGTTCATGGCTCGGCCAAGTTTTGTGTTGAACATATATGTGCTTCAATTTCTAGTTCAGCAACATATTTTTGTTCAGGATTTCACAGTTAAATTTTTTGTTTCTAAATTTTTAGAAATATTGTTTTGGCTTTATCGAAGGTTTTACCTAGTGCTTGTGCGTCATAATGCATTAATTTTTTTCTTGTTGATTAATGATCTAAATGTTTTTTTTTTATTTACAAATGATAAATTCCCAAATTTTGAGAGAAAAATACTTTGGGTTTGGCATTACTTTCACAACATTTCATCTGTACCATTCATAGTTTGATTTTTGTTAAGGTTAGGAATTGAGGATGTGATGAACTAACCTAGTTTGGTAGAAATTGTTTTTATCTTACTTATTAATGAAGTAATTAACCATCGATTCAACCAGGTTCCATGCTAAGTATCCCCTATATTTACTGTTTTGGACACAATTTTTATTAAAAAGATTATTCGTGGAAACAGATTTACTTGTTAAAATACTTAAGGGACATCAAAATGTTACATTTTCTAATAGACCCATATTCATTTCTTTCATGAATACCTGGGATGATGAACTTTTTTTGTGTTTATAAAGTGTTATTTGGTTTCTCTCTTGGTTAAATAATTATGAAAATATATCAGCTATTTCAAATATTCCTTAAAAACATTTTCCATTACCCGCACGAGTATTTATCTCAATAAAAATTGTCTTTTATCCAGGATGAAATCTTCTATTTGTTCTTTGAAACGAAAAACTCCATCACTCTGCAAGGCGATATTGGTGTTGCTATGAGCAAAGATAAAGGTGTGACATGGACTCATTTGGGCACTGCTTTAGACGAAGAGTGGCATCTTTCATACCCTTACGTTTTTGATTACCAGGATCAAGTAAGAATATGTTATTTATTTTTGGAAGATTTACGTACACACAATTCTTATGCATGTACATATCTAAATTTGAACACCTAAACTTTGATTTTTAAATTTATAGCACTTTATCTATGAATGAAAAGGTGTGTTTTACTTTTGAAAAGCTGTAATAATGTTATTTTTGATGTGATATGAAGCATTTCAGAAATATAAATATAAAAATTGAAGTTTAGGTGATGGATATGTATGTAAATACATAGGAATTTCGTGGTATGTGTGTAAACGCATCTTCATTTTCTATGTGCATGGATGAACCGAAGTTCAATATATGATATTGGTTTAATTCATAGATATACATGTTACCTGAAGGCAGCAAGAAAGGAGATCTTCGTCTATACCGAGCAGCAGAATTTCCTTTGAAATGGAAGCTCGAAAATATCATCATGAAGAAGCCACTTGTAGATTCATTCATCGTAAATTATGAAGGATACTATTGGCTCTGGGGTTCAGATTCTCAGAGGAACGGAGAACTTCAAATTTGGTACAGCAGTTCACCACTAGGCCCCTGGAAGCTACACAAGCAGACTTCCAACCATAGTTTTGACAAAGGATTTGGTGCTAGAAATGCAGGCAGACCATTCATATACAACGGCGAGCTTTATCGTCCAGGACAGGACTGTCGCGAGACATATGGACGGCGAGTAAGAATATTTAAAGTTAAGATTCTCGCTCCAGACAAATTCGAGGAAGTTGAAGTTCCCCTCGGCATCGAAGATTCCAAAAAAGATCGTAATTCTTGGAATGGCGCTCGTTTCCACCACATGGATGTGCAGCAGCTTTCCACCGGCGAATGGATCGGGGTGATGGATGGCGACAGGGTCCGTTCAGGTGATGCAGTTTACAGGCTTATGATTGGTTATACTTCATTTGGAGCTGCCATTGCCCTCTCTATTCTCTCAGGAATAATGCTGAGTTCAATTAAGTTAATTCTCCCTGTTCGCCGGTGCATCCCGATCTCCGGCAAGCGAAACAATATTGTCTACACCAGTCGTAAGAGCGCTGACATCTACACAAATCTGAGATGGCTTCTCATACAAATTAACAGGTCCGTTTCACAAGTTCAGGGACGAATAAACAGGAAGGCATTTGCAGGGCGTCTAATCCTTGTTCTCATATTTCTACTTCTGGTTTCGCTAACATGTGTCGGCACCCATTACTTGTACGGAGGCATTGGTGCAGAAGAGCCTTACCAACTTATGGGACATTACTCCCAATTCACTCTCCTCACCATGACTTATGATGCCAGGTTATGGAACCTGAAAATGTATGTGAAGCATTACTCAAAATGCTCATCAGTAAGGGAGATTGTTGTAGTCTGGAACAAAGGCAGAACACCAGAATTAAGCGAACTGGACTCTGCTGTTCCAGTTAGGATCAGGGTGGAGGAAAGAAATTCTCTGAACAATAGATTCAAGCTCGACCCGTTGATCAAAACCAGAGCCATTCTCGAGCTCGACGATGATATCATGATATCATGCAATGATGTGGAGCGAGGTTTCAAGGTGTGGAGGGAACATCCAGATCGGATCGTTGGGTTCTACCCACGTCTTGCCGAAGGTGATCGGTTAACTTATCGTGACGAAAGGTATGCTCGAGGGCAGCACGGATACAATATGATACTCACGGGAGCTGCGTTTATGGATGCCAAGTTAGCATTTGGTAGATATTACGGCGAGGAGGCGGTGGAGGGAAGGGAGTTTGTGGATGAGAAATTTAACTGTGAGGACGTGCTGTTAAATTTTTTGTATGCCAATGCTAGCTCAGGATCTAGGGTGGTGGAGTATGTGAAGGCTTCTTGGACGATAGATACGTCCAAGTTTTCTGGAGTGGCAATCAGTAAGAACACTAACGTGCATTATAAGGTGAGGAGCGAGTGCCTTGTTAAGTTCGCTGGACTTTATGGGCATTTGGGTGCAAAATGGGGTTTTGGAAGCAGGGGTGATGGGTGGGATGTATAGTTTTTATCATTTATTTTATTTTATTTTAGGAAATTTACATACATTCATCATAATTCTCGTGTATTTACACATCTCTAAGACCTTAACTTTCATATTTACATTCATAATATTTTGTTGTGATAAAACTAGGAATGCGAAGATGTACGTCGCTTTTCAAAAACTAGGTACTAGTGATATTCTTTGCATGTAAATATGAAAGTTTAGGGGTTAGATATATAAATGCATAAGAATTATGTGGTATTTTATTATTATTAATTGTTATTTATTTATTTATTATACAGGCTTGTATATAGCGTGGGAGGGTAGATTTCTTGAGCATTTTTTGCGTTGTGTATTTCTTTTTAGGGATTGAGATTTTGTGGTGTCCTGCTTCGGGCTTGTGTAGGACTTGTGCGGGCATCTCTTTTATGGGATTGCATGTTTTATTTTTAGACTGCATGTGTGCCTGATTTGTATCAATATTAATATATTAAACAGTCATCTATATGGTTTATAAGCAATAATGAGTTCGTTTATCTAATACTTCAAAAATAAAATAAAATTAAATTTTAAAAAAATATTATTTCTAGTCATTCATTAGGATTGTTAATGATTCGATTTCAAGTTGAGTTGGTATCCGCTTGACATTCGCTCAAATGGAGTTTGTGCAACTTGAAATCTGCATGTGATTTGTTATATTCAATTTTGAGTTGATCCGGTTCAAATTGAGTTATTTGGATTTATTGACTCGTTATATTCAATTTTACTGTGAGACCATCTTGAGTCAGTTCGAGTAGATTCATGTATGACTCAAAATCAGCTCAAAAAAATTTTTGATTGAATGTTTCGGTTCATAGTTGGGCCCGTTTATTTTGATATGATTTCAATCCAAGCAAAAATTTGAATTGGGGCAAAGTTTACAGCCCTAACTATTATTATATTCTGCCCCATGGATAGTGCTAAAGCAGGGAATTAAGGAAGGAGTTATCGCGTTCACAGAAAATGTTTGGCAAATGATGCTCCCCAATAAACCAAAACCCCAACACAGACTACTTGAGACCATACCAATAACAGAAACTCTGAAATTTCCAATCTTGTTGATACAAGTGAAAAAAGAAAATCATGGCCACCATTTTTTTATTACTACTATTTTTACCAACCTTAGGAACCCCATTTAATTAAGAATATTAGCAGAACTATAGGGGAAATGATTCCCATTTTTTGTGATTATATTCCCTTCAAATACCGTAGACCACAACAACATTACAATAAGGAAATTTCCTTCTCTTAGTGGGCTTAAAAATAGTTTAAAATTATACATAATAGCACATATTTAGGATGATTCTTTTTTTATTATTATTAACTTTTTAGCTCACCTACATTTCATGAAAAAGAAAAAAAAAGCTTACACTTATCAGCTAAAAATAAAACTGTTCATCTCAGAAGTCTGACCTGAGAAGCAAGTACAAATTGTGCTGTTAATTTGAGTTCCAGGCTCTAGTGAGACATTCTTTGGCTGTATATTGGCATTGATTGATGTCTGGGTAGATTACAGAATTCATGGAAAATTTTGTTAAACTAATAGATAAAAAGAAGAGAAAACTCATTATGTTTGGGAATATTAGACCATAAGCATCAGGATAGTATTACTTTCCATTCTCTATATTTCAACTTTTTCAGATATTTGATCTAAAAATATTACAGACCCTCTGTTTTATCTGCATTTATAAATTGCCCAACTTGACTGAATTACAAAGTAAAGCATGAAGTCATTACCTCACAACCTCACCTAAATGTTGCCTCGCCAAATCATCATTGCTCGAGTTTACGGATAAAAGATAAGAGAGATAAGGAGTATTTAAAATGTATCCTAATAAATAATAAATTATTTCAATGCATTTAATTTTCATCCAATCAAACCAGGTGAAAAAATGAAAAAAAAAAAATGAATTACACTAAAGCAACAAAATATCCATCAAAAGTTCAATTCAATGCTGGATCTTCAATATAAATTCATTTTCATTTACTTATATAATGCCGTATTGAAGGGGTAACATGTTACATAAATAAATGTGGGATTAATGGCCATCTAAATTTAGTGCTATCCCACAAACTATATCATGGAAAAACTTCATAATAAATGAATCATTATACATACAATAATTAGTGGCCCTCGTCTCACTGACGATGACCTTCCGGTAGGGTAACGACCCTATAAAATGGCACACTCCTTTGAGGTAAAGAGCCATCTTCTTCGTCATCATCAAATTCTAGTGAATAACTGATTAATAGAAGAAAAAATATGCATGTTATCTACAAATCCTGCCTTACTAAACAGGTAAAAGGTATTTATAACCAAAATTCAATATATTTGATAGATCTAATTATATATCAATGTAAACGAATTTAAAATTCAGGTACAACCTAAAGACAATATGCATAAAAAGCAGAATTATGTGATTCTTTGAGTGTAAGAAACTTACTCATCAGTTCTCCTCTGTGATTTTGCAAGCAAATTGGAGCAATCAGTAACATGAAAAGCACCAAAAAAAAGTTAACATCAGTGCAATAAATCATTAGCTCAGATATATCATTAAGTTTTTTATTGTAGCACTAAACAACAAATAAGTTTATTATTACAACTATTGTTTTTCCCTGCACCTTGTGCGAATATAAGTACAGAGCAAATCTTCCAAACAAAATCATGATTATTCAGTGAGAAGTATCTAAAAAAAATTGTGCTTTGCAGATTGTGCAGAACAGAGGCAAGAAAGGGCAAAAGATGAGATTACCTTGCGATGAGTATTCACAACAGTGGCTTTATACAAAGCTGTGGTTCCTGGATAGACTGCCAAAACATGTTTGCCTGGAGGAAAATCTGGTGCGCTAGATGGATCACCTTTCTTTGGAAAAGGAATGATGCGAGACAAAGGCAACTTGTACTTCCTGGAAATTTTAAACAGAACCAATCACAAATTTTCCATAGTCAGTAAATCAAATTTAGTTTAAAATCTAGAATTATAAAGTAAAATGATAATTTAAAAAATTAGGAATTAATTAAATTAATATAGTTATCATCACAACTGGTTGCAACTTGGGTTAGCTCAACCCACAGCTGTTAAGTTAATAGGTAGGGTTAAGAATTTCAAAAAAATATAACGGAAAAAGGGTCTAGGGCAAACCAAACAACGCCAACCCTAATACAAACCAAGTGTAAAATCAATCCATAGTCCAACCTGAACTCGGTTCAAACAATTTTGAACATAGAATATAACAAAAAAAAAAAAAAGAAAGATTTACATACATACCACTCAATTCTTGTGTATTTACATATCTAACAGTTGATTTTAACTTTTATGCATACGCCATCTTGAAAGGTGTATTTCACTTTTCAAAAGTTAAAATAGTAGTATTTTTATGTGATATGAAAGATTTTATAGATATAAATGTGAAAAAAAATCGATGCCCCCAATAAAAAGTACATAACATTACATTTTTTAAGAGTCAAATAAAAAGTTTCCAAACACCCAAAAAAAAAAAAAAAGTTGTAAATGCAACACCCAATTGATACTATCTAACATGATGGAATCATGGGATTCAAAAAGGGTCTTTCTCTCTCTCTTTCTCTCCCTCTCTCTGAAAATTGTGATCCACTTAGGAATATCTACGATAATGGAGACATGGGTCCTGAAAGGGTTTACCAAACTCGCTGACTTGGATCACATGGTGCTAGTAAGCTCTCTAACTAATATGCTTAGCGATAGACAACCCTTGACTTGAGGCTATGGATGGTAAGATTCAATGATTCTTGGACTATCATTCACTCAATATCATCTAAGATAATAAAATCATGAGATTTTAAAAGGGTTTATCGCCAACCCCATAAGCTCCCTCTTCTTTCTTACATAAAAATGCAGTCGGCAAAACTTAATCAAGAGTCCTCACCCAAATGTTTTTTTAAAAAAAAACCTAAGAGGGTGTGTGCTAAGAAGAAAGCTTGACCAGAACTTTAAACAGCTCCCAGACATCGGGATGAAATCAGGCAAAATTAATTTGCTATTTGAAAATACTCTCGCTCTGATTCTCTCTAACGAAGGAGCCCACAACACCTAACAATAATGCACATGTGCATCTACTAAGAAAAGTCAATTTGCAAATACAAAAAATATCATAAAAACTACAACAACTTATTCTCCGTAGCTCAATCATAAAAAAGGTATGCATGGCTCATGACAGATTTGCAATCTTTGTAAGGAAAGAAGTTCAAAGTTTGGTTGAATTGAGTTGAATTCATATATGTCAATATTCATATGTACTTTGTAACAAGATGTAACTATCAAATATGGGCATTCTATCCCAAATTCCACAAAATAAAGTTTTAGAACTGTAACTCCATTCTGCATGTAGAATTAACGCTATCAATATAATAATGGCAACTTGGCAAGCAACTCAATCAGAAGAAAGTATAGAGAAACTCAAAAAGTAGATCCATGCAAATAAACAAATTCTAAAATCAGCTTTTTAAAAGTAGAATTTGGAGATCGCAATAATCATGAGTACGATGCAACAAATAATTGAGTGTTCAAGAGGACAAAGAATGTGACAATTATATTAGTACACATTTAAAATGAGTGTTATTACTTGTAAGAATTCTCAGTGAAAGAACACCCAAGGAGGATAGCGTGATGAAAGTTCAGCAAGTTCAGGATGCGAACTCATATATTAAAAAAGCTAAGAAATTAATTGAATGCTAGACATGTACAGACATCAAATATTTAGGTTGAACACCCTAAAAAATGCAATGCAGTCAAATGAAGGTAAGAAGTTTCCACTTAAACTTTTCTCTGCCCCATATTAGAAGATTTGAGGCCGAAACTTAACATATTAAAAATATAAATTCCAATACTTAAGAGATTATACAGCAATAAGCATTACTTTTCTATGCTGCACCTCAATAATGGCTTGTAAAAACTTCCAGATTACTTTTTGGTGATTTTATTTGTGCATGATGGTATAAGAACAGTATGTTCTGTGCAAATGATTAACGGGTTCAGTTTCAACATATAGTGATCGGTAACAAGCAAAATGGAAAAGTAAGACCAGTTCTCTCCCATTCAATCCCTCAATTTCTTGATCATTCTTTATCTAAAAAAAATCTACCAAGTAGCAGTAGCACAGTCAAGAAACAATAAACATGCAGATCGTTTATCTTTGGAACAGTTTCAAGCTGAAATACAGAAAAAATAAAGCTTTGTAACCCTGTATAGAACTCACTTCTGAATGCTTTCCTCATCATCACCGGGATCCTCATCAAGCAATTCAAATCTGCATATGTACATATAATATGTTTCTCTTAGTATAAATAAATATTTTACGAAAGAAAATTATACCAACTATAGACAAGATTCACATGGCCACTTAAAGAAACAAAATGATTTGAAGTCACATAACGAAAAAGCAAATACTTAACTAACAAAAAGGCCTTCAAAATTTTAAACCGAGCATGAAGTTGTATCAATAGGGAGAAATGAAAATTATATAGCACATTCCAATTTGAACTCTATTAGATATGCCAAACCACTAATGAACTCATCAACAAGGGCATTAGGAATAGAATAACTCATTTAGTGGAATGCTGATGCAACACAAGAAATTAAATAAAAATTATGTTAAATTTATTTAGGTTCATTCAGCCTCATAGAGAAGCCCAAAATTTTCAACGAACCTTCCTCAAAGAGGTTAGCAAAGAGTGAGCCAATCCAAGAAGGGCAAGTACAATGGCGCACAAGATATCGAGGCTATGTTTATGAGCCTCATACCCATATCCACAGGCATGCATAAGTGGTGTACAGAAGACCTAGGCAATGAGTGTCTAAACCACGCTAAAGAAAAATATTCTCGGGTGACTAATGTGGAATTCCCTTAGGCGATGGAATTAGGACTTACATCATTAAGTTTAATCTTGAGTAATGAATTTGAAAACTTTCAGACTGACATAATTGTAGTTGTAGCTTAAGCAGTAGAGATGGAGTTGTCTCTAGCAGCTTATTTTGTTCGGTATTTAATTTTTGTATGCTGCTATAACATAATTTCCTAAGAATACATTGATCTTACTGTGCTGGAATCATCCGATTTCCTATTTATGTTGCCTAAGGCTTCAAAAGGCATCAATTTCAGGGGAGTCTTCTGTGTTTTACAGTAGTAATTAGCTCCTGCGAATTTAGAGTCAGCAACTTCGCTACAAATTTATTAGCAGGCGGTAATTTGGTGTTATTTGTTGTTAGCATTGCGAGCAGTGGACAATTTCGCGCAATATATGGGGTGATTGTTGGGGAATATTACTCATGCTGAGGTTTTTAGCAGATTTTGGTGTGTTTTGGACATGTGGGTTTAGCAATAATTCAAGTCCAACGGATTGTTTACATTAATAAATTACAAATTTAAGGTATCAAAGATCCGTCAAGCACTAGGATAGGGATGTTTTCAGAGAATTTGAAAGTTACTATTAATTGAAAGCTTCAGGATTAAAATTGTATTTGAATTTAAATTTAAGAGTATTTGTAACAAAATTGGGCTACCCTTGAGCCAACCATATCTACATGGATGAAGATGGAGAGAGAGAATCTAAGGCATATATTGGTATAAATTTGATTCTATAAAGTTATTTATTGTATTTTCCAATATTGTGTATGTTGATGTATGATTACTTCTAATGCAGTACAAGTATAACTCCTCAATTATGACGAAGTCACACCTCCTTGCTTTAATGTGAAGCCTAGTTTTCTCTACTCCGGTGAAGTCTTTTCTTAGTATTTCCTTCTAAACATTCTTGATTTTGCTCAAATTTAATATAAAAATTCTAATTATGATAAATAAATTGCTATTGTTAACTAAGTTTGCATGCTTTGAATTTCCCCTTGATTTTCTGCATATTTATCCAATCATTGCAATATCATTTGGACTTTCTAAAGAAAGTAATTTAAAAATCTTTAGCAGCCTTAGATTTGTAAAACCCTCACTCACTTACATGATTTGCATGCATGATACTAATTGTATCATGAAACCCTAAATACTAAATTGTCCTACATCCATGGCACCACCAACCTCAGCTCTACAAGAGGGATAAAAGCACTTCCCAAAGAGTCAGCAACTGTTGGTGACGAAGAAGAGGCAAGTGAAAAATATGGCAAAGATTGAAGAGAACTCTCGTATATCTTAAGCAACATGGCAATGTTGCCACAAGGATCTTCTTCTCTTAATATGGCTTATCTTTGTAATTATTGGTGGGGAGGATGCCCCCACCTTGGCTTAAAAATGATATGGGACTAAATGTTCCCCCTTGTAGAGCTTATAAAGTGAGGAGGCATCTGTGAGAAAAAGCTAAAACAGGAGAAAACTCAGCATGATAGATGGGATGGGTTATATAGAAAATTTAATCTAGCAAGATGCAAGTATGTAGAGCTCTAGACATAAACGAGAGACACAAAGATACTAGAAGTCATGCTTATAAATGAACAAGGTATCAAATATGGATTTTGAGGCAGAATTGTGAGATTTTACCAAGATGAAGAGGATCTCAACTTCAGTGTTATAACCAGACCGCAGGTACATGCACGGAAAACAAAAAAAAAATTGCTCTGCCCGATCTTAAATCGAACATACAAAGTGATAAATAATTCTCTATAATCACCGTTAAAAACTCAACCTTGGAACCATGATAGCCTTGTATAAGCATAATATTTTCAAAGGTCAGAAGGAAAAAAAGAATTAAAGCTGAAGTTCATGGTGCTACCAATGAGCAACGTGGTTAACCCATACTGCATTACTCATAACAGATATTTAAATTGTAATAATGAAAATAATAAAAATGTGAAGATATGACAATGACAACAAAAATCAACTCACTCTTTTGCTTCCTTATCGAAGTGAATTACTTTGACAACGAACCATTCATCTTTTTCTGCATCATCAGGTGTGACTCTTGCAGCTACCTGGAAAAGAGGTCTCAGCTAAAATAAGATTTCAAATGTATTAATTTTGACATGGTAAAGGTTCATGCACAATTCGTCTGGACAAGGAACTTTATGTTGATCTAACCACAGGAAATGAAAAGAAAGAAATTTTAAATCAACATTAAACGTACAAAACAAACTTATCATTGTAAACAATAGCCTAACAAACAACAAAATAGGAGTCCTTTCATGAACTTTAAATGTCAGCCAAAAATCAACCCCAAGCCATTCTAATGTAGAATTGGACAAAAAAAAAATACTTTTATTTAGAAAATACATTACGAAATATAAAAATAATTTCTAGGTCAATCGCACTATGGTGCACAAAAATCATTACGCTTACCAACCATAAAATTTACGAATACGAATAATAAATAACATTAATATGGAAGGATAATAAACGATAACAGATTAGACCTAAAATTATATAATAGCATTGTGTATTATTTATAGCTAACACCTAAGACAACGTTGAAAAGAAAAGTTATGGAGAAATAGAATTTACAAAGCCAATATCAAATAATTTGAAATCAGAAGCAAACCTAACAATGATGTGGAAATTATGATCAACATTTGGATGATACCAGCAATAAAATTTAAGGATAAAGGAAGAAAGTTATCAGCAAGCACAACAGATATACTTTATCAAATCAGCAACGCAGGGGTTATGAAACAAAAAAAAAGAGAGCATTTCAGTAAAATTCACCCAGTAGTCTAAATACAAAATCTAAATGAATCACCTGCTCTCCCTTCAAACTAGCCCAATACTCAAGCTGGTTCCTCAAAGATGTAGTGCTAGGAAATCTAGGAATATCTGAATCTGTTTTCATCCTTTTCTTCTTCTGCTCACTAACCTCTGTGATGAAATAGTAGATTACGCAAGAACAAGAATATGCAAAGACAAAATCCAGGTAGCACACATAACCACCATTTGATGATTATATTACTGCAATGAACTGAATAAAAAGGGAACCCATCATATCATAAACTTCGCATGATCAAAAGGTTGCATTCATAAATGGATACATATTAAAATAAACTTCATATTTTATAGCTGAATCAGTAAGTTAAACTTTGCAAATAAACATTTCAGCTCGTACACTCCATGATTAACAGACAGAGCAGCGTCCAGGTTCATTCTATAACAGAATACAAGCAAAAATTAAGAGTAAATTTTATAAATATGGCTGGTTAAGCAATGTAGATCCAAAAGTTGGGCAACATAACGTTCACTGGCAATCAACTCATGTGTAGCATATATTAAGATGTAAAGGTAAAAAGAACATAGAATGATAGAGTCTGAATAGTTATTTCAGAACAATTATAGTAGAAGACAATCTTAATGTAGGTTTTCTTAGTTTTTCATTAAAATATTGTCTTATGATCAATGATTGCTGATAAAAGATGCCACAATCGGAGAAGGTAACTTAATAGCTAGCACCTTCTTTAACTTGATTTTGTATGAAGTATTCATTATTTTAAAGCTGACATTTATGGACCCGAGCTTGGATAAAAATAGATGAATATGCTGTTAAAATCATTAAAGTGTACGCCTATTAAGAAAATTTCAAAACAATATTATCTGTCAACTTATTTATTCAGCGATGCTTCTGATGAGAAAAACGTGATTCATGATGTTTATAAAACCTCATTAATGAGCCATGGAAGGTTCATTTAACCCAAATCCTGTATGCCACTATTATATTCCAATTGTAGAAATCATTAGCCAAATCCATGAACAACAAGGCTTAAATGACGAATAAAAAACAACAATTTTTTTTTTCAAATTAAACACGGAGAAAATGGAAAAGCATAAATCCTCAATGCAGTGTTGCACAAGTCCATATAGCACCATATGTAATCAAATCACTAAAAAAACAATAATATGTTTGTTGAAATTTAGAATAATGTGGAATACAAAATACTTGATTATTTCATTGATATGACAGGGGTATAAGTAACATTTACATGAATCTAAAATAAAAATAATAATAAAAGAAAAATAATATGAAAGAAAAGATATATCACTTAATATCTCTAATAATTAATTCATATTAATTATTAGGAGATATAGTAAATAGCATAAAATAGGAAAACACATAATTCTTAATTCAAGAAAATAAATATAAAATAGGAAATGAAATATCTCCTTAATCTAAGAAAATAATTTATTCCTTATAACTTCCTACAAGAATAAATTATTTCCTAGTAAAATTCATAACACTCCCCCTCAAGATGAAACATGGTTGAAAACTACGTTCAACTTGAATTTGAAAACATTAAACAGTGGGTCAGGAAGATCCCGTGAAGTAGAACTTGGAGTATTTATCCTACACTATAGTGTTTGTTTAGGCAGACAGAAGACTCTTATAGGTAATGTTGCAAGGGAGTTTGCAGGTAAGTAGACAGTAGTGGTTGCAGTTCCTGCAGTGTGTGATAGACGACAAACTCCTAGTACTGTTGCATGGAATTTGCAAGGAAGTAGACAAGTTTGATTGTCAGTGACTGCAGTTTCTGCAGTGTTTGAATGTAGGTGGGCTCCTACAGGTAATATTGTTGGGGAGTTCGCAGGGAAAGAGACAACCTCCGAGAAAACTGACTTTTAGTTGACTACGGTTGTCGTTGGCTGCAGAGAAAACATGTAAATCACACCCAGTAAATTCTGCTGACAAAGAAAACAGCAGGAGAAAAGGCGGCTGGAAACACAGCTCCCCCTGAAGCTTGGACATGGAGAAAAAATACTGCAGGAGAAAAGACCGGCGACGAATTTTGTCGGCATTATCCGATCGACGATAGAGATATCTCCGACGAGATGACGATGAGGTAGGTGGCGGCATCGCTGGTGCCGCCCTAGCTGGAGCCCCTGCTCACGACCCCCTTCTCGATTTGTTCGGCTCATGCGGACGCCGTGCACAACAAACGCAACATGTTCTGTCTCGACTGCAAAGGTGCCGACTCTGGTGCATTCTGCCTCTATTTTCGCTCGGAGCGACATGTCGAGCATCGCGTGATTTAGATAAGCGTAATGGGGACTCGACTTTCGTTCCATCGGGGAATGAAGAAGAAGAGAGGTCGACGGCGAGTAGCGTCGATGGAAGAAGTCGACGTTGAGAAGAGGGAGCGGAGGAGGAGCAGAACAAGATCGGTAGGTCATGTGACTTCCGGTTCAAGAAGGGCCAGTCAGCAGACAAAGCTTGCAGAGAGAGAAGGAGAAAAAATCGTTGTTCAGAATACCAAGACGAGTGCCCCTCCCTTCCCGCACAGAGGATGGCAGGAAGGGAGTCCTACAATTCTCAAAAGATGACCGGTGACTAGAATACGAAATTAGACTCTGATACCATGTTGAAATTTAGAATAATGCAGAATACAAAATACTTGATTATTTCAATGATATGAGAGGGGGTATAAATAACCCATACATGAATCCAAAAATAGAAAATATAATAAAAAAATAATAATATGAAAGGAAAGATATATCACTTAATATCTTCAATAGTTAATTCATATTAATTATTAGGAGATATAGGAAATAACATAAAATAGGAAAACACATAATTCCTAATCCAAGAAAATAAATATAAAATAAGAAAGGAAATATATCCTTAATCTAGGAAAATAATTTATTACTTATAACTTCCAACAGGAATACATTATTTCCTAGTATAATTCCTAACAACAAGAATGAAAAACAACAATTTTTTTTTCAAACTAAACATGGGGAAAATGGAAAAGCATAAATCCTCAAAACAACAGTGTTGCACAAGTCCATATAGCACCAGATGTAATCAAATCATTAAAAAAAGCAATAATATGTTTTTCACTTATGAAAAAATAACATATTCACAGCTTTTTAACATCAAGCAGTAGATACGATAACATGTTGAACGTACCCTACTTAGGGTTAGGGAATACTGTAAAAGCTTATTTAGTGTATTTAAGAACTAAAATAATGAATAACCGGTGTGTCAAAAAAGAATTTACTGCTCTCAAGTTTTAGTCATTCACCTATCTTCTTTCTTTGTGCAGCAGAAAGCCCTGATTGTAGCAATGCATCCAGCTGAGCCATCAATGTGGTTGAAACACTACTTTTTCAGGTAAAAATTAGAAGATGAGGTAGACCATGCATAAAAAAAGTTACAACAAAAATTATGAAGATGATCCAATGTTTTTTTGCCAAAAAAAACAAAGCAGCTTACCATGAATCCAGTTTTTCAAGTACAAGAAAAAACATTAAAATCAGGATCATAAACATCAACTAATTCTCGAAGTTACTCATTACCTCATTTCATTTTCTGAGAGTTCTTTTGCGTGAACATATAATGAGCGAAGCCTTTGCAAAATGGAATCCCCAGACTTCTCAATAATATCTGGAGCTGCAGGAGCATAATAAAAATTGAAATTAGACTTAGAATGAAACATGAGAATCAAATACATAAAGGACTTTAAATTTTGAGTTAATCATGCACTCAAAGGAAAATCTTGAGAAAAAGATTAAAATATATTTAACATTGGGAAAAGCCACAAAAGTCAGCTAATAACCAGAAATATTTCAACGATTAAAGCTTTAATTATTAGTGGGTCATGCCTTATTTATTAAACTAATCCATTATGTTAAGCATACAATAGCAGATTATTCAATATGTAAGCTATATTGGAAATCATAAAAATCCTTGACTAAGGATATAATGAACAAAATGACAAAAGTAATAAAATAAAATAAAAATAAAAATCCAAGTTCTTGTAGCATTATGATAAAATTTTCAATGTTTAGTTTTATCTATTAAGAATTCTTGGATTTTTCTTTTAGTTAAATTGAGGCAAAAATACAATCATTTAGAATCTCATGTAAAATTTTTAAATTTTCGAAATTATCAAAGCCATTTCTTTGATCTGGCCGAGTTCAACAATCTTGATCAATTGAAATTGATTAGTTGGCTTGATAAAGAACCATAAAGTTTTCTTGGATTAAATTGGGTTATAATAGCTTGAAAATGTCCTTAGAATTAAATTTCATATGCTTTTAGGATTTTAAAATTTTTTCAAAGCCATTTCATCGTACAAGTCACATTGACCCCAAATATTCCAATAAATTGGCATGAATTCTCTACATAAACCCAACAAACATATTGACTAGGCAAGTTCAGTTGAGTTGGTTATGGCTTGGGCAGCACCCAAAATTCAGGCTCCTTAGGAGACCAAGTTCAGCAAATCTAGCCAATCCTAAGTTGGTAGATGTCCATAAATTGAAGCAAATTTGTAAGGATTTTGTTAGGTTATTTAGGTTATTTTGAGACCATGTTAGTGAATGCTGAATATGTGACACACCAACAAACCTATCAGTAGCCAAGGACGTCATTTGAGTTCTTAGAGCATGAAATCCCAAAATTTTGATTTATTTTCATCATTTATCAATGCTCTACAAAAATTTCAAATAACCTGAAATAGCCTTCATAATGTTTACTTAAAATATTATCATTATGCTGTAATTAAAGATTGCTTATGGCATTACTCAAATAGGCTCACCCATTAAAAAATTTGTTGACGTTGGAGATTTAACGAGCCTAATTAAAGAATTTGACTTTAAAGCTTTCTTGGAACATTCCAATAAAAAAGGGTTTCAAGTTGCCTTGAGGACATATTATTCACGTAAAATATCATTAGTGTTTGGTTGATTGCATGGCTGGGTAAAATTGTTCATTACTTTTGAAGTTGGTGTAAGAATGGAAGGGAAGCGATGAGGGATGGAAATAAATTTAATGCTTTCTTTGAGCGGCGGTTTTTGCATTTTATAAAGACTTTTACAGGATTGAAGATTACAAGCGCTTTCCCATATTTGATGAATGCGAACTAGGTTTTATTTGCTTTGGTTATAAGAGTGCGTGCATCACAATTGAATTGACTAGACTTCACCATCTTCCTTGTGCCAAACTTAGGTGTTTGTATGATATATTTAGATTGTCATCAATGTTCCTATTACATCATTTTGCTTAATGTGGACGGATTTATCACCCATTTACTCTCTTTTTCTAGAGATCAATCTCTTCCTATAGATCTCTTTCTTTCTACAGCTCACGTGCTCAATACTTCTCAATTCCTCACCAAATTTCTACCTCTTGCCCATTGACCCCCAACAAATTCCACCCCTCACAAAAAAAATCAAGTAAAACTCTAACCTTCACCCTCTTTTTTATCAATTCCTCTAAGAAAATAAGGAACACAAATGAGCAATCAAAGAGTCAATGATATATGATCTGGTTACATCCAACAACCCGCATCATTGATCCTTATTTCTATAAACTTGTATCACTTTACATATCATAATGTGCTTAGCTATAAACTTAATATTTTCGGTTTACTGTATAAGGTTGCTCTACCGTACTAAATAGGCTTTACCTTTTTCCTGTATCTCAGTAAAGCCTACATAAAGGCTTTACTGTATTCATGTTAGGTAATGGAAAAGCTGAATAAAAGCTGATAAAAAAGTTTTCCATTTTTATGTTTAGAGAACCGTGGCTTTGGACTAGTTCAACCGGGTTTGAAAATTACCTCTCGGACATTAATTTTTTGTTTGGCGTGATATTTTTACCTGCCCTCATTACTCTTTGGTTCAGATCTAGAAGAGCTTCTCTTCTCACAATCAACTACATCTGCATGAAACTTGAAGATGGATTTCAAGCTGCATTGGAAGGAGGAAGAAGTAGTTGATGGAAGAATTTCACACCATCGACATTTTCAAGACATCTCTTTGGTCACCGTAGATACAATGTAAGCGGTACCATCGTCATTAAATTCCCCAATGTGAAGAAAAGAATTATGACGATTCATGAATCTGCCTCGCTAAGCAGAATCCAAACATTGATAAAAATTTGAATATATCATACAAACATCTAAGTTTGGCACAGGGAAGATGACAAAGTCTAGCCAATTCAACTGCGATGCCCGCACACATATAACCAAAACAGAAAAAAACATAGTTCGCATTCATCAGATATGTAAAAGCACTTCTAATCTCCACCCCTGTAAATGGTTTTATAAAATGCAAAAAACACCGCCCGAAGAAAGCATTAAAGTTATTTCCATCCCTCATCGCGTCATTTCCATTCTTACACCACCTTCAAAAGTCATGAACAAAGCTCAAAAACAGATTTCGCTACTGCACACGTTACAATCAGCTAAAAACTGCATCGGAAACACAGAATCACCGAACACTACGGGGGATGGATCCTCTAACAAAATAATACCAGAAGTATACATACCGGATTGTAGCTTCTTGTGAATTTTGTTGATCTCGAGAATATCCTCCTCCAGATCCTTCCTCAGCTGGTCAAGCTCCTTCGATTTCTCAAAGAGAACGCTAAGCTCCGTGCCCGACATTATTCTCCCGCTCGAGGAGATAAAAAGAGAGCGAAAACAACAAAACCCTAACGCCGCACATCACCTCGGAGAGAAGACGAGGCGAAATCTAGCTACAACGCGAAGACAAGCCATTGTCTGAGAGGAGTCGAGGAAGAAGCAAGCAACGAAAATCTGATTGAGCGCTCTTTACGGTCAATAGCTTCAATTTGCACGTGGAAGGCCCATAAAAAACTTGGGTGTCCTATGTAAATAAAAACCAGTTTTGTGGTATTTATGTAAATGACCCATTAAATTAGAAAAAAAAGGCCGATTACATAAAGATCACCCCAAACATGCTATTTATAAATCAACCACCACTTTTTTCCTTTAAATTCTCACTAAAAAATATCCAAATTTTTATTTTTATCAAATTCTCAATAATTTAATAATAAAATCATCAGAATAATTAATTTTTATATATATAATTTTCAATTAATCTTTATATAAATATCCCCAAAAAGGAAAAAAAAAAAAAAAAACAATCCACAACAGTGCCACTTGGGATATTCATATTATACAAATATATTTGTTCAAAGTAAACTTACATATATTTTTTTCAAATTAAATTCATATTTAGAGTTAAAATTTAACTTGAATTAAATTTAAAATAAATATGTTTTTATTTTAACTATTTTAAAAAATGTAGATACATTTAAATATACACATGTACATGTATATTATTTTTTCTCAAATATTACTTTTAGATTTATAATGAATTCTTAAAAAAATTTTCTGCGGCATTTTGATGTGGGACAAAATAAAGTGGGACCCAAGCCGGTGAGTCTCCCTAGATTAATGAACCTCTGAGATTATAGTCCTATCGTTGAATTCTGAAAAATTATTGCAATGCAGTGTCCGATCTATACCGTAGATACAGTGAGAATGCAACTCTATTTTTTTTAAAAAAAATAGATGTAAAAAATTTAAAGTGGAGCCCACCAAAATATGTCATCACAGTATGTGTAGATCGGATACCGCATGCATCTCTACATTCAGTGTTCGTATGCAATAATTTTTCACAAATTCTTACGTATTTATATAAGTAGCACTGATCGAGCAGTTCAGTTGGACTTTTGAGAAAAATTTTTGATCGATTTACATCGATTCCACCGAATTCTTATGTATATATATATATATATATATTGTCTAAAATTTATTTATTTTAAACGTGAGGGGAAATATCTACATGCATTCGACCATAGTTTTTTGTATTTACATTGCTAAAATCTTTTTTTTTAATATTTATATCGATTATATTATTAATTTAACTTTTTTAAATTGTTTATTCATTTTGAGTCAAAACGAACCGATCGAACAACTTCTTATTCATGTTCGGCTTAATTACAAATTGAGTTAAGAAAATTAAACGTGTTCAGCTCTCTAGTTTTGATGAACGAATCGAACACGAGCTTCTTAACAAGCCGAAAATAAGCACGAGCTTTTTTGATAGCTCTACATGTAGGATTTTCACTAGTTTAAGTATGTAATTAAATGCATTTACAAATTTCATACATAAACGTAATTTTAATTCTTGAAAATATTAATTTAGCAAGAATAAAAGAAAGAAAAATATAACTAAAAACACTACTAATTACAAAAAATGTGAAAGTAGCATACTTTAAAAATGTGAAAAAAATATAACTACCAATCACTTGGCATCACGTTGCCCACCGATGAGATGTATGACAACGTGACGCCCAGTAGTTAGTCTTCCAAACGTGTGGTGTCCGGACGAAATATTATCAAAATTGTCCCTTTTGGGTGAGACCTCCCCAATGTCCCTAAAGCAAATTATATAATTATAAAAATTTTATTGCAGTTTAATGTCAACGTCGTTTAACCGAAAGAAAAATATTTGGCAGACTATTTTTGGTATCTTGTGGGGAGTACATTTGCTGTATGCGGCATTAAATGCCCTTAATGTAGCACTAAATTTTTCATTTAAATGATCAATTGATTTCTAATTTTTCATTTGAATAAAATCCACATAACAAATTAACTAATTCTAAGTAAACTAGGAGATTCACAGATCAACGCAAGTGGCTTTAGTACCTACATTTACATATATGCCACCCATATTCTAGGTATTTACTTATATAACACTTAAACTTTACTTATCTTATCTCATAAATAATACTATCATTTTAAATTTAACAAGTGAACTATACCTTTTCGTTCATTGGGAAGGTGGCATGTATGTAAAATTTGAAGTTTTGTTGTTAGAGATGTAAATACATATGAATGGAGTGGTATATGCGTAAATCTTCCACACATATACATAATGTGGGTATGTATTGCAAAATATTATTGTTGTCCGCTTCAAAATTCACGGCAATAATAGAGTGATAATTTAATATTTTAGTCTTGCACGAAAAAGCAACACACATATAATAGAATAATTGAAGGAAGAAATCATGATGTTTTGCCTGGAAAAAACTGTAAAGAGAAAAGGACATGAAGCCTAACTCAATCAAAATAATATATTATAAGTGCAAAAGTACAAATGTACGGTCGTTACTGTTCTACACTAGTTACAATATTTGTAATTATATAATATACAAAAAAAAATATTACATTTGTTAGGAACATTTGTCACATTCTAACTATGACTGTCGTAAGCAGTGGTAACAGGTGGCCGGTGATCGGAAGCGATAAGTGGTGAAAGTAGTTGACGGTTGAGGATGATGGAAGTTATTACGGGTCTTCAATACAGTTGTTATTCGTTACAAGTGTATTTGGGATTCTACATTTGCAAGCAGAAGTCACCAGTAACAGGAGGTCGGCAATGACAAGCAGTGAAAATCGGTGGTGGTCGATGGTGATCGGCCGATACGGAGGCTGAAAGTTATCGTCGGAGCTTCAATTCAGAACAAGTTCTGTAATTCCTCTTCTTCTACTCTTCCCCACAAGTGAAGAGAGTAGATCTATATGTAGCCTTTGGGTGAGAGGTATTTGGGTCTTTTGGTGAATAACTTCATTAATGATATGATCGGAATACTAATATTGATTTTTCTTGATCATAGAGTGTTTAAATGATTTGATTGTCTTAATGACATTAAAATTGAGTGATCTTAGGCTTGTTGGATTCATGTCATCGAGACGCTCAACTTGACTACAAATATGTCAAATTAGAAGTCTATTTGATCATTCAATGAACTGTCCAAAACCTCCAAATTTGCTTCAATTACTTGATCTAAGCTTAATTATACCCAGATTGAGTCAAATGTGGTGTTATTGGATTCATCTTGTCAAGACGATCAGTTTAAACATAAACTTGCTAAAATCAGGGTTTAGAAAAACAAAAGCATCAGGAATCACGTGTGATAATTAAATTTTTCACACATAACATCAAAAAAAAAATTCAAAGAAAATAAGAATGATCTATTTTTATTTCAAATAAATATTTTAATTTTTAAAATATTATTAAAAAAATTATAAATTACGTTCGAAGACAAACAAATAAACCGGGGAAGTAAAACAAACAAACTGCACAAATTTTACGCCTCAAGAGTCTTGGCATCATTCTTCGGATTTTTTTATTAGAAAAAGCCTTCTAGTATTTGAATATTAGAAGGTTAGGTTTTGGCATAGAGAGTGATTAAATATCATTACAATAGTCATACATGATAGACCTATTTCCTTAAAAAAAAAAAAAAGGGAATTATTAAATGTTGAATTAATATTAATGGACAAAGCATGTGAAGCATTATAATAATATGAATATTAACTTGAAATTTCGCATAAGCTAGTATAATTTATATGTTGACAACAATATAAGAGTCTGTTTGAGGCAGCAACATCTTATTAAAAAACAGTTGTAAAAAAAACAGTTGTAAAGTTGTTAAAGAATAATCTGATGCTAAAAAAATTATAGTGGTGATTATAATTTTTTTTTAAATCAGACCGCAGCTAGAAGACTGTCAAATGCAGATTTCAACAACTATTTACAAAAGCTGTCAAAATGCATTTTATCAAAACAGACAAAACTGTAGTTTGGTGCCTCGTCGCCACCGCACCGCCGCCCCAAACGGGCGCTAATTCAATGCATGCATATTAATTTGTAGAGAAATATTAGAAAAAAATATTAGTTTTATTTTTATTTTTGAAAGGGTTGGGAAGGGATTGAAAAGATAGAGAAAAGAAGGTATTTATTTTAAGAACTTAAAGTTGGTAATGTTATGATTTATATTTAATCCATCTTCCATAGATTATTTCAAGTGGGGTGGAGTAGTTGAGGAGGGTTGATGAGTGCATTTTTATTAGACATCACCATTATAATTTCTTTATTAGTGGATCACATCTCTCTTATCTCTTATAAGCAAAAATTTACTTAGTCAAACCGAATAAATTTTGATGCTTTCTTTATCATGTTTGATATCTTTTTTGGAGCTATTTTATAGTCCATTAGATTGGATCATAAATTAATATTTTTGTTTTATATATAGACATGTGTGCGTGTTTGTGTGTGTTGTGTATCTCGATTTGTTGGTTGATATCTACAGTATAAGACATCTTAGGTCGAAAGTTTGAATCACCTCTGACACAGCTAACTTTAAAGAAGTGATACTCGAATTTTTAAGCAGATTAGGGGTTTTCGGACACTCCTATATAGCATCCGATCATTTGTTATAATATTTGAGAAGAATAAATATAGAAGACGTACATGCCATCCAAGCCATCCAAGCCAATCCATATATCTATATAGCCGTACACCCATAATAATATAATTGGCGTCGCATATATAATCAATTGGCCCTTTGCTAATAAAACCTAAATATTTTATTATTCTTCACAAATCGACAAGAGCTCAACGAGCCAAATCAGGGAGTCGCATGGTTCAAGTTTGTAAGATTTACATGCATACCACTCAATTCTTTTGCATTTACTTAGCTAACAGTAAACTTTAATTTTTAATTATATACCACCTTATTTATGTGCAAGAAAAATTGTATGTCACTTATTTAATAAAATAGTGATATTTTTGATGTGAAATGAAAGATTTGGGAGGCATAAATATAAGAAGCATAGTTAATGTACTAAATTTGTAAATATATAAGAATTGGGTGGCATGTATGTAAATGCCCTTCAATTTGATACGATACAATCGCCAAAAAAATTTTTAAGCAAAGCAAAATAAGACTGAATTGGTTTCTTTGTGTCTCAAACACAGCTGTGAATTTAGCTCAGTCGTTATTGGCTAGTAAATCTTTGAATTTCTGCTAGGATCAAAATAAATGAGCTGAGGTGAGAGCTTAAACTTCAGACCGATTCTTTTTCAAGCCAATTTTGAGTCGTACATTAAGTGACTCGAGACTGGCTTCTAGTATTTTTATTTTTAAAAATTATATATACAATATTAAGTGCAATTGAATATAACAGATCACAAGCAAATTTTGAGTCATTTTCAAGCGAGGATGGACCCAAATAACTCATTTGGAGCAAGTTAGTTTTGATTTTGAGTTCAAACGAGCCGATTTCAAGCTGATATGAATCCAAGTAACTCAATTTGGGCCAACTAATTTTGATTACCAGCCAGATCAAATTTGATTCAATCATCAAGCCAGCTAGACTCAATTTTGAAAAAAAAAAGGAGCAGCAATAAATCTATTCGAGATGATTTTGAACCAACCGCAACTTGACTTGAAATCAGGTTGTTAAGCTCATCTCAAACGAAGAGAAAAAAAATAAAAAGCACATATTTATTGATCTAATTGCCATAAGGTTTGTTGAGAGAACTAAGAAGAGCAGCAACTGATGAATTTTTTTTTTTTTTTTTGGGAAATAAATTCCTGCAGCAGACCCAAAATCAGTACAAGGAAAACGAATCAAGTGTTTTGGTCCGCAATACATTATTTAACTTTTTATGTGATGGTTCAAGAAAATATAGAATTTAGACTTTAAATAAATAAATTAGACGACTTTAACTTTCATTTCCGTAAATTCTATTTTGACATTAAAAAAATCTATATATAATTATTTTTTAATATCCAAATTTCTCGGTTCAACAAATAATTTGCTTATCTTAAATATGCAAATATAACATAATTTGAACAAAGAAATTACGTCTTCAAGACTGTTAATTCAATCTGTCAACTGTAGGGATGTAAACGAGCCGAGCTTGAGCGAGCTCAGGCTTGGCTCGTGTTCGGTTCGTTCGAAATAGCTCGTGTTCGAAATTGGCTCATGAACCGTGTGTTCGTATTCGACTCGATTTAACTACTCGTGTTCGGCTCGAAATTGGCTCGTTAAACTAAAATTGAGAAAAATAGATATAAAGTGTGGGATTCGAACATGGATCAAATATATACAAAAGAAGACACTAACCACATTATCACATAAGGTGTTATAACTTAAACATAGACATAAATATATATAATATATTATTATATAAATAATATATGTAATATATTGTTATATAAAAAGTTATATATATATAATTTTCGAGCCGAACACGAGCGAACAAACTGTTGTTTTCGAGCTTAAAAATATGTTCGTGTTCGGCTCTTAGGCTTAACGAACGAGCCGAACACGAACTGCTTAACGAGCTGAACACGAGCTGTTCACGAACAAAGAGCCAAATTAACAGCCCTAGTCAACCGAAATAACTTTTTGCAGTAAAATTTTTTTTTTTGGCAATCAGAACAATAAAAGCATTTTGTAAGTTCTAACATCGTTTTTTTTTAAAAAAAAGCTTTTCCCATATAAATCAGCACTTGTCATCAGCCTATGACCATAAATTGCCGGATCACTCAGAATCCCCACAGACCATTAAAATCGCAGGGCCAGCAAAAAAAATAAATCTTGACATATAATAAGAAGATGATCGCTCAAAGTTTTATAATCATACCTATGGGCTCTACATGATTATGAGCAATTTTTACCATCTTAAGCTTGAATCCAAATGAATCAACCAATTAAAAATGAATGATATGATGCGTATGAGAAGATTTACCAACCATTGAGGTACAAACAAAACACATTATTTAAGCAAATATGCTGAAATTGGGCAGCAGCAGTTGTGCAAAGGGGTCCAAAAAAGCAACAAAACTAAAAACTTTGGGAAGTAAATAGTTTTTTTTTAGTATCTGGGATGACAGAGCAGATTTAATAAGCATAATAAGGATGAGTACTGGTACACTAGACCTCATGGGTTTCAGAAGCAGAATGGCAATAATAATTTGGTGAATCTCATGCATTCAGTAGTCCCGAAGCAGAAGATCGACGGCATTCTGTCAACATGTCTAAATAGAACTGGCACTTGCTGATGTCGCTCCCATAGTTATTGATGCACTGCAAATCCACAAATTAAATAATTAAATAAAATATGTGAGTAGAGTGGGGAATAAATCATTCCTAAGTTTTGAAAATTGGTTTACTTAAAAATTAGGAAGATTTACATGCATGCTGCTCAATTCATATGTATTTACACATCAAACAGCTAAGCTTCAATTTTTACATAGATAATACCATCTTTATGAAAAGGTGCATTTTGAAGCGGTGGTATTTGGTATTTTTTATGTGACATGAAAGATTTAGGAGATATAAATGTAAAAACTTAAGTTTGAGTGATAGATATGTAAATAGATGAGAATTAGGTGGTATGTATGTAAATTCCCCAACAAGTTATCTTTTAGATATTAGTCCCTAGCATTCAAGTTCTTGTAAGAAACTTTCTATCTAGCAGTAAAATTTCCTTATCAGCTAGATTAAATTTCTCTTATTTTTATTCGCATAACAATTGATACCTATAACTATCATAATTAACAACCAACTCCCTGCGAATAACTACATTTAGATTGAATTGAAAATGCTTATATATTGACGTGTCATAATAGATAATCTAAAATTAAAAAAAAAACATAAAGATGAAATGAATGAATAAAATTATAAAAGAACTCAACCTCAAATATATGATATGATGTGAGCAAACTACAAAAATCAGGTGGCTAAAGGACTAATCTCTATTCATGTTAAGATTTAATCGGATATAATAAGTTTTAAATTTCTTATTTTATGGAGGCATATTTTTTAATAAATTTTTTGAAATATTGGCACAAAATAAATTTTTTCATAAGATTCTTCCGATAAATTTATGACGCCAAAAACTTAAAACCAAACATAAAATCCAATTAATCACCATAACAACGAAAAATTTAACACAAAATATCAAAGAAATCAATTCATCAGTTTTCTCAATTGACTCATCAAATATAATAGGCATGAAAGATTCAATTTCAACTAGAAGTTGAAGTCCAAATTCAAAATTGAATCAGTTTATGTTAGAAGTTCTAGTTCAAATTAACGAATATAATCAACACCTATTTCAAGTTAAAATTCAGATATAATCTCATGCCCAATTTTGATTCGGAACTTGAATTACGCCCTTCAGGTTTAAAACCTAAAAAGGAGTACCCCTGAACAATTTTTTCAACAAAAAAAGACCATTTATAATTCTTCAATTGACCTTGGGTGTAATAAAAAATCTCTAAAAGTTCGATACTAAAGCTCCCACTAATGGCTGTGGAGAGTTCTAGCCTAATTTATTTCTGATTTACTGCTTGAAACTTTTAATGAAAAAAGCAAATGATAAAATAATAGTCTACATAAGAGTAATATTTGGCGGAAAAAAAAAACTTTAAACCGAGCATAATAACATTCAAACATGCTGTAATCACTTTCTTTATAATTTTTATACTCAACGAGTCACAAATATTATACCTTTAGTTTTGGTTTCAAATCACTCCATATAAATTCAACATCAACATTTTACCCATTTGATTAAGAATGTCCCACTAATTTTGAGATGGCACATCTAAGAATACATGCATTGTCATAAACCTATTAAAGTATCAATATAATCTGAAAATCTGTGTAAAAAAAAAAAAAGCACCCATGATGATCACGTTGCAATTGTACTAAATCATAATTTATTAGATTCCATTTTAATTGCATCTTTTATTGTTTTTGTAATTGACACATCATATTTCATGTTGACATGGTGCAACTTCGCTCTAATACCAAGCAAATGTAGGATGTCTTAGATTTTAACTTCCTATTACAACTAGATGATGCTATGCATGAAATTAGAGCACTTTAAAAATTTAGAGTTCACAATAAACAAACAAATAATTTAAACCATTCACTATTTTTATGCAACAAGAAAAATACATAAAATTCACAGTAATTTAATTACAGTCAAATAAAACTTAAGCAGAGAAAACTAAGATCAATAAAACTATACATCAATTGAAAACACAAACAAAAATAAAAAAAATCAATAATTTAATAGATTTTATTAAAATCATTCGCTTACAACCAATCAAAAAAATATGTGACAACAAAATAACAAGAAAAAAGATTTACCAAATAAGCGTCCCTCACTCCATGTCATAAGAGTATGTTAGATTCAAGAAAAGTTAGCATCTAATACTTGCATCAAACTAACTAGTATCCAAATCAAATAAAAATTAGAGAGATAGGGGGAATTTTATTAAAAAAATTGATGTATATTACATGCCTGGATGTCCTTACTTGTAAATCAAAAAACCTAAAAAAAACTTTGAATTAATTTGGAAATAAAAGACACAAATTGCATAAGTAAAAAGTGAAATTAGCAAACTAAGAAAGATTTGTTAAAGCAAATGTATTCTTCTGAACAGTTATTTTGTCACAATAATTGGTACCAACTGTCTATCACCCGCGTTGAGTGTGAGAGTTCAAATACCAGATTCAAATTAAAATAAAAAACAGAGCAAATAGAATATCTTCAGCTCTCTATTTTGTTTGAAATCCTCAAACTAGTCATTGGAAGCACATCAGAACACAGAAAAAGTACCGGATCTTACATCCTAGAAGGCCATGTTATACTGTAACTATAATAGTTAGCGAGTAGTTAGCACTGCCTAGTATGAATAGACTTTATATTCTTAACTCTAAAATAACAAATAACAACAGTAGAGTAACTTCCGCCCTGCACAACGTTAGGGCTTGTTTAGGACCTTTTTTTTTTTTGTTTATATTTTGTTTTTAAAAACAGCTATATTTCAATCAAATAGCCAAATATATTTTATTCAAATCAAAATATAAACAAAACAAAACAAAAAATAAAAAATAGAAATTAAAAATAAAAGTGATCCCAAAGGACCCCATAATAATTGTCAAATTAGTTAAAATCAGAAAGCAGAAAAATGGAAGCTTACATCCTGGAAGGCCTTTGAATGAACACTGCATGCATCAACACCACCAGCATTTCCCACTGGAATGGAAGCAGCTTCAGGAACTTGAGAAGCTACAGTTTCATGCTGAATAGTTCGAGGACCAAAAACAGAATCTACGGCCCGATGAGCAACAGCACTCCCCGTGCCAAAAGCCATGCCTTTGAAAATTTTAAGAGTTAAGATAAAGAAGGTAAAGCTATAAATAAGATAGCATAGCATTACATCAACCAGTATCATATAAAATTCTTATTTATGTCTGGCCCTACCTTGAGCTATAGTAGAGCCAATCCCTCCAAGCATAGATCCACCACCGTGGAGCGGAGCTGGAGGAGGAGCATGATTTACAGCTGCAGAAAAAGTAAGAGATTGGATCATCAAAGAGGAAACCAAGTCAGAAATAAGCAGAGTGAAAGGTTGAAGGAAGCATCTTGTACTGTGAAAAAAAAAAACTCAGGACATCAATGAAGTTATTACTAACAATTACAGTCAATAAATTATTTACGAATACAAATTCTGCCCTGTAAGCTACGTTTACCACCAAAAATTTTATCATAGAAGCTATGGGCTACTCCGAAACATTTCATACTTCCACAACCAATTGCCAATGGCCTCCTGGAGTTTCGGAATCGCCCATTTCTTCATCCTTCAAGCTGCCTTAAGCAATGGCTTTGCAATTAGGCTTTCCCTAATCAACATGAAACCTTTTTATATTCATGATTCGGTTTAAACCTATCTCTCCATACAGCTCATCTTCGCAAACTTACATATCGAACATTTATATCTTGATATGCCCATAATTAAAACTAAAGCAACATTATGAAATTTCTTGATTTTCAATTTCTCTTTGAAGTAAAAAAACCAAAAAAAAAAAAAAATTAGTTCCCATTTTTACCCTTTAATAACAGCATCAGCTATATCTTTCTTTAATGAATCTTTTTCTTTTCTTTTTTTTTCCGTAACCAAATCGAGCTTAATCATTCAACAAGTATCAAACCTTATTCAAAACAATTGCCAAAAAGGAATATATAGAAATTGATATGTGGCACAAATTACATTACCTCAAGGACATTGAATTATGTAGAAATAAATTTTCATGCAGCATAATAGAATTGAAGGCATTTTAAATCATCTGAAAAATGAGAGTTACTATTTTATGAATTCATTTCATTTGAAAATTTGGAAGTACTTCATTGCACCTCCCATAAGGCCCCCTCAACTATCCATTCCATTACACCAACGCTCGTCAATCAACTGGCACGGCATTGAACTACGCATGGAAAAGACTTGCCATACCAATATTTTCACAACAATTTTCAACACCTAAAATGAGTTGAATATCATCCTCATAATCTTTAATTTTTGCTTTCCGGTTACTGCAGATGTGACATTTGAATGAATAGCAAAAGGTTGAATGCTTTTGTTGCTTTTATTTTCTAGTGGAAGTGAATGTGCGCTTGGACAGATGTAAAGTTTAATGAATTGAGTTTAGAGGCTCTATGTTCTTCAGTGAATGTGAATTAAAAAAAAAAAGGTTGAACAACTTTCAAAATAGAACGTAAAAATTAATACATGGAAAATTGTTATATTTAAAATTTAAAATTTTTATATCATTAGCTGAATAGTAAGCAATGTTTCATTCATAACCTTATTGAATTTTATTTTTCTTACTTGGTACAATTCTAACACAGCATATACTTATCTAAAACCATCCCTACAATTTAGGTATTAAATAAATTGCACTATTTCATGTTAAGGCTATATTATTAAATACATGCAAGTGATAATTTTTAGTAATCCATACATTGTTAATGATACTGAACATTTCATCTTTCAAGTAATATAAGCTTACAATTTCTTCGATCAGGTTATCACTTTTATTAAAAACCTAAATCATCATCAACATTTCTTTAATGTGATTCCTAGGAAACTTTAAATTGCTTTTTCATGTGATTATCAATAATCATAACCAGTATTGTAATTCTTAAATCAATTTTAGTACTCTGCAAAAAGTTTATTATTACATATACTAACACTTTTAAGTATCATTTCATAGTCCAACGTGAATATGATTGTTTTGATACATTCACAAGAATTTAATAATAATAATCCTACTAGTTAATATCAAAACATTATGCATAATTTCTATTAATTAGGTCATTATTTTACTCAGAGCCAAATTCTTAGTTGACTATCAATTTTTTTTTAAAAATTTAAGTCGATTATAACACAGCGAATATCAATCTATAGTCTACACTAATAAAAAATAGTTCATATTTAAATTACAATACTTAACATGTCAAACTTTGCTATTCATATATCCAAAGCTTAAAAGTCCACGTATCAAAATATACATCTTTAAAAACTTTAAAATACTCAAATATAGAACTCTCCGTCAAATTAAGTTGACCACGTCTCTCTCCAGCGCCTAACTTTATCATTCTCCATTAACATCCTATTCTAAATTTAGAATATTTTAATCTAGAAAATTAAATATAATATTGCATTTTTTTTCTTGCACTTAGATGCACTTCTATATCTTTCAAAAGCAAGAGCTTTGTACTCTCATAGAGATTGTCATAGAGATTAATGTAATTTACATTAATGAACAGTCATAGAAACTTGTTTTTTTATTGATTAGACTTGTAGCTAAGTTGATTAAAGAAACCTGAACCAGAAAATTTGTATCACTGAAGAATTATAAGAAAAAAAAACAAAGAAATACCTGGTTGAGGGGGATTCCTCACAGGAGCAGGTCGTGGAGCTGGCCGAGGAGCCGGTCTTCCTGCATAGTGATTTCAAAAGGCATTCTTTAGGAGAAAAATGCATTAAACACAGTAGCAAGACACAGAAATGAATTTTCACCAGGAAACAAAATTCCATAAACGTGAAAGAACATGGCTATGTACCAAAATAAAAATAAAAAAATCATCAGCAATCACAATCGTCATTATTAGGCCCAACACAACTACTTGGGACGGATTTATAAATCCCTGACCTCCATCTGTTCTTGCTAAGTGGTAAATGATGTGTTAAAATAATTCCCACAAACCATTTTGTACTAGTCCAATCAATGCTGCCTTTGCTTTAATCCTTTTTTTCCTAATCCTTGAACATTAATGTTTTTACACCAATAGAAAGTTTTTTTTCTCTTTCTTCTGCATGCCCAAACAACCTAAATCATTTTTTCATATCACAATTTCCAAAAAAATTATACACAATTTCTCAAATATAATCACTTCCAAATATAACCATCCTAGTTTAATCAAGCATCTTAACATTCTCATTTATGATGCAATTAACTTAGTATCATGACATCTTTGATACTCAAAGTTCAAAATCATTCAATATAATTGCCCTAATAATAAGTTTCTTTGATTTACATTTAATATCACATAATAATCTTGATAAAATTTTCTATTTAAATCATCCAAACTCCATGAGTCTTATCATCATATTTATCCCACTGTTCTATGTGATAGACCAGAGATACTAAAACCAATCACTTTGCATTCTAGTAATATTAGCCAAAAATTATTATTACACAAATTGAAATTGCAAATCAATTAGTTAATATTTATTCTAGTTATCCTAAGCCTTTTTCATTCTAATGATTTTCTTCATTATCCAAAATTTCACTTATTTCAACAAAATTATTACTTAGATCATTTGTGAAAAGCATGGCCCAAGATCTCTCATTTTATGCATCCTATATAAGCATATCCATATCAAAGAAAAAATGGACTTAATATTGATCTTTGATGTAACCTTATTGTGATTGAAAACTGGTTGATCACTCCAAAACTTACTAATACTAGTCAACATTTAATAATACATTTTCAAATAAATTCAAAATTCGTATGCCACATCTCTTTCCCTTGATGAGCGCCAAATAAATTATGCTGTAACTTAATCATATACATTCTTAAGATAAATAAAACTAATATTAAGATCTCTTATTTTCTCTTCGTAGTTTTCTTATTAATTACCGTAATAAAATAAATAGATATCTAGCATAAAACCAAATTAATTCTTCTACACTATCATAATTTTTCTTATCCCAATATTACATTACTAGCAAGTAACTTCATTATATGACTCGTATGTTAAATTTTTATATGATTATTGCAATCATAAATATCTCTTTATAAATTTATATCATAGATCTCCTTATTCTATTTCATCATGCTTTTTCCAAAACATGTGTGTGCGCGCGCAAGTTGGTGTATTAAAAATAGAATAATAAGACCTTATTTAATGATGAAGCTCTCAAGGGAAGAAGGAAATGTTATTGTAAGAATCTATATAGAAGCTGTACAGAGTGTGTGTGTGTGTGTGTGTGTGTGTGTGTGTGTGTGTGTGTGTATATATATATATATATATATATATCTAACATTTGTCATCACTTAGTACCTAATATAATTTAAAAGCCAACAAATGTTATTTATTTATTAGCTAGAGTCCTCTTGACCTCCTTTAATGGCCTTTTCTCCATATGCAATTTCCAATCCCTTAATTGACCGAGGGTGTAGACAGGTAGCACATAAACAAAAATAACTCTATTCGAGTTATATTCCCTGATTTGTTTAATTGTCGGTAATAATTTGTGCTTGATAAAAATTGAGATTTCTTTATTTGTGTTCCTTTTGGTAAAGGTTTGATTTAGTTGTGAACATAAATCAAGACAAACAAACATATCAATCAAGAAAAGAACTTCAAATTATTTTAAATAAGAAGAAAGATCAAAAGAATCAACCATATGATTTCATTACATAAAGGCAACACTTCAACACCACCAAAATGTATATGAATCAAACCAAAAAAAAAAAAAAAAAACTTTATTTGTGTGTAATTCATTAAGGAATCTAACCTAAATATTGCGTCAAAGTTAGACATAATATTTAACAAATGAGCAAACCATGAAATACTTAATTAGCTAAACACAAGCAATTCACAAAAACCGAACTTCATGGACACCCCAAGATCAGAAAAGGTTGGCCAAAAGCGTTTTCTTTCACATTTTTGTCAGTATATGGTAATTTGTTCTTTTGATCATAACATAGAGACCTTTGATTGACTACTTTTTACATTATAGCAATAACCTTCAAACGAGCTTTTGCAATAGATTGAACTTTCAAATGAGCTTTTGCAATAGATTGAACTTGGAATATTTTCATTTCCATCCATATCGAATAACCAGGCTGATGGAAAAACATGTTATAATGACATGTTATGATGTAGATACGATGTGACTGATCAATTATTTGTCAAATATTTAAACTCCCATCCACTTATAGATTAAGCAACATAGCAGATTTTCTAGGATAAAACAAGAAATGAGTTGGTAGCGCATCAACAATTTTATCCTATTTTCCTCGCCATTGTTGGACAAAACATGTTACGTAACTTGACAGCAAAGATGCTTCTTCAAATTTTTGCACCAATATTTTTGATATTCTATTAAATGTTGTCTCGGATTTTCTCCTCCATCCTTATAGAGAAAAATTTCTTAGCATCATGCGTCTGGTGCAAAAATTTTGGGTAAAACCAAATGGACATTCCCAG
>NEWO01000007.1:2074448-2086117 GCA_003013225.1 Phalaenopsis aphrodite
ACTCCATTAGAGCCCTATACTACTTGACCGATACGTATACTTGCGTTGATAAGTGTGACTTTACCATTATTGAATATTATATATATACATCTTTATCGAATCCATACCATTGTTAAGTTTTTGGTGCCCTTGCTAAGGAATTAAATCTTTTAGCAGCAATATTAAATACTTGTATTTTTAAGCATATATAAAGTCAGTGTCAAATTTTTGGCGTCGTTGGCGGGGAGTAAACAAGAATCATAATTAGAGTAACAGACAAATTAAGACTATTAGAAAATTTTTACTAGAATTGCAACTTATTTTCATATTTAATTAACTGTTTTTCTGTGCACTGATTTCAAATTATATGCGTAAATTTGGACATAAAAACCTTATACCCTACGATTCGGAATTAGAACCCACCGCTTGAAAAATTAGAAGACTGAGAAGAAAACTTAGAAATTCTGATACAATGGAAAACAACGTGAACAATCAAAGAATAGAAAATGAACACCAACCTAGACCAATACGAGATTATGCAAATCATACAACAGATGAAATTCACTGATCTATCCAAAATCCTGATGTAGCGGCTAATTCATTTGAGCTTAAACCTACTATTTTCCAAATATCTCTTTTAGTCGCGATATACGAAATATCTCTTTCCTAAATACCAACATATATCTAATATCTTTTCTAATATATTAGCATCCACCTGGTTCTTATCTAATATTTTTGCTTTGATAGTTTTCTTGATTCACTCATTAAATGCTGAACTTTAGCCATTTTTTAGCCGAACATAATATCCCTTTCTTAAATACCAATATCTAGCAAGGCGAACCAGCAAAAGATATTGTAAATTTTTGGTTTTTTGTATAAATGCAATTCAATCTTATGTATGCATTTTTATATTTCCAATGTTTAAATTTTAATATTTGCACATATAACATACATAATAAATGACAAAAACATATCGCTAAATTATTTAGAAAAATAATTACACTTGATGCACAATTAAAATTTTTTTATCATCAATCTCGATATATTTTTGAAACTTCAATTTCAGCAAGTGTATAATCAAACCGAGTCTCGCAAGACGAACTCAATGATATGAAAATTGGTGCAATTCGGGTCCAATCAAGCCCATATCAAATCGTTGAAGCACAGTTGAAGATTTTCAATCGTCAATTGAATAGTCAAGCAAATTCTAAATTTGACATATTTATAGTCAAATTGACCGTCCCGATAAGAGGAATTGAACGTCTCGACAAGAGGAATCCAACGAGCCTAAGCTTGTTGCATTCCAAGGTCATTAAGGAACTAAAATTCGTAACTAACCCACTATGATCAAATATAATCAATATTGGTTATTTGATCAGGTGGTTGGAGAAGTTATTTTTCAAAAGTCCAAAATGCACCTCTGCAGAGGCCATAAGTAGATCCCCTATCTTAAATTAAGGGAAAAAAAGAGAAGAAGAGGAATTTCAAAGTCTGTTATAGAATGAAGACCCGACGATAACTTCTGGTCTATGTGGCAACCGACCAACGTCAATCACCGTATGTCGGTCACAATAACCACAGCTGATCGTCGCTAATTGTTGCCACCAATCTCCTATCATAGGAGACACCTGCTTGTAAACATCATATCCAAAATACGATTGTAATGTGTTACAAAAGTATAGGAGACTCGATAAAAACTTCTGGCCTCCGTGGTCATTGACCATTCATGGCCAGTGCCAACCGTCACCACCTATATTCGTCTACTATAGGCCACCGATGACCATTGCTTATGATCATTGGTTATAATATGACGGTTGTTTCTAACACTTTTATTTTTTTTCACGTTGTACACAGACAAATGCAGTGTTTCATGTAAAATTATAATCATGTTCTCCCTAAGAGAAGGGATCCAGTCACCAACTACGATCTCTAAGACCAACTAATGATATTGCAAACACCAACCTACGTTTAAAATTGACGATATTGCAGGTGCCAACTATAGCCAATGTAGCCAACTACAATTGTCAGAACTTCAAATTACAATCTTTATGGCTAACTGATGATATTGTAGTCACAACCTATGACCAATGTGGCAAACTTATACTGTTGCAGTCACCAATTACAACCTCTATGTCAAATTGATGTTATTGCACTTACCAATTTCTATCTATGTGTCAACAGATGCTATTGCAATTACAAGTTACGACCTCGGTGACTAATGCTTTTGCAATCACGAACTATGACATATGTGACCAACTGAAGCTATTACAGTTAGAAATATAATCTCTATGGATAACTGACATTATTTCAGCTTCCAACCATGGTCTCTGTGGATAACTACCGCATTTGCATCCAACTATTATCTTTGTAGCTGTTAGCACAATTTTAGGGGGGGGGGGTCGTCCTATGGAAGTTGTTGGTCGCCGGAATCAGAATCACATTGCCCGCTTTGAAGGGACATTTAATTTATATATATATTTAAGTTTAGAAAAATATGAAATTAAATCGATCTCATACTGACCCCCACCTAATAAGTGTTAAAGGTTATGACCAATATGTGGAACTTGAAGTTGAGCAAAGAAGAATTTGGAATTTATAATGGTGAGGGGTTCCTTTTTAGTCCTCTAGGAATAGTCAACACAAAAATCCTATGGCTAGACCCTACGCAACTAAAGAAGAACAAACTAGATCTCAACCAAAAAAGAGGTCAACAATAGCAACCAATTACGACCTTTTTGTCCAACCATTTCTATCACAACTTTCAACTACGACCTCTGTAGCTAACTATCACTATTGTAGCCACCGACTATGACCTTTGTGACTAATTAATATTGTCACAATTTCTATTTAAGCCTCAGTGGCAAAGTGTCTCTATTGCAACCATCTACCATGGCCTTTATGGATAGCGATTACTATCACAATTTTCAACTACGATCTTTGTGGCAACCATTGCTCTTGCAATCACCGATTATAGCCTTTTATAACTAATTACTACTGTCACGGGATGCACCAAGTGCTGTTAAGCACGGGCTGCTCATGCAAGCATACATGGCGTATCAGTAGAATACGAAATTAAATTTTGTATGTCGATCTCATAGGGAACGAGATGAACTCTATTAGGAAAAGTTCTAGCCTACACTTGTCAGTCGTAGCCTGAAAGGTTTGAAATGCAAGTTCAATTTTAAACCTATCCTAAGGTATTGAAAAATAGATCTAACCTAGTAAGCAATTCTAAGTTAAGAACATAGAAAGTTATGGATTTCTAGTATTTAAAAGTACTCCCCTGAGATGGTTTAAGTAATTCTTTTGAATGTGAAAGTGTTTTGCAGAAAATCAAGTGGCAAATGGAACCAAAACTCTTCTTTACCCTCTTTTGATGGTATAAAGAAGTTTGGCTAGAGAATAAGTTTATTTCCATAAATTCTATTAGGAAATTGCTGCCAAAATTACAACATTTCTCCAAAAAAAATGCATTACCTTAAAGGATTTATCCTTATTCCCTTAGGCTAATTTGATTAATTTAGTTGATTATAGTATGATATCTTCCGAGACTCAGAATTCGCAACAAGTTTTAACAAATCAAATGACCAAATTAAAATGTAAATGAAGATCTCAAAGTTAATCATCACCAAAGCATTAACGCTCAAAAACCCTACAAAAACTTTCACATTGGTCATTCTTACTTCCTTATCACAAGGGAGAACTAAAGAATTTATTCACCACTCATGCTTGAACACACCAATAAACTGATTTGATTGAAATATAAATTCAGTTACAAAGGTCTTGAAAGTAAATCATCACAATCCACAAAGTAAATTTACATAAACTTATCCTCCTTTCTTAACAATTGAGAAAAAATGAACTATAAACAAGTGTCTCTTTAGATCTCTCAATCTTTCTTCTCCTTCCACTATTGATTTACTTATGTCTTCTTCCTCTCAGTTTCTCCCTTCAGAATGGTTGAAAAGTAAGGAAAAAGCCTTTCTAATTTTGTGCTTCGGGTTTTTATACTTCTCCCCGTAAACTCAAGTTTTAACTGTTTAAAACTGTCAATTTTTGGGTTTTGATGTCTAAGCGCCGTTTACTGAACATTCAAACCATATCATCTGACACTTAGGAGCCACTATTGCGGCGTCAACACGCTGGTGTATGGCGCATACGCGCCAACATTCCAAGCTCTCTGGAAATTGCAAATATGTGCTTTTAATTACATAATTTATTTCTTTGACAATACTAAGCCCCATACTTTTTTTCGTTCATAGGATTTTTCCACCTAAACATTATAGTGTCTCATACTTGCACTTTTCTATTATATGTAAGTGTGTTGGATTTTCGTGCAATGCTAAGACGTCAAATTATCACTCTAATTCTGCAAATTTTCAGGCGCACAACAATACCTTTTAATTTTTATTTGTTGATGTCTATATATCAAAATATTATGAGGACTCACAATAAACAAGTATAAATTTAAAATAATCAAAGATAATTGTACAAGAAAAGCTTACACATTGAAAACATAGAGTTTTTTTTTTAGTAAAACATGACCATTGTCTTTTTATTTTCTTATATCATATTAATCACACGCCATAATCTTTAATTAAAATCATGTCTAACAATGATATTTTAATCTTCCATTTAAAACATTATAGATAGGTTTGAATTTTATCAAATTTTATAAAAAAAATAATTATTTATGAAATCCATGAAATTATGATTGTGACAGAAAACATGTAAAAGCTTACAAAAATGCTTATTTTTAATTATACATTTGATAAAAAAAAAAATCATCGAACAATATAACTTATTATCGACAATTCATGCTCAATTCCGAGAATTTGTAGGAATATATATTCTAAAACCGTCATCAACATCTCCCGTAACAACCTCACTTACTCGTAATACAATTGTTGAGTGTCTGATTTCCATTATGAGATCACGAGTTTGAATCATACGTCCCTTTGAGTTCAACTTTCTTAGAATACATTCCTTAATTAAAAAATTGGTGCATTTGCATAAATACCACCAAATTCCTATCTATTCACATAACAAAGGCCAAAATTTGCTTATTACATTTATACCACCAAAATCTTTACTATTACATAAAAGATGCCACCATTTTTAACTTTTTAAAAGTTAAAGAAACCTTTTTTTTTATGTATAAGAAAGATGACATGTATGTCAAATTTGAGGTTAATACATTGGATGGGTAAATACATAGGAATTGAGGGTTAAATACATTGTATTTATGTAATTTTTACAAAAATATTTGATGTATATAGCTGATGTTTAAACAATAATAAAAACGTAGAAATCGTGCATCACTATTTTTAAAAATTAAAAGCAATAGTTTCAATTTTATACTTTAAAGTCATAATAATGGATTTAAATGTTAAGAAGTTTATTTTTCTTTTGCTAAGATATATAGATATATAGAGAGAGATATATAGATATATAAATAGATGGATAGATCTATAGATATATAGATATTGAGAGAGAAAGATATGTATATATTGTGGCATGCGCCTATATATATATATATATATATATATATATATATGTAGAGAGAGAGAGATATATTTTGTGGCATGTGCCCCGCATGCCCAATAATCTCCCTGGGCATACTGCAGTTCAGGTACACTTGACAAGGACTGATAGTATGTTTTATCTAATTTGTTAAGAAATACAAATTAAATAATATTTTTCAAATAGCTTATTCCAAAATCACAAGTAAATAATTATCACTTAAAAAAAAAGGTAATACTCGTTTAAGAGATTTTAATTTATGTTTTCGTGGAATTAGACGTTTTATTTAAAAATAAAAGATGGCATCACTCAATCAAATAATAAGGATAATCTTAAATAATTAAGAAAAAATCATCACCTCTATTTATATTTTTAAAAAAATGAACGACCAGAGAAGCTATTATACGTGTCTCCAATCACTTTTAATGTGCCTAACAATTCGAGTATTACCTCCTTAAGGCCAACAGTGCAAGAGGGGATTCGATCTCCCGACCTGTGGTGTCTTATACAGTGGATACCAACCAACAGACCATGGATTTTCCTTTGCTCGTCTTGGCCAACCTTCTGGCTTAGGAGAGAAGAGAAGAAAAGGAGTATTTACGAGATCATAGCGTGTGTTGTTCACATCGGATCGGAGAAAGAAGACTGTGAAGTATCTTGTAAGCTCCTTTTATGTGAGTGTGGAGAAGAAATTTATGATTCTTTTGTAAATTTTTTTGTATTATATAGTGAAATTTGAGATAATTCTTTGTTTTTTTTTCATTTTTAAATTTTTTCAGCTGATATTTCAATCAGCGGTGATAATAAGAATTCTTCGGAGGAATCCCAACATTAGTCTCGGCATTCCTCCACTTGCCGAAGAAATATTACATGATGACTCCGCAAGGAATGTTGTCTGCAGAGTCCAATAAGAGGAATTGAACTGGAATGTGAGTCTCATTGTGCAGAGAAAATTAAAAAAAAAAAACGCTCATTTAACGTGACTCGGCCTGAATCGTTGGCTCCACCGGAACCCGACCCTAATCTATACATATAATTAAGTTATAAATATATATGTATTAAATTTAATGTAACGAATAGTTAATAACATTATAATAACAAGGTTTAAATCCCATATAACACATGGAATTTGAAAATAACCCATTAAATTGCCATGTAACACGATTAAAATCACCAAAAAACACGTGAATTTTGAAAAATAACGTGTTAAATTCGCGACATAACACGTGGGGGAATATTACGCTAGATCGCATGTTTAAACGTTGGGAATATTCCCAACGTGCCATACCGCGGGCTAGAGGAGTGTTATAGGGTGGATGCATAATACGCGGGAAGACGTTATAACCCATGGTATAACACACAAAGAATATTTCCCACGTGGTATACCGCGGGTTAGGGGAGTGTTATAGTGTTGTTGTATAACACGTGGGACGGAGTTATAACCCGCGGTATAACACACAGAAAATATTCCCCATGTGTTATTCTGCGGGCTAGGGGAGTGTATAATTGAGTTATTAACTGTGTTATTTTGTATTATTAGTGTGTTATTAATGTGTTATTGGCGTATTATTAGTGTGTTATTGGTTTGATACTAGTGTGTTATTAGTTTGTTATTAGTATGTTATAGAACAAAAATAATTTATTTAGATGTCATAACTTATATAAGAATAATAAAATTTAGGGCATATATACAATGAAGAAGTTCTTCGAAACCAAACACAAAAACCCGGAGATATATTTCTTCCAAAAACCCTAGCTGCATGTAGCGCTGTCAAAAAAGCTCGTTGTTCGTGAATAGTTCTTGTTCGATTCTTCAATGAGTTTGTGTTCGATTCGTTCGATAAATAAATGAGACGAACGTGAACAAACTTTTTTTGTTTAGTTAGTTAAACGAACCAAACACAAACAGTGATGCGTTCGTCCGTGTTTGAATTGTTATTGTTTGAAATATAAAATAATTTAAAATAATTATATATAAATAAATTTATGATATTTAAAAAAATTAAATTTTATAAATTATAATATATAATAAAATAGTAATAATAATATACTAATATACTATATTAGTTATATACTAAAATAGATATTATATATTTATATAATATAAGTTATATAATTAATATAAAATATTATTTATATATATTAATATTAGGGATGTCAAACTGGCTCGTCGTTCGCGAACAACTCGTGTTCGGCTCGTTCGTTAAGAAACGAACACGAGCAGTGACTTCACGAACAATTTCAAACACAAGCTTATTTCAATCAAACTAAATTTCAAACGAACCAAACACGAACATAAGTTTTGTTCGTTCGTGTTCAGTTCGTTTACACCCCTAGCTGCATGAATCTGAAGCTGCGAAATATTTCTTCAACTGAGTGCAAAATAATTTTATGAAAGCTGACCGAAAATTGATCGGGCTGGATCGCGCGCAAATTTTTATTTATTTTCTCTATTTTCGTTTGTGAAGTCGAAATTCCACTTGGGTTCAGTTAATTGGAATCCTAAGGCAACTGTGGGAGTCCATAGGGACTCCTGAGATAAAATTTCGTCCCACTTGCGTCACTTCTCCAACTCTCTCTTATAAAACACCACCTCCTCTGGTTCTATTGCCGTTCATAACCCACCCAACCCTTCCTCTCCTCGTCTCCTTCGTCGACGTAGTCGCCTTAGTGCAATGGCGTTATGTACATCACTAACGGCCCCCAATTGCCTTTTTTCACAGCCACCTATCTTACCTACCGCCGGCTTCCGGCGTCAGGTATTGTTAAGACAAGAAAGATCCCACCTTTCTCCGCTTTCCTTCTTGAGCTTGCAGAAAATCAAGCCTTTTATATCTATCCCTTTCCCGTTTCACTTTTTGGCTTCTTATTTTTTAAAAAAAAGGATTCAATTTTTTTCAGGTTTGTGTGAGAGCAGGGCGCGGCGATGGGGATCAGGAGATTGCAGTTAGAGAACAGAAGCGTGAGCGGAAGATTGATTTCTCATGGGAGAAGCCGAAGACTCCTATATTGGATACCATCAACTATCCCATCCACATGAAGAATCTCTCCGTTAATGTACTCAGTTTTATCCACTCGGAAACTTTTTTTTTGTCATCATCTTTTTCCCTTCTTCTTTGATGAATCTATTGTCTTCTCTGTAGGATTTAGAACAACTTGCGGCAGAACTAAGAGCCGAGATAGTGTACACAGTGTCTAGAACCGGGGGGCATCTGAGCGCTAGTCTTGGAGTGGTGGAGCTTTCTGTGGCAATTCATCATGTCTTCAATGCTCCTCATGATAAGATCATCTGGGATGTCGGCCATCAGGTTAGAGAAGATGGAACCATTCATTGTTCTGTCTGAATTTGTTCTGTCAGAGCACGTTGTTTGAGTTTGAAAAGATTAAATTTTTGCAGGCATATCCGCATAAAATTTTGACAGGAAGGAGGTCAAGGATGTTAACTCTAAGGCAAACATCTGGGCTTGCTGGTTTCCCGAAAAGGGAAGAGAGCATCTATGATGCTTTTGGGGCTGGTCATAGCTCAACAAGCATTTCTGCAGGACTTGGTATGTATGATAGCTTTGTTTTATCGAATTTAAGTTGTTTTTTTTTCTTTTTTTTCCATTAAAGTTGGAGTAATTGATGTATTTGTAGGAATGGCGGTTGGGAGGGATTTGTTGGGCAAGAAGAACCATGTCATCTCTGTGATTGGAGATGGAGCCATGACGGCCGGACAAGCTTATGAAGCTATGAACAACTCAGGTTTCTTGGATTCCAATCTCATAATCGTGCTCAATGATAACAAACAAGTATCTCTTCCGACGGCCACCATTGATGGGCCTGCACCACCGGTGGGAGCTCTCAGCGGAGCCCTCTCTAAGCTCCAGGCTAGCACCAAGCTCAGAAAACTTCGGGAAGCCGCAAAGGTGATCATTTTGAGGTCTTTTTGAATTTAAGAAAAAGGTTAATTTTCATTTCAAAATCTACAAATTCCTTTAATTGAGTCTAAATTTTTTCACCAGTTTCATTATAGCATTTTTTTTTTTTCTGATTAAAAGCAACCAAAATGGGATCTTGATGTTTTGTTAAAAATCACAGTTTTATCAGCATGGCTTTGAATTCATTTTCATCACGTTCCTCACAGATCAAAATCTTTTTTTTACATGTACTTGGTGATTTATGTAATTAATGCATGTAAACGACAAAAAATAGCAAGAAGAAAAAAGATGCCTGCAAGGAATGAGTTTATGCTGGTCTAACCTCATTCTATTTTTTTTTGGAAAAATGAGTCTTAAGGGCATTAAGATTAATATTTAGTGTGTGAATCGAACTCTGACGAATCATGGCCATCGCGGATTTGTTGGCACATATCGCAGTTAATTTCAACTCCGAATAAATTTGGGCTCTATTTAATATTTAAAAAATGCAGAGCGTGGAGCTCATGGCTGAGGCCAAAAATCAACTTCAAATATTGTGCAACTACTTGAATATAAATCATTTTTTTTTAATTTTTGTAACAAAACATGTGCTCGCGCTCTCTCTCTGTTCTAATTTATATTATTTGAGCAGAGCATCACAAAGCAAATTGGTGGACATACGCATGAAGTTGCCGCGAAAATGGATGAATATGCGAGAGGAATGATTAGCGCTTCAGGATCTTCACTGTTTGAGGAGCTTGGATTGTACTACATTGGTCCAGTGGACGGCCATAATGTCGACCATTTGGTGACAATTTTGCAGAAGGTGAAGTCCATGCCTGCTCCTGGCCCAGTTCTCATCCATGTTGTCACCGAGAAAGGAAAGGGATACCCCCCTGCCGAGGCAGCCGCCGATAAAATGCATGGTAATAATTCACGTTTTATCTTGAAACCTATGGTTTGAAGAAGTTAATGTTCAAAAAAACTCCGATGACTATTACAATTATTTTGCCTTTAGCTTCTAACAACCACCACTTAATTAGTTTAGGTTGCAAAACATAGTTTTTTGAAAAAGAAGGCAAATAAAATTTTATCAAACACAAAAAATTGTGGTGCGGCTCCGCTTGGGGTGTAAGGGTTAAGCCGACTCGACTCGATAAGTGGCTCGTGAATTGAGCTTGATGAGCTAACAATCCAAGCTTAAGCTAGCCCCGACTCGACTCGTTTGCTCGTGAGCCAGCTCATTTAAAAAAATATTAATAGAATATACGTACACTCAAAAAATATATTAAATTTGAAGACTTTATTTTTAAAGTATTAAAAATATTAAAAAATCTATTTTTTATATTATATTAAGTAATTTCATAGTATTTTTCTCGTAATTGTTCATTTTATTTGTCATTTTATTATCACACTACTTTAAATGAGCCGACTCCAACTCATTGACTTATGCTCGAGCTTGAGCTCAAGCTCGATAAAATTAATCTGGCTCAAGCTCCAGCTGAGCTTGAACTTGACTTGACTTGTTTACACCCACAGACACTGCACAGCCATCACACCGCTATCCCAAACACATCCCGAGTTAACTTTGTTTTACTTGTATGTAATAATTGTTCGAAATTTTTTTTATATAGGTCCATATATGATAAATATATATTATGCGATATCTTAATTTTTTATAGTTATATTAAAATTGTGTTCACATAATAATTAATTATTAGACTAATGCGACGGTCTTAATATTTGCATAAAATTTATATTGTGTAGAGATCAAGTGCTTATTTTACTTTTAATGATGAGTTAAAATAAATTATATAAAGTCAAGTATAAATAGGGTAATTATCTCACTCTAAGTGGTTGATTCTCATTTGCAATTGTGCATGGAAGACCACTAATCAATGGATTCAGATATGTTTCATCATTGTGTCATTACTTATCATTCTCATTTCTTGTAGGTGTAGTTAAGTTTGATGTGAGGACAGGGAAACAGGAGAAACCGAAGCAAGCCACCCTTTCATACACGCAATACTTTGCAGAATCGCTTATAAGGGAAGCTGAAGAGGATAGTAAGATTGTGGCCATCCATGCTGCTATGGGAGGGGGCACAGGACTTAATTATTTTCAAAAGAAGTTCCCTGAAAGATGTTTTGATGTTGGAATTGCAGAGCAGCACGCTGTTACTTTCGCTGCAGGTCTGGCTACTGAAGGTCTCAAGCCTTTCTGTGCTATATATTCATCTTTCCTCCAAAGAGGCTATGATCAGGTAAA
>NEWO01000007.1:2087332-2100379 GCA_003013225.1 Phalaenopsis aphrodite
ACATGGTTGCAACAGCAGCAGCCATTGATGACAGACCAAGCTGCTTCAGATTTCCTCGAGGAAACGGAGTCGGAGTTCCCCTCCCTACTGGAAACAAAGGCATTCCTCTGGAGGTAAAATCCTTCCTATATATAACTACTCTGCATAACTGCTTCCCAAGCTCAGTGGTACTTTTGCCCGTGTTAATTAGATTGGAAAGGGGAGAGTTCTCATCGAAGGAACTCGAGTCGCGATTCTCGGATATGGTTCTATTGTTCAGAACTGTTTGAAGGCTGCAAAGAGGTTAAGAGATCACAATATTTCGATAACTGTGGCCGATGCTCGATTCTGCAAGCCTCTGGATGTGGATCTCATAAGAAGACTGGCAAAGGAGCATGAGTTTCTGATCACAGCTGAAGAAGGATCTATTGGAGGTTTTGGGTCTCATGTTACTCATTTCTTAAGCTTGGATGGTCTCCTTGATGGCCATCTCAAGGTATAAATATTCATCCTTGAGGGTGCAGGAGTAGAATTTAAAAAAAAAATTTTTTTTTTTCTTATTCCTATTCTAACAACAACAATTATTTCTATTGCTGCAGTTGAGATCATTGGTTCTTCCTGATAGATACATAGATCATGGATCACCACACGATCAGATTGATGAAGCAGGACTTTCTTCGAACCACATCACGGCGACGGTCTTGTCCCTCTTGGGGAGGCCAAAGGAAGCTTTACATGTGAAGTGAAGTTCCCTACATTCAAAAGAAGAAAAAATAATTGTAGAATCTAACGGTCTGATTGCATAAATCAAATGGATTCCAACAGACGCTTTTGTTTATTCTGTCTTTCTTGGGTGTGGATCATGGGGACAGAGTACATGATGCATTCTATGTTGTTTGGTCTCTTGACCTGCTGTTTTGTGAGCATAAATCTTGCGTTGGTTGGTGTTCAAGATATGCCTCCCTATTTGTATATTCTTCAGTTGTCTTACTGTATTGATCATAAGGGCCGGGAAAAGTAATAAATAAATATAGTGGGAAGTTTCTTCAGCTTGGAATCATTCTTACTTTTAGTGGTATCGTTTTTTTCTGATTAGTTTTCTTTTTTTTTTATTTAATTTGGAAGGATAAGGGTGCCAAATGAAAATTATTTTTTTCTCAAGGTAAGTCACCTAAATATATACATGTGTTTATTTTTTTTTTTCTCTTGGGGCAGAATCTAAAATTAGAATTTGAGACAATTGAGGGTCTGTTTAGAATGACTATAGTGTTTTAAAAATGTTACGGTAGGAATTATATATATATATATATATATATATATATTAAAAATCAGACAAAAATTTTCTTGCAGTCATTGCATATTAATAGTCCATGCTGAAAAAAATCACTTTCTACTAAAAAAAATTTAGAAAATAGTTCCTTAAACAAAGTTATGACGCTGGTCTGAAACTCAAAACAGATAGAAAATTGTTCAAACAGATCCTAAAATCTTCACATAACGATTTTTGTCTCGTTGCGACTAAGGGTCTGTTTGGGGTAGTTGCAACTTATTAAAAAAAAACTGTGAAGCTGATGAATAATAATCTGATGCTCAAAAAACTGCGGTGGCTATTACAAATTTTTTTTTAAGTAAGACTACAACTATAAAGTTGTCATCGCACATAATCAAGAGTGGTAAGAAAACACAGATTTCAATGACAGCTTTTTGAAAAAACTGTCAAACGCAGTTTACCCAAACAGACAAAACTGCGAAAAAGATTGCTGGTTGACTTTGGTTTTAGTTACTGCCGCAAAGCTATAAGTTCTTGCTGAAATTATTCATTACCAAAATATTATATTAAAAAATCATTTGTTCTGAGAATCAATTTATGTGCTCATAATTTATGAAAAATTTGTTCACATATATATACACCAGAAATTTGAATCGAGCGAAACATTAATTTAGACAACATAATTAATAAACATCAATGAAGTTACATTGTCATCTGCCATGACAATTTTTATGTGAATAGAATTACTTTTTAATAATGTAATATTACAAGTAAAAGCAATGCAAAGTAGAATGATAACCGCCGTCATATCTGCAACCATTGAGTCTCCACAATTGTCACACCATCACTGCCTAGCTACCATCGTTGAACCATCACCACCACCAACCATTACTGGCCACCTCCATGGAGTCGTCGTCACTATCAGACCACCATTTTCGAGCCGCTGGCACCACTGGACTAACATCACCATTTCCCTATCACCTTCATCTGGTCGTTGATAAGAAAGACATTAGCAGCAAATTTTCTAGCACATTGCCCTTAAGGCGAGCTTTTTTTTCACTGCAAATAGGTTGTTGGCACTTCCCCAGTGTTTTCTACCACTCCTCTAGCGAAAGTTTTGTACCACTCGTGTAACATTTCTTTGGGCTATTCAAAGATCAAAAAACTTTTGTAGCTTCTATCGACATAGTGGAATCATTTCAACCTAGCTAAGCCTCAGCTTCCTCCCTCTATGAAATATGTTATCCTGTCGGCAAAAGTGCCTCATGATCATTCTTGAAAGACCGAGTGGGCATAATGGATGAGTTTTGGCATGAGATTCTTGAACTCTTACATGAGGGTCGCAGCTGATGCCTGCACATCCAGATAAGGTCTACTTGCCATAAGGTCAACAACATGTAATAAACCCCTTGCTTAAGAATACTCGTATGGGCTTCCTACCTGCTATGTTGAAATTCCTCTTTCAGTAGGCTAAGGCATTGATCGCCTCGATATTGTGAGTTGCACTTATCCATCCCGTGAAACTAGATTAACTGGTTACCCTCGGATACTCATGGGAAACTGGGCTTAGCCACTCTTTATTGATTCTCTCAATAATGTAATCCATGGTAAGTTGCAACACCTGGTCTGAGAAGAGTTCCATTTTAACAAATAAAAAACATTCACTACATGAATTTAGGTTTTTTCTAACGACCACAACCCATCGGTTATGATAAGAAAAATTGTCACTTTAATGTTACCGACGGTTTATCAAAGGTTATAAGCTCGTAGGTAAATCGCTTGTCGGTAGTTCAAATCTGATCGATATTCTGACAGTTTAAATTTATCGACGGTCAACCAATAATTTGATGACAAAGCTTTTTTTCAAGAAAAATGGGGTAGTAGATAATCGTCAGTTCATATAATCGATAGTTCGTTTGACGATAAGCGTTATTTTTTATAACCGACGGACTAACTGTCAGAAAAGTGTCGCTTTTGTAAGTTTTTTGACTCTGGTAAAAACATTATGTTAAGCACCATTTATGTGTTGTTTTTAGAACCGACGAGTTAATTTTTAAAAAAGTGTTGCACTAGTCGGTTTTTTTACGCACGTAAAAATCGTAGGATAAATGTCGTTTTTATAACCGTTGAGTTTACTGTTAGAAAAATGTTGTGCTCGTCATTTTGTGTGACGCACATTGAGCATCAGTTATGTGTCGGTTAGACATTGGTAAAAATATCCATCGGCTAGCCGTCAGTTTTGCTTATGGATAAGTTTGAAACTATTGTCAAACCGATGAAAAGCCGTCAGAAACTTGTAGCATAACAAAAAAAAAAAAAGAAATTCTTTCTTTCGTATTTACATTACTATACCATCACAACATTTAATATACAAATCCAAGCATTTAACAAAATAACATAGCTGTCAAAAAATAATTTATCCAATTAAATATTGAAATAAAATGCATTTACTCTAAAATATGTTCATCATTGTTCACAGGAAAAAAATATGTCCAAATGTTCATAAACATAACAAGAAAAAAGAAAAACGTCCCTCCTAATCAACCTCATCCTCATCTTCCTTTGTCGCTTCCTCTTCCTCCAATGCTACCGCTGTCTTGCCACACTCCCTCATCTACTGCCCGAAGGAATCCAACTCAGCCTTCAGATTGGCCTCCATGTTGGGCTTCGGCTCCGACATCATCTAGGAGAAGCGGGTCTCCATCTCAGCAGAGAATACTGCAACATGCCTAAAGATCTCATCATCATGTGCGGTAGAGGTAGAAGTTGCAGATGCGTTGGTGGAGGGGTTAGCGTCGTAGGCAAACCCCTGTGACCTGAACCGCTAAACTCGACTCTTCTTCTTCCCTCCAACACCCCCCCTTCACAGATCGTACTTGAAAGAAACTCACTCGCAGATCGTAATACCTCCTGACGCTTTGGCTTGACTCTTCTTTAGCTGTTGGAATTTCTCATGCAAACAAAAGAAGTTACATTAAGTTAGAGCTAACATGTATTAAAAAAAACTAGTTTAGCTTGTCAATTACCTGGGTCGCACGGGATCTGTCGCCGATTTAAGACCGGCGGACCGCCTTTTGTGAGTGCGCTCATGTACATCGTGGCATAGGGCCCTCGTCCAATCTCCACAGTCTGTTTGTAAAACGAAATTGTTAGAATACATCTTCGAACTATTGAAAACTATATAGAATAAATGAAATTTTATCAACCTCCGCTTGTACTTCGTATGCCCATGCCTCCACAATCCGACCGTCTATTCTGCTTTGCTTTCTCCCTCCTCTTCTAGTAGTCTTAAAAATTTCATACCCAATGCAAGCATGGCAAAATCATCCTCTCCAAGCCACAAAGGACGTTGTCGCAATTTCCAGATATCACTAAGTATGTCCCGAAGGCGTCACTGCCTTTGCGCTCGAAGTTGTGTCGGATGTGCATCTCGTGCTTAAGGCTCCGGGAGAATTGTTTTTTGAAAATATTATAGGGATTATGTTCAATTGATAAATAAATAAATAAAAATAATTTAAGTTATTTGTAAACGATACTTACTACAAACTCCTGAAATCAAAAATCTCAAATGGCCATCGGGATCTCCTTCCACAACATGTATGTTGAATTATACTTGCTCCGAATGATATCCCTAATGACATTAATAGTCTGGGTCAAGGGGTAGAAATTTAAAATAGCAATTCATTAGTTATATATTCAATTGATAAACTAAAAAGATTGCTGACAATATCTTAAAATAAACTTTATTGCTGAAAATTAAAAAGATTGTCATCCCTGCCTCTAGTCGACATCCACAACAAGGAGAATAATTTTTTTTTATTAGTGCACCTAGCACAAACTATGCAGTAGACAGGTAGAGGAACCTATAAAGTGTAAGTTTCAACTACTAAAACCTAAAACATAAAACTATACAATAAACTGAAATATGAAATTCAATGAAATGTACAATAAACTTACTCATCTTACTCACCATCGTTTGAAGAGTGATTGGAGAATGTAGTTGTGATCTCTTCTTCAAACGCATCGTCAGAGTCATATTGATCACCGAGATTAATTTCATCCTATTCGCCACTAGCAACATCTAGATTGAGCTCTGCATCGATTGTATCAAGTGGAAACAGAAACTTGTCATTTTAGTTTCTTGGTAGGCGAGTTCAATGTTATTCAAAATGTTAATAATGGAATAAGGTTTACTCAAAATGACAACCGCCCATCAACGTTATCTCTTACTCTATGTGGATATCAAACATAGTAAACCTGACCCACCTCCGTGCTAGAATGAAAATATCAAATTTAACATATTTTCTATTCACTTTTACTTCTATGATATTATGTAGTTGACTTACCCTTGTTCCACGATCAGGAACAAGATCAAACCAAGTACAGTTGAATAGGAATACACTTCCTCCAATGATGTCTGGATAAGATAGTTCAACAACTTCTTCCAGAATTTCATGATAGTCTATCTCGTCCTCCGATTTATCATTCTCTTTAAAACCAACACCATAATTAAAAGATTTTTTCCTTATCATACACTTCATTATTAGTGGAATGTATATCAGATGGATGTATCTAATGTTTTTCTTCATGTTCAACTTTAAGAAACAGTCTATATGCATCAACCACCAGGCTACAAAGATTCAACCTATCCCTCACATGTTTATCTTCTACAAAAGTTTATCTATGGTATAAAATAGGCTTCTCGATAATGAAATCACACTTTTACTACAAATTTAGCTTTAAAGCTAGTAATGTAGATCAATATCTCTACATCTACCACCACAACTCTCACCAGCTCTATCTTTTACTATATGTCAATGACATTCTCTTAGCCAGAAATAATTCTAATATGATACAACAACTTCAACAAAATTTACAACATACCTTCTTTATGAAGTTTTTGGACTCGATCTCTACATTCCTAAGTATCAACATAGCACAATCCTTCTATGGTTATCATCTCAATCGAGCAAACTATGTTAAAGATATATTAAATAAAGTAGGCATGAAAGATTGCAAATCACTTCCTAACCATCAAAATTTTCCCACCAAACCATCTATAGAAGTTATCATTCCATATCCGAACCCAACTCAGTACAACTAACTTGTCGGGTCACCAAAATATATCACCTTTAACTCCAACAGATATCATGTTTGTGGTCAATACACTATGCCGACACCTTCAAAAACAGCTTCAACTACATTATCAAGCATTCAATTGTCTCATACGTTATCTCCAAGGAATGCTACATTTGGGTATTCCTTTAAAAGTTGGCTCTCTTACTCTTCACACTTATGCCAATGCAAGTTGGGCAAATGATGTGAATGGCAAAAAAACTATCACAGGGCATTTCACATTTATAGGTCCTAATTTACTCTCATGGAAAGTGAAGAAGCAACTCACTATGGTGAGATCATCTACTGAAGCCGAATATAAACTTATATCATCAACAACCATAAAATCTATTTGGCTACGAAGACTTCTACGGGATTTCCTCATTCCAAGTATAAAACCTACTACAATACATTGTGACAACAAGTCTCCTATGACAATTGCTCACAACATTTTCTCCCATGTGAGAATCAAACATATTGAGATTGTTTATCATCTCATAAGAAATCACATCAAAACCAATGAAACTAATCTACAATATTTGGCTTCAGAAGAACAAATGACAATTATATTCACAAAAGCTCTCCCTACTCCGCGTTATCAGAAACATTGTCACAAACTAACAATATCTACTGCCAATATTGTCAGCTTGAGAGGGCATGATAAAGGAAATGAATAATTGGTTTAGATGGGGTCCACTTTTCTTTTAGTCCTATTGTCTTAGTTATGCATGAGTACTTTATCTTCTCTACCGTATACATATATATAAATACTATTTTTTTAGCCCATGTTATTATATATAATAAAATCAAGATTATCTCTCTCTTACTTTACCATTTTTCTTTTTGTTTCAACATGCTTCTTCTTCCTGCAGGAATTTCAACATACACTTTCTTATGACATAAAAATGATACAATTCAAGTATTTATAAAATGATGGTTAACTAATATGTGAATCTCATATTTAGATTATAACCAATGTTAGATTTTGTATTTGGTTTTCTCTCATTAATATGATATTAGCTTCTCATATATTCACATGACCAATAATTTTCCTAAATTTTCCTCAATATATGACTACATGTTTCTCTCCTATGAGGGTGACCTAACACATCTAGGGAGGGACAACTGTCAAGGATGGTCATCATTGTTTGCAAGGACGCAAGTTCTTTCTTTTTTAAATGCATCTCTTGATACCCATAGTACAATCCTTTCACCAAGACATCACAGATGAGTAAAGTATTGTACCAAAATGTATATTTTGTTTTCTTCTCCTTTATGTATAAAAGGGAATTCAAAATAGAATAAAGGTCTTGGGACTATATGATCTCGAAGTATGCTCTCTCTATCTCTCACTCCCCCCTCTCTCTCTCTCTCTCTCTCTCACTCCCCCCTTTCTCTCTAGAGAAAACATTGTAATCTAAGAAGCCTCCTCCGATCCATTTTTTGTCGGCTTACCAGGGGCTCAAGCTCAATAAGAACAATCAAAGACACTCTCTCTGGCATCACATCCACCTATTTCTTCAACATTGCTTCTAAAAACGATGTTCCTACTGACTTGTATATATTCACAAAAAATATGAGACCCTAAATTCTAAAAGAACTCAATGATACTCAATAACTCAATCATCTTCCTCTTACCTTCTTTACTTCATGCCACCTCAAAGATTCTTGAGATTATGAAAGGCTCATTAATCCTCAAACTAATATAGCTACTTCATAATTATTATTCAATCATATCATTAATTCAAGGACTACTAAAAATGCTTTGTAATTATTATTTCTTGATTTTATATGTTTCCTATAAGATATTCTTCTACAGAGAAAAAAAAACTAAATAAATATTTGAATGAAACAATGAACCAATTGTTAAATGACGTGTCAATAAAACAAAAAATTTATATGTGCGGACTCATGACGTAGCTCTACGTGTGGCGTAGGGTATTCCTGAGTTATTTTCAAGTTATTTTTGGGTTATTTTCAATAATCTCAAAATAACCTAGAAATATGTCTTTATTTTTGGGTTATTTCTGGGTTATTTCAGGATTATTGAAAATAACCTGAAAATAACTCAGGAATACCCTTCAAAGCACGTAGAGGTACGTCAGGTGTCCGGACGGAAAATGTGCGCTAGTAAAACTGATGAATAATATTAATGTGCAAAGAATATGAATGAAATTGAATAGCAAACTAAAAGTTGTTCAAAAAAGACTAATGTAAGTGACAGTTAATGATTCATACAACACTCTCAAATAAATTAAAGATTATTTATAAACACCAACCCTGGTAAATGATGATATGAAGAATATTGTTGACCGTGGATCAGTTCGATAGAGATGAAATCAGAGTTCGAATGACTCTAATTTTATTCTTAATGTTTTGAATTTAAATATTATGCTAAGGCGGTGTTCGGCTATAATTTTGATCAATTTCTATAAATTCAAATTTATCAAATCCACACTGCGATGATTCTGCCTGCAAATGACAGTGGAACAAATTCGTCTTGCAGCCAGGTTTTTATTAAATCTAGATTTACGTCGCATAAGTGATCGGAAGGCACGAATAAAAAGACGGGACGAGAGAAAAAAGAGTTTAACACAGCATGGATTTGATTTTTATATTTTTGTAGTTTGGCTGGATTTAAGTGAAATTCATGACTATATTAAATTAATAAGATGCCACCAAACACAGCCTAAGGTTTGTGCTGATAAGATCAAAATTTCTAGTGAGAATCTTCATCGGCCGGCATGTGCCAACTTTTTTCAAGGGACATTTACGATACAAGTCACACAACTCTTATATACTGACATATCTAACACCTAAACATTCATATTTACATACAAACCCCTCAAAATTTTAATATAACATATAAAAAAATATGCCATCATTACCTTATCAAAATGGGAAATACATTTTTCATGCGTATATTTATGACACTAAAATATTATAAGCTTAAATATTAACCTTTGAACCTTCAACATATAAATAGAAAAGAAATGTGTGGTATGTATGTCAGAATTTCTTTTTAAGTTGGCTTTTATGCTTATTTTAAGCAACAAGCCTGTTCTACAGAATTGTCCAAATTGTTCATGAAGCATTGTAGCCATTAAATATTTGGTTTGGTCGAAGTTAAATGGCTAAAATAAACAACAACAACAAGCCTTTATATCACTACGGGATTCTCCACATCTTATTGACTGTCATATTTTCATTTAATTCTAATATATTAACATTATTTTCATACAATACGGCCAAGTCTAAAATGAAAAATAAGAGCCAAAATGTTTGGCTCATCTGTATTTTTCTTATTGTATTCTCATTAAATTTATTGTTTGTTTGGCATTTCTTGTCGAGAGAAAAGCTGTCCAATGTCACTCTACAATAGCTGAATTTTTTTTTTTAAAGGTTTGGTAAGGTTTATTTGTTAAAAAAGAATTCGGTATAAGTATTAAATTCAAAGTTTAGGTGTTAGTATGTAACTACAGACAAGATTTGCATTTATATCACATAATTCCTATGTATTTACATATATATATATATATATATATATATATATATATATATATATATATATATATATATATATATATATATATATATAACACCTAAACTTCAATTTTTAAGAAAGGGTCGTTGATCTGTGATGCATTGGTACACTCATTATCATGTAAGTATACGTGTTTGATGTGTACTAGAAAATTGCAGCAGTAGAGTATTGTCTTAACGTGATACGAAAGTTCGGCTCATACTTAGAAAAGAGAAAACAACTTATAATGACTTTAGGAGTTTTTATGTGGAAAATCCAAAAAGAAGAAAGCCGCGAGGCATGGTTCAGCTGAAGAGTTACACTATAAAAAGATGATTACAGTTGCAACTACTTGTCCCACAGGCGGGAAATGATTATTAGATTTCTCAAGTTACAATATCGACGTGCGGATGAATTTGCTGCTAGGAATGGGCGGTGACTGATAGTTATTGGTGGCGTCCGGTCGGTGATTGGCGGTGATCAACGACGGTCAGCTGTGGTAGATGGAGATTAGCGGTGATCGACGATGGTTGACGGTGGTCGATGGAGGTCAGTGTTGGTTAACGTCGATCGATGGTGGTGGTGTCGGACTTCAACTCCTTCTCAAAGCTTTAAGCTCTTCCTTAGATTTCAAATTATACTCTCCCTCATGAGAGTGGTGAGGCTCTATTTATAGTGTTTTGGATGCAATTAATGTAGAAATATGAACCACTTTAATTGGATGGTTCAGAGAGTTTTCTTCAATCAGACGACGTTTAATGGATATTTGAATGCCTTAACTATTATGTTGGAATCCGATTTCACAATCCCGCCTCCCGTCTTTCGTCCCGCTCTCCTGATCGGGAATCGGCGCTTCCCGCTCCCGCTCCCGCTCCCGCTCTTCCGATCGAGCGACCGCAACCTTACAGTTTCACGAACCGTTCCTGCCTTTCTCTGACGCGAAGCGAAACATCCATTTGCTCCCTCATGTTTGACATAAAAGGCATTGCGAGGTGGCTCTTCTTATATTCAAGTCACGGTTGGTGTTCTTCTTCGGTTTCTTCGGGATAGAGGAAGGTTTCCTCGGGATAGAAGGAAATAGAAGTGCAAGGAGGAGTAGTTCCTTGTGGTGAAGAAAGAAGAAAGAAGAAAGAAGAAGAAGAAGATTGTTCTCCCTTGGCTTCTTCATGGTGGCTTCCGGCTGAAAAGAAATTGAGTTTACCTCTCTTGTAAGTTTATCTTCTTCAGTATGTCTCGGTGTAAAGTGTCTTCGGTGTATCTTGGTGTAGAGAGAGAAGAAGAGAGAGCAATGAAGTGAGAGTGAGAGATTCCTCTTGTAAGTCAAGGTGATCGACTGGTGTAAATTTCTCACGTAGTAAAATCCTCTACAACTCCGTGGACGTAGGCAATTTGCTGAACTACATAAATCTGTGTTTTCTTTTCTGGTGTAATTTTTCTCGTTATATTTTTCGTTTCGTCGACTGTTCTCTTGTTTGATATATATATATATATATATATATATATATATATATATATATATATATATATATATATATATATATATATATATATATATATATCATAGCAACTGATAAATATCTAGATCTCGAAACATCATTAACGATGGCAGAATTGAGCAATCTTGCGCTCGCTGAATTCGTCTTCTTGAAATGCTTGATTTGACTATAGGCTTGCTAGATTCGGCTTTCGTTTGACATTCTAAATATGTTTAAAATTTTTTTAAGAGTTGTTTAATGACTTGATCTGAGCTTGATTTGACTCAGATTAGACTAATTTTGATATCATTGGGTCTATCTCGTTAAGCCTATCAGTTTAACCGTAAATTTGCTGAAATCAGAGCTCTTGATGACTTTTTCTCGATGTTTGAATATTTCTTGCTCAAAAGGTTGCCTCGAGATTTATGCCGAATGATGCATATTTGTTGGAGGTGCACAAGTGTTGATCAAATAATATACGGATTATAAATCCGCATATCGATAACACACGGAACTAGTTAAATTCCCAAATAGCCTATTTACTAGTTTATGAATTCTACAATTTGCTTGAAATGATTTAGTAGATTGTAAGAGTTTCTAATATTCATAGAATTTAGAAGTATAACAACAGTTGTAGATTTGTACAATATTAGAAAAATATTTATTTGCAATGGATCATGTGAATATTCAATTTTCTTCTATAATATTTTCCCCACTTAACATTGACAATTAGAGATAAATACCCCTTATTTTATTCTTAAATATAAAAAATGTTGAGTCTCTTTTATGATTTAGTCTCCTTAACCCTGCAAAATCTCACAGTAATCTTCATTCTCATATGTGATTGCAATCTCCTAATTTCAATATTCATATTGATCTGGACTTGATCTAACTCGGATTTACCCAATTTATGCTTTATTGGGCTCACATTATCGAGACGGTCGGTTCTGATATAGGCTTGATGGAATCAGGGTTTGATATGCTTCAAAAATCATTTAATCAATTAAGTGCATTTTGGCGCCGATATTCTAAAACTGATTGTTGAAACTTTTTTCCTCAAATAATCATGAATTTTCACATTATCAAATCAAAGAAATATAAAAGATTTATTTCTTACAAAAATATAAAGAACCTCATTGATAAAAATTACAAAGTATACAAGTAAATGAGATTTACAACCTTGCTTCTTCCCCTCCATTCCTCTCAATTCAATCCACACTCTAAATACAAACACTCACAATCATACAAGTGGACTCTCACAATATGCAGGAAAATTCTCTTTTCAAGTGATGGATGCCCCTCTCCAAAGAAAAAAATATGACATCAGTGTTACGCAAGTTGAAGTAACGTGCGTACCCAATGAAATCACGCCACGACACCCCGCGCGACATGGAAAAAAAAACGACGCAGTAACACAGAGAATATTCCCTCATGTGTTATTCATGTATTATTGTGTTTTATTCATGTGTTATTGTGCGTTATTCATGTGTTATTGATGTGTTATTGTGTTATTATAACACCAAAAATATTCTCATGACACAATAACACATGAATAACACACAATAACACCCGAATAACACGGGGAATATTCCCGACAGAGAAAAAAGTGGCGCAGTAACACGGGAATATTCTCCCCCGTGTTATCATGTGTTATTGTGTGTTATTCATGTGTTATTGATGTGTTA
>NEWO01000007.1:2100648-2148658 GCA_003013225.1 Phalaenopsis aphrodite
AAGAAGTCCCCTCACACGAAGGAATTTCGTTCTTTTATCTCTCCCCTTAGCTAAACCATCAAAAAATGGCCAAAATCACCATGAGTGGGTGGAGAGCAAGGCGACGCTGTCTAGTTGGCATCAGCGTGCTAGCGTAGAGCATGCGAGCTGAATGAGGTGTTGAAATTCATAAAGAAGAATCTTCAAATTAGGGCTTCAAGTAAGGTAACGTTAGGACATGTAGCGCGATGATGCTGGTCCGGGCGTTTGAGACAGGCATTGGAATGTCTTTCGCTCCCGAGTTTCTTTCTGTTGAAATGGGTGTTGAGGAGCTCGTTTGGATGGCACTGAGGCGTTGCTCCAATGCCCCTGGGGTGTTTGGATACTGTCTGCTCAGGATTTACACTAGGGCATTTTGTAAGTAAAACTCTGTTCCAAGTGCTAGCCCCATGGCACCAAGTCGCTTGCCTATTAATTTAGCCCTTTTTCGTGCTCCAAGTGCACCAAGACTTGAATTCTCCCAGTTTACTGCAAATAACATTACATATATCCCACAAAAAAACATAAAAATGATATAAAAGTTATGATGAACACAATAACATATCAATATATTTTATACACATCAACCAACTCACCTATGCATGAAAATTTTCACTTATTAAAAGTTCAAATGATGATATTCTTAATGTGATGTGAAAATCTTGGATGTTATAAATGTGAAAAACCAAAGTTCATATCTAAGAATTGGGTGGTATGTTAGCATATGTCCCAAACTTCTAGCACAAGTAAATCAAGAAAATATTGATTAAAAAGTTCTTGGAACAAATAGTTATAATGGCTTAATCATGAAGAATAAAAGCAATCTAATGAATTTTAAGATAAAAAAGAAAGCTTTTAATATTCACCGATAAAAATCGAGATGGGTATGAATGTGTGCTCGCAAAAAAACAAATGTCTAACATAGATAATTAGCTATTTGTTTAAATCATGTTACTAAAATTAATAAAGATTTACATGCATACCACTCAATTCGTGTGTATTTACATATATAACGCCTAAACTTCAATTTTTATGCCACCATAACAATGTATGAAAAGGTGTATTTCAATTTTAAAAATTAAAATGGTTGTATTTTTAATGTTATATGAAAGAAAAGAAAATTTTTGCCTTCTTATAACTATTTATACTATTTTGGTTTGTGAAACTTTTTATTTTACCGGAGACATCGACTCTTTAGAGAGACTTGCTCTCAGGTAGGCCCATGGATTTTAAGAAATCGATTTAGTCATAGTGCTTTGGTCGATTAACTCTTATTTCTCCCGTGTGTTGACAACGTGTCGTCTTTTAATTGTATATCAATTCTGATTGATCTTTTCTCCCAGCACAGATCTTGTCCTTACCAAAGAAGGTGATGATCAGGGTTTTCAGGGCGACTTTCACTGCCCTGATGAGAATTTTGTCGCTAGCGGGAAGAGAGTCAACCCTAGATAATCTACTGTACAAACCATGTCGGCCCGTGACCGGAAGATATTTTAAATTTCCCGACAGATTGCCCACCTCATGGGGCGATCGATGTCTTCAGAATCGTTGGGTCTCACGGTAATATTATGTGGTCATCTTTCTGGACTTTCGGGGACTTACACCGAATTTGTCTGCTCGATCGAGCCTTTATCCCTTTGTCACCCGTCAGGCAGGGACCTTGTTGTTGCCTGAGAGGGTGTCCACTTGGGACTTTTGAGGGACTCTGTGTCATTTTTACGGATCTTGTCGCTAGAAAGCATGAGAGAACGCCTCATGTGTCCTGACCAGTGGTCTTTTAGCGGCGTCCAGTTCGAGGGATGGCTCAGCCTTTTGATCATCTTGTGATCTCCAACCGATTTCATTTGTTCTACCGTTGTAAGTTCCCCGAGTTTATGAGACAATGTTTGAGACATACCAGCTTGGGCTCAGTTCTCTAAATATCGGGAATGAGCCCATTGAATTAATGTCTTTTCCGGCTAAGGGATGCTTTAAAAGCCTGTTTGAATGTGACAACTCTTTCTTTTTTTAGAAAATCAACCGTCGAGACGTTCCTTCAATGTGTTGGGCAGTCATCATTAAGTGGGCCCTCAAGCGTTTCAGCGGGTGGGTCCCATTCAATATTGTTAAACCTTCCTTCTAGTTAAAGGGGGGAGAATTTCTCCAACTCCTTACTCTGTCATCAAGTGTACTGGCTTTGCAAAAATTTGGTGAGATAGCCCGATTTTCTATTCGGCTGGGAGCGGGGAAAACCTTTCGTCAACGGGCGTCGATGGACCTTCAAGGCCCATGACACTTTAGTTTCATTTTTCTTCAAGTAGCATGTTGAAGGGAGAGATTTTCTCCAATTCGGGTGTCGAACGTCGCCCGAGTCAAGGTAGACACCCGATAGGTGATCCTTTCTGCGAACGAATGTAGTGGGCTTCCTGGAATGGTGGTGGTGAGTCCATTTCCCCTGAATGTCGGTACATTCATTCGACTATCGCCGCCGGATGTTCGGAGGATCCCTGGACCCCAACGCTCTAAGAGTAGGGCATGACACCTTCAGCAATGACAGCTTCTCCTCTCTCTTTCTCCAACTGCACCTCTTCACGGGAGAAGTTTTGAAGAGAGCGGGAGTCAGGCGAACCGGTTGCATTCTGCTTCTGATTCGTATTAAAGAAGCTCATGGATGCAAAAGAGATTGGATTGAGGCCGAGCGACGAGAACACGTAATGAAGCCGAAATTCTTGGAAAGAAGAAGCAAACTGACTTCTCGCAATGATTTCGGTCGTTGATGGCCTTTTGCGGCAGATGTGATGATCCGTGGATTACGTTCGCCCGACGGTGTGTTGCCTAAGGAAATGAACTTGTAGTGTTCTTCTGTCGCTAACCATGATGACTGAGCTTTCTTCCCTTCTTCCCGACGGTGGTTTTCAGGGTTTTTACTCGAATGATGATGTTTGAAAGAGTCCAGCTCCTGGCAACCCTCGTAAGGCTTTCGCTCTTCCGAAGGTATTGTCTCAGTCAAAAGATGTAAAATGAGTACCTGATATGTTTGTTGATGGGAAGTGTCTTATAACTTTCAATTGGAATGAATAAATTTATCTTTTTATTCCTGTTGTGCTTTGATTCTTTGTTCTTTGTTTTGTTATCATTTTCTGACAGAATGATTGTCCGATGCATCTTTGAGTTTTGAAAATCAACCCATCACTCGGTCAATCCGATCGAGTTTACCGAGTGTTGGAAAGACATCTGACTCCTTCGCATAAAATTAGTAAAAATAAAATCTCATTAATTAAATATGTTTTACATATTGGGGACGACACCCTCTTTTGTTATATATACATAAGAATTTCCTTTATGGAAAAAACTTTTTAAAATTGTCCTCGCTCCAAGTCCAGGAGAGCTCTTTTCAGGTGAGCTTCTTGAGTTGGTAAGCTCCCGAGAAACTCTTCGACTAATCACGTATGGTCCACTCCATGTTTGGTCCAACTTGCTGAAAGATTGCCCTCGGACAGCTAAGTCGGCTTTCTCTAAGACAGTCTCTGGGGCAAATACCTTCTCTCGAATGTGTTTGTTGAAGTAATGTATTGTTTGCCTCTTTGCCTCCTCTTGTCGAAGCACCAATTTGGCTTATGCTTTCTCTGTGAAGTTAAGTGCCAACATTGTCCTTTCGATGTTAGCTTGTTGTCGATCAGCGAGATCTTCCTCAGCAAATAAAGAGGTTGTTACCACCCTCTAGTCGTGACTGTCGTATTCGACTTATAGCACCGCCTCCATTCCATGAGTTAGCATGAACAGAGTTTGGTCGGTTGTTGATTGAGTTGTCTGGATTGCTCATAGCACTAACGGCAACTGATCCACCCAGTTTCCCTAGACTCCCTCGAACTTCTTTCTTAATAGGTTCATGATACATTTGTTAGCTGTCTTAGCCTCCAGGTTCGTTCTAGGGTGATGGACCTAAGCGAACTTCAGGTCAAGCCCTTATTTCATGCATAAGTCCTTCACTCACTGGTCTGCAAATTAGTCTAATTGTCAGTGATAATGACGAGCGGTAGCCCATACCTGCAGATCAAATCGGACCATGTGAAACTTCAGACTGCCTTTGCATCGATTCGAGCGAGTGGCTTTGCTTTGACCCATTTTGAAAAATAGTCGATAGCCACCAAGAGGAGCTTCCTCTGGCCTTTCGACGGAGGAAAAGACCCGAAAATGTCTAGTCCCCACATGGCGAACGACCAATGACTGACTAAAGGTTGTAGCTTCTGCGCCGGCTGATAATGTAAGGATGTGTATTTCTGACACTGTTCGCATTGTATTGAGAATTTTGCAGCATCTTTTAAGAGTGTCAGCCAAAAGTACCCTTGCGGTTGCACGTGGTAGGGCAAAGTTTTCCGCCCAGAGTGGCTGCCACATTCTCTGGAATGTTCCTCTCAAAGCACGACTTGAACCTCCCCTTCTTTCAAGCACCTTAAGTATACCGAGGTAACAGACCTCCTGAACAACTTTCCTTCGATTAACATGTATAGGTCGGCTTTAATTCTAAAGTGGCTCAGATCTTTCATGTTCTTCTCTATTTCCCTAGTCTCCAAGTAGTTGATGTATGGATCCACCCAGCTTTTGGTCTTGTCGATCGCTACCTTCATGGCCTCTAGGTAAGGAATTTGACTTCACCAGGAGATCCTGAGTGTCTATCCATCTCATAGGCTAAGCAAAGTCTGGCGATCAGCGCTTCATACTCCGCCCTGTTGTTTGCGATGTCGAACTCTACCGAGATCGACTAGTATAGATGTTCTCTGATCGAACGACTCAGAGTCAGCCCCAACCCCGCTATTGTCTGCTTGGAGGCTCCATCGACGTATAGGATCCACTTCATTTCACCAGTTACAATTCCTTCATCACGATCTTCTGTTATGGAGAAATCAGCCAGGAAATCGACGATTGCTTGAGCTTTGACTGTCATCCACGAAACTTCAGTGATGATGATTCATTGAATTCTACAGCCCACTTTAGCATTCGTCTGGAGTTCTCTGATTGAGTGAAAACAAACTTCAACGAATGGTCTGTGATGACCCAGAATAGTTGCATCTAGAAATATGGTCAAAGCCTACTAGCAAAAATAATCAAAACGAAAGTTAGTTTTCCCATAATCGGGTACTTGGTTTCAGCACTATGAAGCACTCGGCTCGTGTAGTAGACGAGATATTGGTTTCTTGCCTCCTCTCAGATTGCAGCATCTCATCCGACTCATAAATACAGTGATAGCTCTTCTGTAGGCTTCGGGCTCTGAATCAGTGGTGGCGGCGCTAAGGAATCTAACAAGTTCCTGAATGCTTCCTCACATTCGGTCGTCCATTTGAAACGTTGATTTTTCTTCAACGCCCTTAAAGAATGTAGCACATTCATCGCCCGACTTCAGGTTGAAACGACTGAGCTATGTGATCTGACCGATTAGCTTCTAAATTTCCTTGGTGCTCTGTGGAGGTGGCATGTTTAGGATTGTTTGTACTTTCTTTGGATTGGCTTTTAATCCTTATGGAATTAATAGGAAGCCGACGAACTTCCCAGTCGATGCCCCGAAATTGCACTTGAAGAGGTTCAATCTCATATTGAATTTTTTTAGTATTTCGAAGCTCTCTTCTAGATCTTCAATGTAATGTTTATGTGACTTACTCTTAACTAGAGCATCGACAACATACACCTCAACTTTCTTTACCTTTTTATTAGCAAAAATTACATCTATGAGGAGCTGATAGGTCGCGCCAATATTCTCAAGCTTGAAGGATATTACATTAAAACGGAATGTCTTGTGTGGTAATAATTTTTTTTCTACATCTGTCAGGTGCATTTTTATCTGCTGATAGCCAGAGTAAGCGTAGTGGAAGCTCATGATCGAGTATCTAATCGTTGTGTTCACCAAGGTATCAATCTCTGGTAGGGGGTAGGTGTCTTTCGGGCAAGCAGCATTGAGGTTAGTGAAGTTGACGCACATCCGTCACTTGTCGTTGACCTTCTTGACCATAATGACATTCGAGGGCCAGGTTGGGCACTGGACTTCACGAATGTAGCTGACGTCCAGCAACTTCTGCACCTCTGATTCTATCGGTTTGGCCAAAGTTCTGGCGATCGACCAAATCTTCTACTAGACCGACCGAGAGTAGGGGTTGGTGTTCAACCGGTTGCACGTTGCATTGACTGACACGTCGGGCGGACATCTCAGCTACGGTCCAAGCGAACACCTCTTGATGCTCTCAAAGTGTTTGTATCAACTGGTTCCTGAACCATGTATCAAAATATTCACTGATCAGGAAAACCTTACCAGGTTCTTCGTCAAACACAGGTACCTGGAGGATGGTTTCACTGGTCTCGAGACATCCTTCCCTCTAGATCTGGAAGTCCCATGGTTCATAATAAACATTTGAAACCACTCGAAAATAACAGCTTATAGACTTGTCCAAGTTTCTTCGGATCTTGATCACCTCCCCGTCGTCTAGGAAATTTATGGCCACATCGTAGGTGGAGGTCAGAACCCGATAGCTTTTCAGAAGTGGCTGACTGAAGATGACGTTATGGTTCGACGAGGATTCCACCACGAGAAAGTCGTTTGTATTGTTATACTGCTTCTCGGGTTCTCCCAAAGAGATTGCTAGGGTGATGAGACAGTGTCTCCCTCCTTTCCCTGGAAAATTCAAATAATGGGTCAATCAGTGTTGTCAACCAGAAAACCTTTAGGATGATCTTATCAAGCACCGTTTTGAACAGGATGTTGACCAAATTCATTGTATCAACCAAAATACTACCCATTTGGTAGTTATTGATCAGAGTTATGGCGATAATTGCTTCACTGTAGGGGTTCCCTTTCAGTGGGAGATCTGCATCTATAAAGACAATTGGCAAATAGTTACGTGTACATAAGACGATAGAGCATACCTCTCCCGAAAGTTGTATCTTCCAACCCCCGAAAAATGACTAGAATTATCCCTGCTACGTGGACCTCGTTGGACCAGACAGGTCCGTTTGAGGGTTCTCCTACCACAGACTTGACTTGCCCCTACGTATGTGTGTCGATTGCAACAAACTCTTTGAGCTTCCCGGAGCGAACGAGCTCCTCAATCAGTTTTTGGAGGTGTAGGCATTCCTCCATGTCGTGGCCATGGTCACAATAGTACTGACAGTACCTCTTCGGATCTCATAAGGTCTTTGAAATAGTCCTTATTCTAGATGACTTGGACTATTTTGGCCATTGACACATAGGAGGGTTCAAACCTTGCATTTATAGATATATATTAGGTCGCTCATAATACCGGGTCAGTCGTTGATGAGAGCGTCGTTTCCAGTCATGACTCCCTCGGTCATTCCTTCATTGATCACGAGACCGAGGGTTATTGTTTTGGTGATCAGCAAAGGACTGATTTTCTTTTGCCTTCTGTTGTTCATCTCGTTCTTTCTGCTTCTTTGAGGGATGATCAAATGACTCTAACTTACCCTTCAAAGAGTCCTGGAGATCTTCCTCTGTTAGTCTCATTTGTCATCTGCAATACTTTTGCAAAAGTAGTAACATTGAATAGATTTAGGTCATACCTGAACCGCTCACTTCAGACTCCTCGTTTTAAGGCTATTCCAGCTATATTAGGCTTCAGATCTCTAACTTCGAGCATGTCATTTTGGAAGCTGGTGTTGTAGGCTGGCAGGTTCTTTTTCTCCCTTCTTGAGGTCTAGCAGGGTGTCCGAGTCTTTTCTCGATGGTTTCGGTCGGTAGTAACTTGGGATGGCTTCGGTCGGTAGATCGTTGAATCACGGAAGGGCCGACTCCTTTAGAGTGGTTAAGAAGAGGCGACACATTATAAAGTCGTCGGTCTGGAACAGATCGTCATATAATTTGAACGACACTATGTGATCGATCTGTTGGTCCTTCCTTTGTAAGAATCCAAGCGGGGTGATGTCTTTCGATATACTTAATTTCTTCTTTATTTTATATATGTTTTTTAATGAAATTGTACTATAATGGAAGATATTTTTATGTTTATGAGGCAGGTATAACATGTAAGAGCATTGGAACGAATTTGGACTGTATCGTAGCAAAACGAAACCCAATTAAGCAAGGGTGTTGATTGTGGTCTGGTGCCTAAGCGCCCACTTTTAAGCGCCAAGGTGTTGTAGTTGAACACCTTGGCGCCAGGTTATGGGTGCCTAGGTGCTCAAGCTTTTTAAGCAAACAGAGAGCACAACGTTTAGGCGCCACAGACTGAGCACTTAGGTATTCAAAAAGTTACTTTCTACACGACTCCAGGAGTTATTTTATGGGTGCTGACGATTCAAACGAGGAGTTTCGGCAACCTTAAGATTAGGGAAGAAGTTTCAATCCTAGAATTCACCAAGGACAAGAGGTAGGAGTAGGAATTCTTGTTCAAGAGAGATTTGAGAGTGGAGTTTGAGAGAATCTGTAAGGGTTTACGACAACATCTTGTATAGCACTATAAAAAACATCATCTGGTGGAATTTGCTTCTCTTTTCAGAGGGAAAAAGTTAAGTATCGTGTGCACTCTTGTTTGATTATTATTGTAAACACGTATTTGGTTAATTTGCTTGGATTGAATGAAGTTTTCTTTGATGTTTATCATGTGTAGTGAGTAGATTTCTTATACTTTTCTTTTGTGATTGATAGGTTAGATTTGTAGGGTTGTGAATGCTTTGAATTGATCTTTATTTTCATGTGATTAGTATATCTCTAAACTTAATTTACATGTTGTACTGCTCATATAACTTGTTAAAATTCATTGTGACCTAATAGGACTCGAAAGAGCGGTGACAAAACAACATAAAATATTCACATTGTGTGAATGGCTGTGAAAGATGAGTCATGGGGCAATGCAACTTAGGGAGATGCGTATCGATTTAATTTGAATTAGCAGTTTTACGGGCGACAAACAGAAACAATTACCAAAATTTGAATCATACTTATTTATGCATTCGAAAAAACCACATTACAATTCTTAGTATTAACACCTACAATCTGCTAGAAAATCACATAAGAGAAGTATCTTTATCAATCTTGAATTTCAACTGTTTAATTGATCTAGGCAAGTTTAACTTAGAGGTAGAAATATAATTAGAAGCATTTGTTAGAAAAATCATATTTAGCGATATTCTAAACTAAGACCTGATAGTAGGCTAGAATTCACCCTTAGGTCGTTATTACTGCAAAGCCTTTGCCACCTTTCATGTAAGATCGATATTCCAGACTCAAATAGAGTCTTATATTACAAAAGTGATACGTGCACTTGCGTAGAAACCCTGACACTTATGTAAAGATTGTGAGTTAAATTAAATTATCATTTAAGTGTTGATAGTTGTTGGGCCGTCAAAGGGATCCTTAACTTGGGCGACGGTATCGCTTCTCTAATCTAGGCATAAAAGCCCCTCTTGCAAGCGACCAAACACCGCTCTACTCATAGTTTGTTTGCATGTACAAATGCGGTTGTATCGGTGTGTTGGGACTCACCTTGCCCCTTTGTCTGTTCTCTGCTTTATCTAGAATACGTGGGTTGCCCAGTGGGGCCCTTTGAGGACGGACCCCTGAGGTTTCGCCTCCAAACGAGGTGGACAGTCATTCCTCTAAGTGATTGCTGTCTGGAGAATCTCGAATTGTTTCGTCATGAGGGTTATTTCGGCTTGTAAGCCCTATACTTGTACATGGACGTTTGGTTTTGTAGCATCTCTATTGGGTTTCGTGTGTGTTATCTCGCTTTAAGAAGTTTCTCCTTCGTAGTCTTTTCCACTTCTCGTCTGTGGCATATCCACGCTCACCGCACCACCTTCTCATTGGTTCTCTGGCCGTCGTCTGTGCCATTCAAATGCTTTGAGATTCGTGGTGATAGTTGTGGTGTACACAATTATATTATTTGACTAGTAGAATAACAAAGTTTTTTATGATAAAACCACTCATCTCATTGGTTTGGCAGTGAAAATCATTATACCCATAAACATCATAGATGAAAGTTCAAAAGTGTTTGGCTTAATGATTTTTCACTATACATGAACAATGGAAGTACTTTGATTTTCATCATGCGAAAGCAAGTCAATGACAAATCAAACAACATTGTTTCTTTTCTTTTTATTCACACAAAATAATTAATTTATAGGGTATTTGTTTTAAATCATGGCACGTGTGCTTATTTAACATCTATATAAAGGATGTTTTTTATAACATGAATTTGTGGACTCAACAAAAGCTCTATAATTCTCCTCATGCATCTAGGCACCCCCTATCGAAACACATAAATATTTGCTCTTGATTATTGACTATTTTCTTGCTGATTATTTCTCTAATTGCTTGAATTTAGATGTATTGCAAGGTTCTTAATTGATAGATATAGTCTACAATGAAAATTGTAATGAACTAAAATTAATGTACGCATGGACAAATATTCTTGGCGAAAATAGTTTTTGTTAAAGTCTAGTATATTATCGCATTATCTACATTCAACAGTATTAATTATTATATATGAGAATGTTTTTTAATCTCAAAGTCAAAAGCATTGTAATAGGGATAGAATGATAATTCTGATAACGTTAGGTTAAAAGATTCGTTGTTATAACATTAAAAATCTTCTTAAAATATTGTTTCATTTGATTCATATCATACATCAAGTTGTTCGCATATTCTAACTCTGTTATAACTTTAGCAAAAAATAATTTGGCAAGTTTCATACCTTTTTTTCTTCATTGGTTTTGGTTTCCGGGCTGTGGGCGGTAGCCGGTAGCAGTTGGTGGGCGGTAGTGAGCAGCTGGTAGTGAGCGGCAGGCATTGGAGGCAGCCGACGAACATCGATGGGGGTGGCGATTGTGACGGCCAATGACACCTTACATCAAGAAGAAAAACGGCTATGATGGATTCAAAAAACTACGGAAGATTGTAGTGTCCACCAACTGGTGGAAAAACAAAATACAGGTATTCGAAATTTTCAATTTAAGACAGCCATGACAAAAAACCACCCGCCTAAGCATCAACTATTGGCTTAATATAAAGAAAATAATGTTTTTAATCTGAAGGAAGTTGGAGGAAATGCAGCTAGTTGTGAGGTCAAAAAATAAAAATCAAGAAAAAACAAATTACAGGCTTAATTTGCGACTAACTGTGAGGTCAAAAAATAAAAAAAACATGACTCACATCAATGTGTCATTCTTACTACTTCTCCGCCTCATTTCGCAGTGTGTGGAAATATGTTTCTCTCATCACGAGAATTCCCTAGGTGATATTACTAGTAAATTTCAGTGGTATGGAATGAAATTATACATATTTGCTACTAGTAATGAGGCCAAAAAAAAGAAAATCAAGAAAAGATCCACCACACCAAAATCATCACCATATAGAAACACCAAACCAAAAAAATATAGTTGAATCTACACAGTGCAGAGCAACGAGAAATGAAAATATAAATATAGAGAGGGGACACTGCAATAATGTGAACTCCGGCATGTCGGTTAGAGAAGAGGAAGAAGAAGTTCGGTAGGAAATAGAAACGGCGGAAAACAGGAATGCAGGGTCGAAAAAGGGGTATGCGCGTAAAAATCTTGCGAAGAAATAGGGTCGCGGAGTCGGTCCTGCGGCCCACTTTTTCTGCGCAGCGCTGCCGGTGAGAATGGAAAGCTGCACCAAAAGACGAAATGTCGCGGCCCCTTGCGCGACGGGCTAAAAAAGCCACTCGAAACGGGGCCTTAAGCTGGCCTCGACAAGAATTGGTGTCTTGGCTGGGCAAGGCTAGGATAGGACTTGCACGATTACTACCTAGTTTCAATCATTGCAAACCTTAGACTTGGAAGTTTTGTGCCTATTCTAGTGTGAATTGGACATAAAACAAGTCAATTTGGTTCTTCGATGTTGGATTAAGCCCCTTATGGTGTTATCCTTATGCAATTGAGTTCATGCTTTTGTCAAATTACCAGATTCAGTCGAATTGTGCTTTGGCTAATAAAGACTAAGTTAGGAGCAATCTTCTTAACTTTTATTGGTTTAGCCATTAAAAACCCAAATTAAACATGAAATTTTTACTCTCCCGTTTCATTGACTTCATTTTATCACAACTAATCCAGTAGGCAATTTCTTAGCTAAGCAAGGCAAGTGCAAAGTTCGTATGACAATTGTTTACTTTTAGCGATTGCAAATCACAGGAGAACCATTGGAAACCCAAAACCCTATGGTCCATTTCCAAGGCATAAAGTCAGTTCTTAAGATACGTGTGAGTCCATGTGCTTCTTTTTCCTAACCTTACCAGCTGACTAGCTCACAGATTAGATGTGAGTTTCAACACTTTCTATTATGATTTAGTCATCACGTTTATCTCTTAGGACAGATGCGAGTCCGTGATTTCTGAACACAAATGTATTTAGGTGTCTTGCTTGTTCCAAATTAACATTTATACCTCTCTCGACTAGCCCTTATGATTAAGTGTAAATACCTTATGAGTAACCTCTCCAAATCTAGTCATCTCATCTATCTGCTAAGAGAAGCATAATATTCCAGTGGGTATTTTTTTTAGTGTAGTAGGTTATTTGTTTAAGAGAAATATAATGTCCTTTCATAGTTATTTCTCTTAGATTTTCATACTTAGAGTTTAAGCTAAGTTTCCCTTAGACCTTTATTTTGTTTGACTCTTTGTAAATTTAGCGTGATTCTTCTTTTAGGATCTCCTATCTATATCATTCCAATATGAGTATTAACTTGTTTTAATTCTAGAAACACTTTACTGCTTTCTAAATCTTCAAACTCTTAATCAATCTTTCTTAGGCGTTTTTTCCTAAAATTCCACATATGAATCTTTAGTAAGTTTTGTTTATGGAAACTCTAAAATTTACAAATTTCAAATCTCAAAAATCAACAAATCGAATCCACAAATCTTTAAATCTTCAAATAAAATCAAAATGTTCAATTTTTAAAACAAAATAAAATCAAATTCAAATAAATTAAAACACAAATTTTAAACTTCAAAATTTCTAAAATTTCAAACAAATTTCAAATCTTTACAATTTCAATCAAATCAACTCACATTTTTAAATCTCAAATTCAAATTCAAATCTACCATTCAAACCTTCAAATTCTATTCAAGTATTACCACTTGATTATTCTTAGATTTAGTTAATTGGTTTAGTCGATACCAATATGCACGATTCATTTTGTTTAGTATATCACATTTACTGGAGATCCATCTATTAACCTCGCCTTTGGTAAGTAAGATCTCTCTTCTTCCTTAGCCTTTATTAGAGTCTAGATTTAGCCTTAGTATTTTTTTAGAGGCTATCCAAAAGAACTAATAGTTTGAGCTATAATTCCCCAATCCTCCTTTAAAGAATTCTTTCACTCCTTCAAAATTTTCCACCATCTAATCTTTAAGTCCTAATTCCTGCTCCACATGAAACCACTCACCTCACATGCCAACAAGCAAAATAATGTTGAAATACAATAGGACTCAAAAAAAAGAGGCGTTCTCATCCACTTCCTTTGTGAGGCTCTCGTTCTAACTCTCGAATAACACCATAAATTTTCAAAAATGCAATACTAACTTTTGACCAGCCCAAAACTATGAACTAGTCTATATCATAGTCCACAGGAAGGAACTCACCTGCGTATCCCATGGAAGGTGTGTCCAATTTGGCATTGATCGTTAAGCAGAAAATCTCAGAGCAATCGAGCAAGAGAACTGGGTTGGGAGAGTTAGCTTGTGTGTAGTTGCGCTATGATTTGCTTATGCCCCCACATATAATGGCCTAATTGGACAAATGGCTTGGTGCCTGAAAGGAGGCTAAGTCCACATTGAGTGTTTTATATCTCTTTTTGTGCTAGTTTGCTTTTCATACTAACATTTGTTTTGCAAGATTTTCCTTGGACCTTTTTCATTTTAGATGTAATTTATAGAACAAGGTTAGAGCCCACAAGAATGGAATGAGCAAGAATGAACCACCCAGTGACGTCATGTAAGGTTTGGAAAACCAAAACCATGGAGAATGATTCACTTAAAGATAGAGTACGAGAAATATCTGCGAACCGACAGTAATTCTTTAATTGCTCTGGGTTGTAGATAGACAGGAACTCAGTTGCACTTTATTCTTCTTCTAAGGTGTATAGTGGTACCAGCCTTTTCTATTATTATTTTGTTGTGCTTTCTTGTGGTGTTTTTACTTAATTGTACATTAAAAATAACATATTTATCATAGATTTGTCTCTGTGATTGTGTGTTTAAGACTTGGCCTGAATTTCTCATTAGGCTTAGATGATTAAATAATTTTTCTACTTAATTTAATAACATAAACAAATTTATTCAACTTAACCCTCGGTAACATATAGACAACTTAATTTGTCTCAACTTAACCCTCAGTAACATATTACATATCGCACACCTTGTAATTAACATTTTATCTATTCATAAATTTACCAAATACCATAACTACAAAAATCATATTTTTACTGATTACTCTACTTTCGGAGAAAACTATAATACTCCTTCATCTCTCATACTACTGACAATTGACCCATTATTACAGAATCTTCAGTGTATGTCCCATTCTCTTTTCATAAACACAAACATAAATACTTTTATTATGAAACTTGTGAAATTGCTTAACATTATCATGTTTCTTCTTCTGAAAGTATCTCTAGACCTTCTAATCCTTTTGTATTAATTCATTCTCATATCTGGAGACCCTCTAAAATTCTCAATATCTTTAAAGTCACCATTTTATCATGTTTATTGATGATTGCACTCGAATGACATGTGAATATTTATCTAAATAGAAACTCGATATTAGTTCTAAACTTTTTATATTCACTATCATGATAAAAAATAAATTTACCTCTAAAATCAAAGCTTTCAGATTAATGATACCCATGTTTATTTTAATCACAAATTAATATCATTCTTTCAAAAGAGGGTATTATCATTAATCTTCATGCTCTGACACTCCCCAATAAAATAAAGTAGAAAAAAAGAAATTTATCACTTTTCGGAGGTAACTAAGACACTTCTCTTTCAAAATCAAATATCAAAATACCCTCAAGAGCAATTGATTGAAAAAGTCCATTAAATTATTTGATGGATTTTTTTCCTATGAATAACTTCTCAAAAATTTCTTTAAAACTTATGGGATGCAATGCTTATGTTCAAAAGCATAAACAAAACCGAGAAAAATTTGATCAAAGGGCTCACAAATGCATATAATCAGATATTATATCACTCAAAAAATGTACAAATGTTATCAACCACCCACAAAAAGATTATTCACTTCAATGGATGTTATATTTGATGAAATAAATAGCTTCTTCACTCAAACTCATCTTCAGGGTGAGAATTACCATCTTGAAAAATTTGATGACATCTTTTATCTTAACATTCTTGTAACAGAAAATTCTACAAATACAAATTTTGCATCAACCATCCCCTTTCAAGTCTAAATAAAAGGGAACAAGTCTAACCAAGTTCTTCAACAAGTCCAAGGCTCGGAACCATTACCAAATAATACTATTTAACCCATTAGCCCACATTTATATCACATTTCTCAATATAGCTCATTTCATAAATTATCTCCATCTCATAAAAATTGTCTAAACAACAACATCAATCATATTTTCATTCCAAAAACTCAATTTGAGGCACTTGAAAATAAAAATTAGAAAGAAACCATGAAAGAAGAGAAGAATGCCTTACAAAAGAAATCACACATGGGAGATCACTGAATTACCAGAAGAAAAGAAGACAATAGGATGCAAATAAATTTCACGATAAATACAAATCAGATAGAAGCATGGAAAGATAAAAAACTAGATTAGTAGTAAAATGATATAATAATCATACAAGACACACTATCATGACAAATTTTCTCCGGTTGTAAAAGTAAATAATATTCACATTCTCATATCCCTAAGAGCTAATTATGAGCACTCTATACAACAATATTATGTAAAGAATACCTTCTTATAAGGTGATGTTGAAGAAGTCTATTTAGATCCACCACCAAAGTTTGATAGTTATTTTAAAAAAAACAGGTATGTAAATTGAAAAAAAGTCATATATGGACTGAAATAATCACTAAGAGCTTGGTTTGCAAGTTTTGCAAAGGCTATGGAAGGAGCTGGATACAGAGTCAAGGAGACCATAGTGTCTTCATAAAGTACTCTCTTGATAGAAAAATCTCAATCTTTATTATGTATGTTAATGATATAATTGTTGCAAAAAATGACAATCAAGAGGAAGAAACTTTCAAAAAAAAATAATTCTAAATAATTTGAAATTAAAGAGTTAGGAAAACCAAAATACTTCTCGGAAATATAAGTCGCTTAATTTTAACAAGGGACATTTTTCTGCCAACAAAATTATGTTATGGATCTACTAAAAGATATCAAGATGATAAAATGAAAGCATGTGAAGCTCCAACTAATCCAAAATAAAACCTGGGACCTTAATGAAGAAGGAGCTAATGTTGATACGAGACAATATTAAATAGTAAGAAAATAAACTACTTATCTCACACTCGTCCTAACATCACATTTGCAGTAACTCTAGTCAATTCATGCAGTTACATATTTAAAATGTCGCGCATTCAAGCCACTTATAAAATCCTCAGATATCTCAAATCAAGTCCAAGAAAAATAATTTTATATAAAATACATGATGCCCTACATGTTGAAAGATGGATACACAATGTAGACAATGAGGGATCACTGATGGATATAATGTCTACTTCAGGATATTATACATTCTTAGGAGGAAATTTCATAACTTGGAGAAGCAAAAAACAGCTTGGTGTTTCAAGATCGAGTGTTGAAGCCAGAGTTTAGAGTCGTTCTACATAACATTTATGAGCATTTATGGGTTAAAATTATATTAGAGGATTTAAAAATCAGCTGAAAAGAGCATATAAAATTATATTGTGATGATAAATAGGTCATCAATATCGCACAAAATAATGTATAACATTATCGTATCAAATATTATGAGGTTAATAAGCACTTTATAAAAGAAAAATTAGAAAGTGAATTGATTAGAACTCCCTATTTGTCCACAAGAAATCAAGTGGCTGACATATTTAATAAAGTACTCTCCAACCCAACATTTAAAAATATCCTTAGCAAACATAGAATTGTGGAAATATATCATCTAGTTTTAGGGAAAGTGTTAAATTTATAATCCAATGATAACAAAAATTTTAAGGCGCACAAATAGAGATTTCTATTTTTAGATCAAGGCGCACAAATCAAGGCTCTATACCATTAGTCAAGTCAAATTTATTAGGATCTATACAATTAGATTTGTCTCTCTATGACCTTGGATTGTAATTCACATGCTTTCCTATAGCATCTTCGGCCCCTAATTATTTTTGCATCCTTTCTGATGCATTTCTATTTTGTAATATCACTAGAAGTTATAAATATGCATTCCCTCTTCTACAAAAAAAAAAGAAATGAAATTCTTGAGAATTTTTCCCCATCACTTTTTTTTTTACTCATAATTAACATCCTTTGTATGGTACAGTTAGCATCATTTGTTCGGCATATTGTATCCAAATAAAAAATAGTGTCTCAAAATTAGATAAGGAAATACAAATGTGTAGCCTACATTCAAAAAAGACATAACAAAAGGTTAAATCATGCCCAATTAGAGAACAATTATGAATCATAGATTAAAAAAGAATCTGAGGTGTATGCTTCAAGGCACGCATCATCATGAAGTACCAAAAAATCACCTCAAGGTTTAAGATTTAAAGGTTTGAGAGAGGCTTAAACATTTTTTGATTGAGATGTATGCCTTGAGTTTTTTTTCTTGAGGAGTTTAAGGTTAATGTCTTAAATTCTAACATTAAAAAAATTAAAAGAAAAACATTTAGTCATATGATACTAAGATATAATTAATATAATTTAAAATAAGATCAAGTTTAATTTTTTTTTTTTATGTTAGGATTAAAAGTCAAGCAACGTGAAGGGGGTTTTAAGCAAGTTTGCTAATGAATGTATGCTTGAAGTCCAGGAGCGAAGGGCATTGCGATGAAAAAGATTATGAGCAAAGAATGTTGTGATCAAAGGAAAACAAGTTTAAAAGTGTTTCCTAGTAAAGTAAGATTTTTCCACCAATATATATATATATATATATATATATATATATATATATATATATATATATATATATTATTCAACTTATTTTATTTACATTTACTAATTTAATTTTAGTTTTATTTTAAATATGAATTTTTTATTGATGATGAACTCGATTGATCACTTGATGATTTAGGACCTGTTAATGAATTATTTTAAATTTTAAGAATTTTGTTAGTTCGAAGCTAACACGTCGTCTCATTAAAGTAAAACGTTATAGTTCTCAATTTTGTCAATTTAAACATTGGTATGAACTTGCTTTCAACGGAATATAAATTTCACAGAAATGAACTTGGCAAATTTATTGCCTAAAATTTAATGTTATGGACACATCCTTTAATGTTCAAGCACGTTTTTTTGGCAATGAGAGGAGATATTTATTTTAAATGCAATTGTTGTGATCAGAAAGATGTTATAATAATAAAAGAGCATCGTTCTAAAAATCATAAAAATATTGACCATGTGCCAAAACACCTAAGATATTTTCACAAAATCGAATATGATTTTATCCTTAGAATCAATATAATGAGAAAAGGTCCACCAATCCATAGAACAAAATTGATTTCCACCATTGTGTGAAAAAAAATTGAGTATTGATTCAATTGATAGAAGTAAAGTTAATCTTCAACTTCCAGCTTGCAAATACAAGGAATGATGCCTTGGATTACAAAAAACTAAAGACATAGCCAAATGCTCCTATGATAAGTAAAATCCTAGTTTCTATACACCAGTGTTTAATCTTCATTGGTTAAACTTCTTAAACTTATATTTTATAATCACCATGTTTTTTAAGAAATTTGAATGGCGGATTCAATTTAGAGATATTACTCATGAAAAAAAAAAAAAGAACTCATTGGTTTACATAATCTATACATGGGATTAAAATATATAATTTTGAGAAAGAAAGTTTTGAAAGAGGATGAAACTCCTCAGGCTGGTAATAATATGCCATTGGATGATGAATAATTTGTGGAGGTTGACAATTAAGCTTCAGTCATGATTACAACAGGATCTCGATACTGATTTCCTTAGCTAAGGGAGAAACAAGAACAACACATGTTATATATATATATATATATATATATATATATATATATATAAAATTAGAATCATTGATATAGTCATTATTTTAAACAATAAAATTTTGACTTAATTGATTAAAAATAAAAAAGATGATTGACAATGAAGATGATGAAAAAATTTGATGAATGTTGATGTAAACGAGGATGAGAAGCAAAGAAAGCGATCAACTATGATGATATTTATAATGAAACCCCTCAAAGCAAGAGTAGGTGAGACTTTAAACTCGGAGTTTATGATGCTAGACATCTTATTTATTTTGAATCATAAGTGTGAGAAGCATGCTTATTTTAGACTTCTTGTTTATGCATATTAATTTATCTTATGCTTCATGCTTATTATTTAGTATTTGACAAACATTTTATTGTGTTTATTTTGACCCTTCTTTAGTACTCTAAGTGTTCAACTTTTTCATATTTTAAACTAAATTATGGTTTATTTTAAGGCTTACACCTCAAAATGTCTTGAAACTTATGCCCAATGCCTAATTAAGCAATTTTAAACCTCGGCCCCAATGGAAGAAATGCTCCCAAAAATAGCAAACGGCTTAGCTTTCCAAATATAGACAGTTAGAGATTTTCATAGCTACTTCGAATAAATTGTAAAAAAAATGCATACACTACCGGGTGAGCAATAACTACTTAAAACCAAAACAAGGAAGAAACATTGCGGACAACCGCCTAATAAGTAATCAAAATCAGCCGCTATAAACTGGCTTCAAGTCTCAATAAGAAAAGGATGCTTGGACGGGAAAATATTTGAGTACATAAGACGTACGCAGCGCTGCGTACGTCCTGGGGTTATTTAGGGGGAACAGGGGGATTATATTGAGATTATACCCCTTTGTAACTTCCCTGTAACCTCCATGTAACCTACAAATGAGTTCTACGCTTCTGTAATTTCATGAGAACAAATAAGTTACGCGGAGATTATAGGGGAGTTACATGGATGTTATAGGGGGGTATAACCCGGATATAACCCCCTGAATAACCTCTGATGTAGGCAGCGCTGCGTACATCTTATGTACGCAAATATTTTCCGCTTGGACGAGAGCAATAAAAGTAGTAATATGGGAATGATACCAATAAACAAATAGCTCCAAACGTATAGTAATAAACTTCTGATCCCGCATTACATTACAATGGCGAACATTCGCTTCCTAGCATAGGCAGTGAAAAAAAAAATCCAAGAATAGGGATACGAATGGTGAGCTTTAATCGTTACCAAGAGGAATGACCACTTACCAAGCAAAATAATAAACGCCTCAATCGAAATAATAATATATTTAAGAAAGGACGGCCAACTAGGAAAAAATGCAAAACTGTAGAGGTAAAAATTTGATCTTACAGAGTAACGAAAATCCTAACAAACTCAAAGAGCAATAATATATCGAGCTAGTCCAAGCGAGGAGCTGGTAGAAAAGAACAAAGGTACCTGCAGAGCTTCTGTGAGGCACGAAGGCAAACAAGATGTGCAACAATACTTGCACAAAACCCTAACTTTTTTTTTTCCATTTATCAAAACTTTATTTTGCGTTCGCAGAAAGTTCAAGCCTTTAATTGTTTGTTTATATCAAATTCGTGTGCTACAGTCTAAATTTAAGAAAAAAATAAAGTTTTGTAGTAGCTACTTCAGCTTTTTCAGGAGTAATTTTTTATTATTTTTTTAAACAACTGTCCCAAATAGATCATAAGATGGTATTCAGTATCGCAGTTTTAATAGAATTTATAATTACATTTAAGCTAAATTCAGTCAAATATCAAAAAAATAAAAATTAAATTCAAGCCACTATTAGATCAATTTTTTTCGCATCTCGTCTCTTTCACTCGTGTTATGTCTCTTTTAAGACGTAAATCTAGATTTAATAAATTTGATCGCGCAAAGGACATATTCCACCTTTTCTCGAACTCCATCTCCCTCACGAGCTCCACGTCCATTGTTGGATTTATTAGATTTGATAAATACTATCCAACATAAACCCACGTTGCAAAGAAACAAATGATGGAATAAGTATTTTTAATTAAGGGGATTTGCCACAAAAAAAGATCATTCTATTTAACCATCTAATACCTAAAACCTATTTGTTACTATTCTACAGCGCATCCCTTGCATATGTTAAACAAATAACTTATAAACTGATAATTTTGTATGAAGAAAATAGAAGAAACAATGTTGCTTGATTTGTCCTTGATTTGCTCTTAACGTAATGATAACCAAAGAGGAAGAGAAAGAAGAAAAAAAATTTTAAATCACCAAATTTGCCATCAAGATATAAGTTCTTGAATACTTGTCGTTCAAGTTTGTCTATCTACAAGTGCAGGTTGCCCTTCTCAATCCTCATTTGCACAAACCATTGTTTTCCTTTCTTCTACAGGATTGGCAAGGAGGTCTTAATCCCTCGCATCCCAAAATCTTCTTAGTCTATCAATTTCTCCCAGACTTAAAAAATATTTGCTCTCTTCACTTGGTATGCTAAGATGTGAATAATTCATAATTTGAACAGATCTTAATGAGAAAAAAATAGTCAAGAACAAAATTGAGCCAAGAATCTAAAAAAGAATAGCTTGTTAAGTAGTTAAAAGTACTTCCATTGCTCACATATAATAACAGTATCATTAAGCCAAGCACAACTGAACTTCAATCTATGATCTTTATGGGTATAATGGTTTTCACTACAAAACCAGTGAGATAAAAGTTTTTATCAATAAAAACTTTGCCATTCCACTTAAGCCAAATAATATAACCAACAAAGGAGTAATGAAAAGTGGGCCTTTAAAATGCTTATTGACTCATGGAAGATAAGGCATTCAGAACTTGTTGCAGGATTGCTGAAAAAAAAATGCAATTGTGAGGGAGAAAAATTCTAATTACTTACATGGATCTATAACAGCCAAAAAATATATTGAAGTGTGATATGAGAAACTCATTAGAAAGTTTGAATATATTCAATACTCCCACCACTAAATTTTAAATTGTCTGAAGTTTTCAAGTCTCTAATATGAGTCATCTAATAAAAAAACTTAGAGTTTCCCTACAATAAAACATCATTATCCCAACCAACCTTATACAATTTTTCAAAATGTGTTTTTTTTACCATAGTTTTCTCGGACACACCATGTCCCTCTTTCCATAAGATCAAGTCAATTTTACTAAAATAGTAATTTTACTTATATAATTGATGTAAACATCATTACCCATTTTAAATCCATATAAAACTTCTAAGCAAATGTAGAATGCAACATGGCATCTTTGGGGTTGTGAAAATGACAAAGCAACTTAAAGCCAACATTTCAAAAAGGTGATTTGTCTTTGCACTAAAGTTAAATTTATAAAAAAAAAATAAAACTTTTCCCAATGCAATAGTTGAGGCTATGTTCAAATATTAGAGAAATTTTTGCTAATTCTTTTTAGGAAGGTGAAATCTTGGAATAGGTATGGCTTTATATAGAACCATAATGATTACCACACCAGCTGGAACAAGGGCTATTGTGTTAAGGAGTTTCACTGAGTTTCATGTCACATTTTGGGTAAATTGGCTTGATTTTAAGAGCTGAGGTGCATTTTTCTGTGATCACCTCCATCTTAAAAGAACCAAATAGAAAAGAAAATGATTTGGTAGGATTCAGGAACGTATATGAATCTTAATCGATAAATAAGTAGTTGTTAATGGAAGATGTGATGAGCAAAAATTTACTTCCATGAAAGGGACTTTTAAGTTTCAAATATGTTGAAAAAAAAAAATTAGCTTCTGAAAGAGAGTTGTGAACTTTTTGGCTTCGTGGTGCCTCTTTATAAAAGAAAAAACCCATGTATTTTAATGAAAATTACATAGGGTAAATGTCCAACTTATAAAAAATTGAGAATCAATATTGACTACTTTGGATAAACAAACCATGTTCATTTCATTAGTTGATTTTTATACCAATAAATACATCGAGGTTGTGAGAATATGTTGGAGCAAGGGTATGTAACTGTGAGGTTATTTTCTCTCATAACAAGAAAATCACTTGCAAAGTGTACGTAGGATATTAAGTAGTTTTTTAAGAGAAGTAGCGCATACCTGTAAGTGTTAACGTGGAAAAAAGAAGATAAAGGGCAAGTCATTGGGGGCCATTTGAAGATTGAAGCACCCTTTTGATAGGATATTCCAAGAATAAATCTTAACTTTATTAGGATTTAGGATTAATTAGAAACAAACCCACACCACGGAATAACATGATCACACGATATTCGAGAAAAATTGGAACAAAAATTATAAATGGTAGCACAATCAAAGCAAATGAAAAGTACATGAGAATTTTGCGTGTAAAAACCCAAGAACATGAAAAAAACCACATACCATGTCACAAAAAAATTTACTATGAAATTCAGAAAGTTTTTATATAAAACTCACATTAGTTTCTTCTCTACACACAAGGAAACTTACATAACATACTCCACAATCTTCCTTTTCTAAGCCGAAGCAAAATTCACCCATAATTACATAAATCCACCTCTTCGACCCTTCTCACACTTCAAAAGGAAATCCCACATTACAACACTTACACTGCTTGAAATTGGATTTAAACCAACAAGATCGTGTGTCAACTGCTCCGGGCACATATGAGACCGGATTTGGCTCCTATGTGTCAAGCTTAATGGTAAGCACTAAAGTTGGCGCCTAAGCTCTCAAAGGGGGGGTGCATAAGTGTCGCCTTATCTAACATACCCTCATCAAATGGGTGCATATCTGTCAATGTTCGGTGCATATGCGTTAGCCTTACTGTAAGCCATGCACAATATGGATGCTTGTGCTCCCATGGTCGGTGCCTATGCGTCGCTTTCATGCTTCCAATTAGGCTCCATAACAAAACAATCTCCTACTTTGGAAACTGGTTGCACACTGAACCAGTCATTTTTACATGCACCCCCCTTTGAATTGTCAACTGTTAGCATCAAATTTTGATGTAACGAGTGCAGAATGTCTGCTTAAACACTATGAAATCTTGTTTCATGCATTTGTTAATTCTCCTTGTGCAAGACATTCATTTAAGACTCTCCAAAACATTTTGAGGGGCATGCTGCCTGGGTCATTCTGCTAAGCTTTGACTTTCGCCTCAATAAAGATCAGTCAACATTTAACTGTCAAACGACTCTGATCGAATGATATGTTTTCTATGGGAGATTCAGTTGACCGATATATGATTTCTGGTTGTTGGACTTTGGCTTTCTCTTAGGCAAAGACCAGTGGATATTTTATCTGTCAAATGGTTTTGATCGGACCAACGAGCCCCACTCACCACATCACACGTTAAAAGAACTTAAATTAACTCATTTTTAGATGAATTTGTCCAAACAATCTCAGATCGTGAAACAAACTGCACGATCAAATCCAGAATGTTGAATTTACCTAGAGAGGACATCCATTTTATTAGGGTTCCATGCACGAGTGGGATGCACGCAAATCAAGGCTTCTAAATACAATAATTAATTATAAAAAAAGAATAAAATGGCTTAACAAAAAAAGAGGTCTGAATCCCTGTTCACGTGACCCTGCCCGCCGCGCCGCTATCCTTCGCACGCCGGCAATCTCCTCAGTTAGTGAGGCCTAGCTGGTCACCCTCTTCCACCGGCAACCCCTCTGGTGACTGGTTCTCCTCCCTTGCAGTCGTGACTGCCTCACGCACGGGCTTCCTGGATGGCTCTTGATCTTAGCAGCCTCCATCACCTCACCTTTCCTAACTCCCACAGGCTCGCCTACGCGTCTCTACCGGACCTCCCTTTCCATGCACGGTTGAAGATCATTGGTGTTCCTCTCTACCGGAGCTCTCTTGTATTGTCTCTCTCAGTTCTCGCCCAAAATTGAGGCCTATTTTGTTCCTTGCAGATGGAAACCGTCGGCCACCCTTCTCCAGTTAGCAAGAACTTTTGATGACGTGTCAACACACCCACCTGTGAGCCCTCCTACTCACAACCTCTCCTTCACGACTGAAGCCCTAGGGCACGCTATCGACGCTACTCTCTTGCGGTCGGTGACCCGAGCCACCACCGACCTCGCCTCCTCTTTCAACCGACTCTCCCTTTCAGGGGATCGTGTGCCTCCCTCATGTGCTAGGCTTGGCCGCCTCCTTCCCTTGTCGTTAGCGACCTCACTAGTTTCCTTCCCCTTATGTCCAGCTACCTTAATTGCTTGAGCTTTAATCGCTGGCAAAGCGGCAATGCGGTGCGACGCATGGAGCCCGAGCAATTTTCCTCACAAAAAGTTTGTATTGGACATGCTCTTGCATGTTCAATTGGTTTATTAAAATTACTTGCATACCTCCTGATACACCTAAAATATATAGTGTTTTTAGACATATGTTTTTACTTATTTTTAAGATATTGCGCTTTAATGGAATATATTTTTGTGTTTTTCTTTCAGGTACAAGTAAAAAGGTGAAAAATGCTTAAAGATGTGAAAAATGATCAAATTTGGATCAAAAAGGTGAAAATTGTGCTAAAGTGTTTTGGCACCTAAGCGTCAGATCCAGTGCTTAAGCGTCAATGAAACAGCGAAGGTTGCGCCTAAGCGCCAGAGGCCCCGTGTTTAAGCGTCAGAGGCAGTTATTTGACGGTTTTCTTCATTTGTCCGAATTTTGAAGAGGTATTTGAGGCACATATTGGCTTAAGAGGGTGGTTATGACCACTGAGAACGAAAATATTATTAAAGACTTGTGAAAGGAGTCATCCTTTGGAGGATTGATCGAATGTGGACACATTTTGAAGAGTTTCCAAGACACCTTTTGGAGCTTTATAAAAGAAGGAAGTTGAGACATTTGAAAAGAGTGTTTGAAAGTTCTAAAAAGAGTTAGAAGAAGAGGAGTTCTAGGAGTTTGGAGAGATAGTTTTGGAGAGATTTTCAAGCACCACAAAAATTTACTTTATCCTTTTTATTTTAGGTTTATTTTGAGAGTGCTGTAAAAGAGAAGAGATTCAAAGGAACTTCAAGAGTTTGGTGGAGGATTTGAGATAAGTTTTTATCTTTTGTTTTAAACTACTTTTGGTTTTAATCGAAATTTTTTTTTGGTTTGACAATGATTTTTACTTTTAAACTAAAGTGTGTTTTTATTTTCTCCATGGATTTTGAGTAGTATTCTTTATCTTTTTCTTTAAAATGATAAGTAATTAAAGTGTTGGATGGAAGTTTTGGAGAGTATTAATCTTTAATGTTGGAAGAAGTTGTGATGATTTAAATCCATGAACTTCATTTACTTCTTGATTTGACCTATCCAGATGTTAAAATTTGTTGTGAGAATATGTAAGAAACGGGCTAGTATTATCTCAGTGAACAATTGAAAAGAATCACATGAGGTTGTATGAATGAGAATGTAATTCATATGATTTAGTGCAAATAAATAAAGAAATAATCATTGAAGTGTGTAGAGTTAGAGGACTTTAAAGTGACAGGTTAAAGCCCTCAACTTGGTTTATTGTTTTAGGTTCTGATACGAGATGTTAGCCCCCAGGTGGAGGAAATTGACGGAACTCTAAAGTGAGAGTTGATATCTTCTCTGCCTAGTCGTTCTTCAGAACTATTTAAACTTTAAATTAGTCAATGTTCTTTATAGCATCTCTAGTAAAGATAAAGAATATAATTGCTCCTATTTGGAACTAGACAATTCGCATACTTCCACAACAGAATTCTTATGCTTATTATTGATTCATAATAAGGAGAAATATATTTTTCAAATTCAGTGTTTTTCTTTTACATAAACTCAAGTTATCTTTTAAATTGTTATTGTTTTGTCAAAATATCAAAAATACCAAAAAGATTTGAATTTTAATATTGCAAACATATTTTTAGTTAAAGTAATTGTCTTTTTAAAATAGAAAGTTTGTTGTTCAATAGTGCATATTGTGCATTTCCCTGTGGGTTTGAAATTCAGGTCTTAATCAAAATGACATATATTACTTGATAACAATATGTATACTTACATAGTATCCCAATATAAATATAAGTTAAAGAGTTAAATTTTTATTTTTGTCAAGATCAAGTTTTTGGCTCTGTTGCAAAGTAAGGAAACATAAGTGAAAAATATCATCAAAGACACTGTTATACTGTTGCATATAAGTAGTTTCGGGATCACCTCTCGCTCTCATTCGTTTTGTGTATGTCCTGTGAAGTATGTCGTTGTGTGGTCCGGACAACGACAACTTTATGCAAGCGATAAGCATGCCTTCAGACGTCACGAAGGTATAGCCCCTCCAACTTAGTGCATTTATTTTTAGCAAGCCCCTGGGTTTTTGTTAGAGAAGATTAGGGTAGGCTTTTATGCTAGAGGAGGCCCCATATGTTAGGAGTCTCTGTAAATCTCTTTTGAATCCGAGAGAAAAACCTATCTAGTTTTAGCTCTTGAATCTCATGCAGTTGAGATTGCAATAATCTCATGGTTGTTCTAGCAGTTTCACCCTTTTGATAGAAGAGGAGAAGTTCGTTTTATAAAGAGAATGAAAAAGTTTGTTCCTCCATTCCCTAGGTTATGAAAATCCTTACATGGAAAAGTCTTCATCTTGCGAAGACTTTTTCCTACAAGAGATTTTGATTATCTTGCAAAGTGATCAAAGCCAAGCCCCTTATCGCTTCATGCGATTAAGGTGGGTTAGCTGTGCCCTTCCATTATCTACCCTAGGTTGCCCGTGAGATCGCTATGACGAGTCCGATTTCGTCCTCAAAATTGATTGTGTCTCATTCTTTGCATGTGATTGTTGGCATCGATTTTTTATGTCACAGATACCAAATGCCCTTGTGATATTGTGGGAGTATGTGGCGCTCACACGTGTCCTCCCATAACTTAAATAGTCCGTCAGGACATACCACATGCACTCCGTCTCTGGATTAGGGTTTACCCTATCTGAATCGTGCTCGATAATGACTACCACTGATCTGAGACAGTTCCCCATTCAATGGCAAGCTAGATGATCATTTTGAGGTCTGTATGGTCTGATAAGGTTATTGAGACTTTTTTGTGTTATTAAGCACGATTGATGGACTTACGGAGTGAGAAATGTCCCTTGAGGGTCTGGCATGGTCACACTCAAATTGAGCGTAGCTACTCCTAACCCCTCTCCTAAGGGTTGAGGAGGTTGTCTTTGGCATGGCCATACCCAAAGGTGGCTTGACCACACCGCAAGAAAGTAAGCCTAATGTAATTACGCTAGGAAGTTGGCGTGACAATGCCGACCCCATCAGGCAGAGCGGTGTTGCCATGCCTGAGCCCGACGTGATCACGTCAGCCCACCAAGGTTTTAGGATTTGGCCTAACAACCCTAGGGAAGCATGCCACATAGATCCAAATTTGCAGGTTCTTCTTGCCTCTGGGGTGATCTCCTTGGGCTTGCAAAAGCTAGGGGGATTAAATCATTTTTTGCATGGCTTAACTGTCCTTCATTAGCCAATTTTGACCTAATTAAGGGGCATTTTTGGGATTTTCATGGGGGGATTTTGAGTGGACTGAAGATATATTTGGCTAAGGCTCATTTGTCCCCCATATCATCTTGATCTTTAGCATTCTCGGAGCTTAGAGAGATGGTCGTTTTCTTCTTCAAAGAGTTTTAAGGCTTTCTTTGGAGCTTAGAGCAAGGAAGTCAAGATGTGAAGCATCCTTCATTTTCATCTTCAAGGAGAAGGCCAAGATGTGAGTGTTCTTCCAACTTCTCCTACATCCTCTTTTTACTTTTTTCCTGGACAAACTTTCTGGCGAATTTTCCTACAGATTCGGCTTGGAAAGCTTCATCCGAGCTTGGCGAAAAGATTACTTCGATGAACTTTTCTGGCGATCTGTCCTTCGAAGAGAGCTTTCTCATTACTTTGGGTAAGGACTTGTGTAGGCTTCTCTCCTACTGTTAGGAGAGATTCATCTGGGACTCAAGCTTGGGATGTTAATCAACCACCCCGACAGTCTTAATGCCCTTTGCATTTTCTTTCTTAGTCAATCCTAGGATATTTGTGGAGAATGCTAGGTTTATGTTGTTGATTTATCACAGGAAGCCCTAGGTTATGAATCATATTCGTGGTCAAATCATTTGCGAATTCGAGTGACTTCTTGTTATAAACTATAGATCTAAATCCTAGTAGATTGGAATCCAAATTTCTCATAGCTTTGGCATTACCAACCTTTATTGGAAGGGTTGGAATAGTTGGATATTGAAGAATGAGAAAAAAATTATATGTAGCATATTATACAAAAACATGAAAGGGTTGTAGGACCAAGAAAGCTTTGTAGTTAGTCTGTTTTATAAATGGTGAAGGATTTCTCCTTTGAGAAATCAGAGGATGAAGTTCTCCACGTTCCTCACCAAAGCCAGGGGCGGCTATGCCGCATATCCAAAAGCTAAAACACTCGTTGCCTATGTAAGAGTGTGAGTTTAGTTTAGCTTGCTATTGATTTTGATCAATTGCATCTTGCACATTGCAGGCAAATTGGTTGGTTGATACTAATTGGCCCGACCATATGCTTATTGATTGGCCAATTACATGTGATCACTATGTCGCATTTCACATACTACAATTTGCCTCAACCAGTCACCCTGACCCGGGTGGTATTACAATTAGATCCAAATGTGTGACGTGTTCTGAGGGACTAATCACTTTGGTTCGACCAACTACTTAGCCTGAATGAGTCTGTTGGCTACGTTTCCCTATATTTGCCACCCTGGTCGACCCAACGGGTCAAACAACCAACTTCACTTGCATAGTATGTTTTTCATGTGTATTAGTGTTGTTTGCATGATATTTTGCATGGTCATTATCACATATTTGAGTTACATTTTGAGTGTTCATTCATACTCTCACCCCACCTATATGATTCCCTCTGGTGAAAATCATTATTCTCTTAAGTCAGTGCTCCTTGTGGTACACTTGCTTACTCGGGTCGTTGCCCACGACACACCCACCCTTCCGTGTCATTTTCTTTTCAACGCAACCATTCCTTTGGGTTGTTGCCTACATGACATGCCCACCCTTTCGGATCAATGCCTCCACAACACATCTATTCCTTTGAGTTGTTGCCTCTATGGCATGCCCATCTTTTCGGGTCACTCTCTATAATACATACATCATTTAGGCTGCTGCCTTCACGACACGCCCACTCTTATAGGTCACTACCTTCACGACACACTCATCTCTCTAGACCACTGCCTTCATGACACACTCGTCCTTTAGGTTGCGGCATCCATAGCACACTCACCCTATCGGGTCACTGCTTCCACAACACATCCATTATTTTGGTCATCGCCTCTACAACATGCCCACCCTTTCAGGTCACTACCTCAATGACACTCATTCTTTGGGTCGTTGTCGCGTTGGTAAGCCCACTCTTTTAAGTCACCGCCTCCACGACACACTTATTCCTTTGGATCGCTGCCTCCACGACACATCTGCTCCTGAGTCACCGCCTTTGCGACAGACATCACAACTGTTATCATATTATTGTTTACATTTTCATCTGTATGTGTGCATGGATAGCGAGTCAGACTTGATAGGCAAGTGAACTTGTGTTTGTCGCATTCACTTAACAAGCATTGCTTGACAGGTCTATCATGCAAGCAATTTGAGTTAAAACACTAGGATTAACACAAGTATGACTATGCTAAGAATCTAAATGTTCTAATTTGTATCATCTTGCATGTTACGGGTCTGTCTTTAATGGCCCATTTTAAAAATTAAAATAATATTTTTTTTTTCTACTTATTACTTCTACCATAATTTTAAAATTATACACATAACAAGTTAGGTCATTTGTAAAGCCAACCCTTTTCAAAATCTATCCTGGGTGACACCCTTTAGATCTCTTGGATCTTTAGGACGGGGTCGGTGTGGCGACCCCATCAATGTTAAAAATACCTAGAGAAATACCTTGAGTATTTTGATGCTGGTTAGGGCACCTTCTTGTTAGATTTTGTGCTAGGCTATGATTTAGATGCTAGATAGTTTTTTTTGTCTTATCTATAGTTCTATGTTGGTTTGGTTGCCCTAGTCATACATCACCTTTTGTGCTTTTGTATGCTTGCATGTTTACTAACTTTAATATGCATGATAGTATATTCGGCTAGTTTTTGTTCACAAAGTCATGCCTAAAATACTCATCGCATGTGTACCATGGATGGGCAATATAATGATTATGACTAACTCTCTTTTATGCAAGTGTTGCTTAGCTTCTCCCACCAGACATGGCTCATATGTGTTGCATGTGGTTGGCTTTACTGCTAATGTTGTTTTCATGCAAGTCCAGTCTTTTTCTCTTTTCTCTATGTATTTTCAGAGTCCTTATGAGAGTTTGTATTAGAAATAAGATATGAGCATGTATTCTGAGGTGCTAGACGGCTGAATCGCGTGATGGGGATTAGAAACTGCTTGCTCGTGTCTCGTACCTTAATCTAATCTCATTTTTGTACAGAATTAGGATCAAATATGTATTTATGTGGTGTTTAGCCACCTTTTTCTTTTATGGGATATGTCGTCAATCTAATGGTGTCAAACCTATGATGTCATCAAAGCTCAACTTCGAAGTCCATGAACAATTACTCACTGCTGCTACCAAGTCATCCTAGCTATCCGACAATGAAGATCTTATCACCAGTGCTCTGACCTCATCATCAAACTTTGTCTCCACAGAACACAACTGGCTCGTCACAGTGTTGAAATTATTGAGATATTCTACCACTGAACTGTCTTCCACCATTTTCATGTTAAATGATTTTTTTCATCAAAAAATCTTATTGGAAGCAGAAGGTTTTCATACATCTTGACCCATACCGTCACGAGATTCACCGTAGTTTTTCATTCACAATATTGAACGCAACAGATGAGAAAAGAGATAACCGGTTCAAACATATTGTCGTTCAATCCAACACTTCTCATTCCTCCATAGACATAATCTAAGGTTTCCATGTGATTCCTTGTAGTGACAAATATAATTTGTTATGATTCAACGATTCCTCCACTTGCATCTTCCAGAATGTGAAGTTCGTCCCATTAAACTTCTCCACCTTGAACCTTGCTTCTTCGACCATTGCTGTCACTCGAATCGAACTAGTTTTTGATGTCAGTTTGATAGGAAATTTCAATAACAATTCTCAATTTCGCGGGGCTTATGATCAATTAGAGACGAAACCACACCATGAAAAAACAGGATGGCATAAACTTCAAGAAAAAAATCAAAACAAAATTATAAACAGAAGCACAATCAAAACAACCGAGAAAAACACACGAAAATTTTATGTAGAAAAAGCCGAGAACGGAAAAAAAAACCACAAAGCCACACCAACAGCAATTTTACTATGAAATTCAATTTTTTTTTCCAAAGAACTCGCACCAGTTTCCTCTCACTCCACGATGTTTTTTCTCCAATTTGACGCAAGTATCACGCCGAATTACAAATTTTCACATCTTCGAACCCTCTCACATTCATCAAGATGTTTGTGATGTTTGTTGAAAAACTTCATAAGCAAATCCTACATTACAATACTTATGCTACTTAAAATTAGCTTAAAACCAGCAAGATCGTGTGCCAGCTGCTTCGGGTGAATAGGCGCCCAGACTTGGTGCCTGTGCGCCTAGCTCATGTGTCATTGCCAAAGTTGGCGCCTAAGCGCCCAAAGGGGCCCCCTTCTCTATCACGCCCACAGCAAGCAGCCGCATATGCGCCAATGTTGTGCTGGCCTTACTGTAAACCGCGGCCAAAAAGGGGCTCTTGAGGGCCCATAGCCGGAGCCCATGCGTCAGCTTTCCTGCTTCCAATCAGGCTCCGTAACACCTTTAAAATCTCTATTTAACACAATATAAAAAGGTAGGTTCATCTATACCAGCAATTCAATTCATCCTACGAAATAATCTAATTTGAATTTTTTTTACAATTAACATAGTCATCAATGGAATGCAAAATAAGTTGCATTAATTTTAGGTGCATTTACACACATACAACCCAATTCTTATGTATTTACATATCCAGCATCGAAACATTACTTTTTTTTTTACATTTATGCCACCCAAAGTTTTCATATCACATTAAGATTATCAACATTTTAGTTTTTAAGAAGTGAAATACACCTTTTCATACATGGTAACGGTGGCATGTATGTAAAAAATTGGAAGTTTAGGTGTTGTATATGTAAAAACATAAAAATTGAGTGGTATGTATGTAAATCTCTCTTAATTTTGTTACCTAATTACCTATGTTAGACATTTGCTTCCTGTGACCACACATTGAGACACATCTCGATTTTCTTCGGTGAATCTTAAAATTTCCTATGTTTAAAGCATAAATTGCTTTTAGGGTTTGTTTGAGGCAGCTGCAGTTTATTGAATAATCTGCTGATAAATGAGGTGCGATAGCTATTACAAATTTTTATTTTTTTGGAAAAGCTAGACCGCAGCCAGAAAGCTGCCACCGCACCTAGACAGGTGCGGTGTGAAAACGCTGTTTTCAGCGTTTTAAAAATGCAATTTACCCAAACAGATCAGGTGCATTTTCAAAACGTTACCGCTCCAAATAAGCTATCCCAAACGGACCCTTAGTCTTCAAAATTAAGCTCATGTAACTATTTGTTCCGAGAACTTTTAAATCAATATTTTCTCTTCATTTTCTTGTGACAAAATCAAATAACGCACACAAATTTATTGAATTTTGAATTTAAAACTTTATGTTTCTTATGTGTTTTTAAAATGAATCATTTTGTTTTAACGGAAATCATCATATCTTTTGCTCACACTACAAAAATTGGGGGCATTTACTCACATACTACCAAATTCTTTTGTATTTACATATCTACATCTAAACTTTGCTTTTTAACGTTTATATCATTCAAAATTTTCATATCAGGTTAGAAGCCACCATTTAAACAATTAAGAAGTAAAAATTTTCTTGCATAGGTAAATTGAAGTTTAGGAGTTGGATATGTAAGTATATTCACATGCATACCTCTCAATTCTTATGTATTTACATATGGAACACCTAAACTTTAATTTTTACATGCATACGACCTAAACCCTGCATTTCACATTTTGAAAGCTACGAAGGTGATATAAATATAAAAATTAAATTTTGTGTTCGATATGTAAATACATATGCATGGGTGGTATGAAAATAAAAGCTCCTAAGGAATTTACTTAATCTTTAAGTTCTCAAACTTGCAATTTTTTATATTTAATTTGAGCATTAAATTTTTCATAACTCTAATATGCCATGAGATAGCTTTTCTTGGGTTTGATTAACTCTGTCTCGCCATAGCAAGGCTTGCGCTTGACATAGTTTGGTGTCGTACCGCTTGAAATTGTTGTGAGGAAGTATCAATCTCTTAGTTAGGAGGAAATATTACATGCATATAATATAAGTTTAGATTCATAGTATTGTCACTACCATAATACAATCATAATACTATCAAAACTGCACTTCTGCTATCCACACTTAATATTATCAAATCAATGATTTTCCCATTCTTATTTTCATCTCACTAATTTCTCTTTTCCTTTTCATATTTTGTATTACTCAAGTTGATTTACGTTTTGTTACTTTGGTTTTCATTTTGATTTACGTGAAGCAAAGTACGTGTTGAACAGTTTAATGACTTCGCTTATCTCTTCTTTCATGTTTATCAATGTCATTATCATCGCTGTTGGATCCACTTGTTGCTTTGTCATTTGTCATGGATTGCAATGAACTGAGATCCAAAAGTTGTTTTGGTTACTTTTGTTGTGTATCATATTGTATGATTGTTTGATTTATATGGATGAATTTACACACACGGCACCTAAAATGTAATTAAGCCATAAAAATAACACTTTGCTCTCTATTATTTGGGCTTTTGCAATGAGGCATGAAAATTTGGTATTTGCAGAATATATTGATGTTCATCTTCAGAACATAAAGTTGATGCATTTTTCACCTAAGAAGGTGATCTAACGTACAAAAACCCCCAAAATAATAAAATTGATAATATTTTCCGTTGAGGACTGATTATTGTTTATTTGTTTTATTTTTTCGCATTTTTTTTTATTTAATGCAGGAATGTGAGAATGCTCTCATGTCTTTCATAAGTGGCGAGGCTTCAGTTTTGAGAGAAAATATCATGTAATTTGTAAGTATGTGCGGAGAAGGTGGATGAGAAGACCACCTCACATTTATAATTATGGTGACGTGATCACCCTAGCCACGGTTGATGACAATTGATGCAGCACCCCATTGATTGGATAAGTCAGATGAACAACGAGAGATGAAAGCACGTGAGATAGAGCGAGGGAGTACATTTGTCGTTATGAACAATTGAATTTCTTGATTTCACACAAGGATAAGATCAATTTTCAGGTGAAAGATTCACTGAAAATTAATGATGTGGATGGACGAGTTAAACATAATGCTTATTTAATGGTTTAATTGAGTCTAAGCAATGTGTGTATAAATATTAATCTTTAATTAAGTGCAAGATATGTAAATAATAAACTTATAGATGCTATGTATATAAATTCCTCTTTTTTTATTAGCTGTACAAGAAAATATCAGATAGTTATTTTTTCATGATAAATTATAATTTTGCAAATTATGTATTGTCAACAGTAGCCCAAATTTAATATATATATATATATATATATATATATATATATATATATATATATATATATATATATATATATATATATATATATATATATATATGAAAGTTTAACGGCGGTTTAAAGCACCATAACCAAAATAAATTGTGCTTTAAATTACTACCATAGCTCCATATTTATAGCAGTTACCTCCGCAGGGTCGGGACAGCTACAGTGATTTTAAGAATAAGTTGTGAGGCTGTTATAGAAGTTGTTATTCGAAAAAGTTATGCTGGCTGTTACAAAATTTTTTTAATTTTAAAAAGAAAGACAATGGTTTTTAGTTATTCGCCACATTTTAATATGTTAGGTTGAAAAGAAACAGTTTTATGCCACAAAAATTTCTAGAAATGAGCAATAAAACACTGCTCTAAATAAAGTTGAGTTGGCGATTTGAAAACAAAACAACCAGAAAGCTGTCTCAATCCGACTCTAAGAGAGTTTGGGGCCATTTTTTTCGCCCAACGAGTCCCTAAACCAGATGGAACGCGGGGCCGCGGGATCGACTCAGCAGCCTGCGTTACCGATCTATTATTTCAGTTTTTGCCTCGCATATTCCCTAGCGTATCGCTAAGCTGAAGGAGTGTTCTGCCTTAGCGTCTAGTCTCGCGAAGTCTGTCCGCTGCTCCCGATGGTTTGATTCCTTAGTTTTTTGGAAGAACATTTTTTGAATGAACACTTCACCTCTTCCCCGGCATTTTTTATTGTTTCCTCAGTTTTCTTGCTAGTTTTTTTTTTTTTGCTTTTTTCCCTGCTTGTATGCTCGATTTTCTCCCACGGCTCCTCTCTTCCTTGTCCTCAATGACATATAAACAATGTCACTGAATTCCTTTGCATTTACATACATAAGAACTAAACTTACAAGTTTGTTGGATTAATTTTGGGACTACAATGTAATTAATAAATGTGTTGGGTCATCATTTAATAAGTCAAAATTTGTTGTGGTCTTAGAATTAAGTTTATGACTTTGGACACATTTGTCATGATATTATAGTGTGGATATCATAAGTGCAAATTCTAATTTGATGAGGGGCATAATTAGAATTAAGCAAAATTTTTTTGTAACTAGTTACTTTTAAAGGGTAATGGTCCCCGATTTGCAGAAAGATACATCCCTTTTCTTGCACCCCATCAACAAGAAACTAAGGAAACTCTGGAAAATCTGCAGATTGGAAGATCATATCTTTTGCAATCAATCTAATGGACTCCGGTACGCTTTCGCTAATCTATGATTTATTTCTCTCGAAATTAAATGTGATTTTTTTTTTTTTTAGTTCTAACAGTTTTAACATACATACCATCTCTGCATAAAAAGGTATCTTCAATTTTAAAAGTTAAAATCATGGTTGATGAGATATCATGCAACTGATGCCCATATATTGTTTTGGACTTTGCAATCTTGGTGCTCTGTTCAGTTCAAATTTTGCTTATATGCCACATTTCTCATCTTTTTAGATAAGGTCCAGCCTAAAATAATTGACTTTACGAAATCTATTTTGCTACCTTGAGGGAAAACGAGCTCAAGAATTTCAAGAATGCCCCGAAGGTTGCTATGTCACTGCGGACTAAAGACTTATGGCTACTGTCGATAGTTTTAGGACGAGTGATACATCACTCTCATATTAAAAATAATATTATCATTATTTTACTTGTAATTTTATCATTATTTTTCCTTTTTCGTTAGTACTTTCAAAACTCACTCATATGTGGATTGTGTATCTGAGCTTTACTATGTTTTGAAATGAATTTCTGCATATGAGGTACCAAATATAAGGTTGTCATAGTTCCACAGAATGATTATTTTTTCAGAAACAGCTGCCCCACAATTGTTTGACAGTTGTTTTCACACAGTTGTCTCACAAATTTTTTTGCACAGCTGCCGCAAACAAACAGTAACTTTTTTCGCAGCAGCTTACTTGGGCAGCACAGCTACCGCTGAAAAGTTGTAAAGCTATAGCTGCCCTAAACAAAGCCGTAATCAAACACAGGAATTTTCTTTTTGCCGCGGCGAACCCTTAAATCATGGAGCTTTAGCGGCGACTTTTTTACAGTTGCGAAGCTCTTTGTGGCGGAGAGAAACCACAACGGTCATGCTACAATTCTTAAATCGCTCTTTAGAATGTAGCGATACTTTAAATTGCTATCCGGAGTCAAAATTATCCATCGTAGATGTTTCTCGATGCTTAGCTCGCAAGTCATTGACGGCTTTAGTAAGTCGTAATACAACAAAGCCGTTTAGTAAGTCGTAATACAACAAAGCCGTTCAAATAAACAAAAAAGGTCACATAAATGATGAAATTAAGAAAAATTAATACAATAACAAAAGAAGAAATAAGCCAAACAATTAGGAAAAAAAAAGTTATTTAGCCATGATTTTGATTGAACCAAGTATTTAATGGCTACAATGTTTCATGATTAATTTGTACTCAAATAATGTCGACATGTTCTCAAACTGGCGTAAAAAATAATTTTAAAAAGAATATTTTACATACATATTGCACAAATCTTATGTATTTATATATTGAACGACCAAAGGTTAATATATCAATGATAATACATATATTTATATTTATGTATAAATATATATTAATTAATATATATTTAAATATGTATGCATTAATTATATATATTATTCAAATTTCAAATTCAAATCCGAACTAATTGTTTGTCCCCAACCAATGAAAAAAATATTGCTTTCGGAGTCCGGGCACAGTTTTGCGCCCGGACTCCAATAAAAAACCCAATTTTCGCCACTTTAGAAAAATGTTAAAAAACGTATTTTCATGCAACCCGGCCCGCAGACCACCCGAATACCTCAAAAAAAAGGACAAGGATTGAGAAAACTGAGTATTATTCTTTTCATTTGAAGAAAATTGAATGTGTCTCTTTTTGAAATGTAATATTCTCAGTTTCACCAACTTCCGTTGCAATAAAGTTGAAAGAATTAGTAGCTCCATACTTGTTTTTGTTATTGATTTGAGCACATCTTCGTTAATGTTGTTGATGCTTCAGCTAGATCTCAAGAGATCTTGTCACCTGACTCAGTTAGGGAATGATTATCACTTTTTATAAATTTTCTAACTTTCCAATTGTCTTCAATATCAACGTCATAACGAATCATAACTAGACAACCTGTCAAGATCTCTGTTCTATTAAACTTCACAGTGTTTTTGAGAAGTTGTTCTTTTTCAAAATTAACTTTACCATATAAAATTTTTTTTTTTTGGTTTGGCCAAATATTGAGATGGTTCTTTCATAATGTAAATCCAATATGATGTGCATAACAACAATATAATTTATATTCATCATTTTCATTCTACATAATGGTGCCAAATAACTTGTCCACAATTAGATCATTACTCACATTTCTTGGCTCGCTAAACTGTGCATGTGTACATGTTTTTCAAGAAAGTGTTACCAAGTGGATCTAAATTAACATAAAAGTAACAACAAGCATAAAATACCACAAAAAATCCCCTACAAGCACCAAAAACCCTAATAAACAAATCGAATATCACCAAAAAACCACCATTAAACCCACAAAATTCCACCAGAATATACCAGTAAACAAACAAAATACCACAAGTATAAGAACAAAATATCGCAATAATACCAATCAAAAGACCACGATAATAACACCATAATACCCCCAAAATACTACAATAATACCACAATAATACAATAATAACACTACCACCAAAATATGACATTAATACCACCAAATTATCACCAAAATATCACAAAATTATTGTCGGAATATCACCAGTATACCACCAACAAACTACCAGAATGGTGCTAGAATATCCCAGAATACCACCAACAAACCACCATACTACCACTTAAATACCACCAATGAACCACAAGAATACCGCTATAATATTACCAGAATATCACAATAATAACATTAGAATACCACATAAATATTGCAGTGATATTCTTGTTGTAGTATTCCGGTAGTATTCTAGTGGTGTTCTAGTGGTACTCTAGTGGTATTTTAGTTGTACTTTGACGGTAATATTATGATATTATTGTGATATTATATTGATAATTATTGTGGTATTATGATGGTATGCTGATGCAATTCTCGTGATATTCAGGTAATATCATTGTGATAGTCTAGTGACATTTTGGTTGTATTATTATGGTTATTGTGATATTGTTGTGGTATTATGGTGGTGTGATGTGCGGTTGTCATGGTATTCATGCAGTATCATTGTGGCATTATGTGGTATTCCGACGGTATTCAAATGATATTGTTGTTATAATAAGGCCATATTTTGGTCTCATTACGGTGGTATTTTGGATTTATTTGACGGTATTGAAGTATTCTTCTGATGACCACCCTTTGGTTGCACTATGATCATAATTAGTTTTCTATCTATTTTATTTTTTCTCACAAATGAACCAAACGTCGCTTCTCCAGTGAAAGAAACAAATGAAAGCTTAAAATATCATAATAGATATATTCAAAAACTATAAAAATATTAGTTGTGGGTAAAAGAGTAGAAATCCATGCCAGAACGTGCGTTAAGTGAAACTAGTGACAAAATCTACTAACTGAAATACATAAAGCAAACCCGGATAAAATGTACAATTTTAAAAGCAGTGAACCCCACCTCCATTGAATTATTGTCACCAAAATCTTCATATTACATCTTAAAAAATGTTATGCTGAGGTGCTCTTCAAAAGTAGCATATGAATATTGCCTAAACTCTAGCCGTAGGAAAAACACTAGCTGAGAAAAAGAAAATGAACAATGTGTGATTATGAACAGAGTAAACTTTTGAACAACGCACGTCTTTTTTCGAGGTATTCTGACAATTTTTTAGCCGAGTCGTGCGGAAATACACAATTTTAACATTTTTTTAAGGTGATGATAATGAAGCCCACCGCTTTACAGACGCTGGTTTTATTGGAGTGAGTCCTAAAACTATGACCAAACCTTAAACGAAGAATTTTTTACAACTAATGTCATTCTCTCCCTTAAGGCAAGCCAAAAAAAAAAAATCCCAAAATAAATGTAGAGGTGAGTGGTCCCTAGGGAAAGATTTGAAGAAAAAAGAAAACGTTAAGTTTGCATAAATGCTCTTGCTTTTCGTCTCTTCTGTTTTCCTTTCTGCAAGCTCACCTCCCACTGCCCTCTTTTCCCATGGCAAGACAAGACAAAAAAAAAAACGGAGAAGCTGGCTCACGGCTCTTTCCATACTCACGCAACCACCCTCATTTTCTCTCGAAAACTTAAGGCTCTTCCTCTATTATTCCCTCAATGTCACACACACCCATCCTCTTTCATTTCTTATGTTTTTGGAGCTGAATAAAGTAGGGCTATGTCTAAACTTGAGCTTGTTTTTAAAATTTGAGCTTGAGTCAAGTTGGTGCTCATATTGAGTTTTTGAATTCATGTTTAAATTTGAACTTGTTTATTAAATTCGAGTTTGAGTCGAGTTTGTGTTCTAATCGAGCTTTGTGATCATGTTTAGGTTTAGATCGTCTCAAACTCGAATCGAGCTTTGTGTTTATTTTTAAACTTATTTCATTTGTCATTCCAACTATTTTAGTTTGGTTCATGCTCATTTCATGTGATGATAATCATGTCATTATCAAGTAGATTAATGAGTGGCATTATAGAGCTACTTTGATTTTGTGCAAATTATTTTTTATTAAGCAAATTAAATTAGTGTTATCATATTATTTACTATTTAATTAAATGAGACTTAATGAACAAAATGATTAGTATGTTTGAGAGATTTATTTTCTGATTAAATGAGTTTTATTGATCTTATAAATGAGTTACTTGTTGAACTTATAAAAATAAATAAGCTTTTAAATGAATGATTAATTAAATGAAAAATTAAAATAAACAACTAAATGTGTAAAATAAAGGAACAACTAAACAAACAAGTCTTTATCTTATTTTATGTACTATAAATTAGAATTTAATTATTTAATTTAATATGAATGAATTGTAAATTAAGCTTTTATTGATTTTATTCACAAACTTAAATTAAGCTTTAGTAGATTTAGTTCATATGCATTAAATGAAACTATGTATAGAGCTTTTAATTGAGCTAGTTCGTGAGTTTTAAATGATATTGTTTGCAAACATAAACAACTCGAATGAATATGTGTTCAATTTTTTTTCATTTAACAATTGAGCATTTAAATGAATGTTGAACTAAACTATTGAGTAAGTTGTCAACTCTAATTACATCATGTTGATTTCTCTCTCCATCTCCTCTCGAGGTAACACACGCAAAAGGTAAATTAATTTTTGAATACCCATTTAAATTACTCTCCTTTAATTTTATTTCAAAAAAAATAAATCTGTCTTTCGCACTCTCTCGCAAGATCAAAACTAAGAAAAAGGAAAAGGAAACTCAATACTCTAAGAAAATATTACCTGCAATGGACCTGCGTCATACGACAGCCCATCCGGACCATCATTCGAACCTGCAGTTGCCACATATAATATCTACGTCTTTCCTCATTTTTTACAAATATCAAAGGCCCTGTCTCTATTTTTCCCTCCCTCACTCTCATAACCTAATTCATTTTGTTCCCAACTCACTCATTTCCGACTATTTTTTTTCCCTCAGCTCCATTCGTCCCTTTGTTTTCACTCACAAAAACATGCCTCCCTATCTCTCTCCTATTCTAGTTTTTTGAACAGAGTTCCATCCCTCCTCCATTTCCTTCAGTCTCCCTCCTAAGCCATGATTATATCCTGTCAGCATCCTCTTTGACCGAGAAAACGAAACTCACCTGACCTCCCTCTTTCAGCCGAACAAAATAGTGTTATGCGAAAATAATGCATAAATAAAGAAACTTATAAAACAACAATCAAACACAAATGATTACATGATTCGTCGTTGAATTGATTCACATATATCCATTGGGAGGAAAATTTTGCTAGTACAGGATGGGGAGAAAGAAAAATGCTTGGGGTTACAACATCTACACTTCTCGTCATACCTCTCTTATAAACCTTAAGTCTCTTTTATAGAGGAGGATTAGAGCATACAAGTAAGTAAATCCAGAAGACCAATTTACCTCTAATTTCAATAAAATCCATAAATACAACAATCTTCACCTCATCTCTTACTTTCACAAAAGTGTGAGATGACCAAATGAGCTCCAAACTTCAATTCAGTTGCACCTACCCCCCTCCCGAAGGAATCAAGCCTCCTGCAGTTCTTCAAAATGCCCAACTGACAATTATTCATGAGGTCAAAAGTTCACAAAACTCATACAGTAAGTGAACTTCTAGACTGAAATGACCTTCATGAGCATGTTCACTAAATTCTCCTTTATATCTATCTTCTTCAACATAATCTTGTCGCATCAATCAAGTTCCGAACAAAGTGGTATCTCACATCAATGTGATTGGTATGAGCATGATGAATGGGGTTTGTGGCCAAGAATATTTCACTTTGACTGTCACAGAACACTGTCAAAGATTCCTAATCAACTCCCAAAGTCATCTAATAGGCCCTTCATCCATATCGATTTCTTCATCAGCTCTGCAACTTTTATATACTTAGCCTCCATAATAGACAAAGCAACAGTAGACTGAAGAATTAACCTCTAAATAATTGGACCTCCCACCAATGTGAATATATAGTCAATCATATATCTTCGTCTATCCATATCACTTGCATAGTCCGAGTCAATATAGCCTACAGACAAATATGCAATATTTGACTGTCTCTCAAACACCTAGCCAACATCAATTGTCCCCTTCAGATAGCTCATAATATTTTTCACTGTCTGACAATGTTTCCTTTCTGAATCATGCATGAACCTGCTCACAACACCAAGTACTTGTGCAATGTCTTGTCTGGTAAAAACTTTGACAAACAACAGACCGCTCACTACACTAGCTTATGGAACCGATCACATTATTTCCTTTCTTGATCATCTTTAGAACATTGATATGAACTAAAGTAAAAGTGAGATGCACTTGGTAAACTCATCACCTTGCTTGAGTCGTCAAACCTAATTTCTTTTTGGCACCTTCAAATATTTCGGCAAAGCATGTAAGACCACCTATTGTAAAAAAACAACAACAACACATAAAAGATTTTCTAATTTCGAAGCCGAATCACACTCTGATCACAAACTCAGGGCTCTGATACTATTTTTTTTTTTGTGAAAATAATGTGGAAACGAATAAATTCACACAACAATAATCAAACACAAAAAAATAATGTGGTTTGGTGCTAAGTTGATTCACCTACGTACATGGGAAGGGGTACCCATTAGTATTGGATGGGAGAGAGAAAAAAACAGCTTCGAGTTAGAACTTGTGCACTTCTCACCAAACCTCTCTCAGCCCTCTAAGTCTCTTTTATAGATGAGGACCAGAGAATACAAGTAAATAAATTCAAAAGGACAAATTACTCTTAACTACAATAAATTCATAAATACAACAAATAGTTGACATCTCCTTCCCCCAATAACCTCTTCCACCTCACCCAGCTTGCCCAAGCTACTCCTTTCCGACTGCTATCCTTCACTTGTAGCTCACGCCTCACGAGTGGTCCCCAACAAAAAAGAAAACATGTTTTTGCACAAAAGCTCATGCTTTTCATCTCTTATTTTTTCTTTCTTCTCACAATCTCTCCTCTCATGTCAATACAAGACAATAACATATAATTTTTCAAAATCCCCCCCCTCTCTCTGAGAGAAACGAGCTCACTACTCTTTCGATAAACTCACGTCGCCTCCCTCATTTTCTCGCAAAAATTGAAAGCTCTACCTTCATTATTCCCTCTCTCACTCCTCACTCGCTCTCTTCCTCATACGAATCTCTCATCCCCAACTCTCTTTTTTTCCCTTCTTTTTATCAAATAAACAATACAATATATATATATATATATATATATATATATATATATATATATATATATATATATATATATATATATATATATATATATATATATATNTATATATATATATATATATATATATATATATATATATATATATATATATATATATATATATATATATATATATATATATATATATATAATCTTGGTATATAATATATAATTACAAAATTACCCATGTACCGTAACGTGGGGATGTTGTCCCTGCACCCCCAACCCACATAACAAAACTTCCCTTGATTGGACGGTTTGCTCGCTCGCTCTACTCCACTGACTCGCTCTGTTCCGCTCTGGAATCAACATTTAATGATGTTATGTGATCAACATTTAATGTTGTTTTGTGATCAAAGAACAGAAGCAAGAGCAAGTCAATGCCTGATAAACAAGTAACTTGCTGGAATTGTGGCAAAACTGACCACATAAAGAGGAACTGCAGGAGTTCTAAGAAGAAGGAGAATGTCAGTACAAATATGGTAATTGAAGAATCACATGATGGAATACTGCTGCTAATTAATAGTTCTGTTGATGACTGGATACTGGATTCAGGGACTTCTTTCTATACAACTTTTCATCAGGAATTAATGCAAAATTATGTTGCAGGTGACTTTGGAAAAATATATCTGGCAGATAGAGAAGCTCTGAACGTGCTAAGAATGAGAGATATTGACATTGCACTTCCAAACAAGAACAAGTGGACTCTGCAAAAGGTCAGACACATTATTGAACTGAAGAAAAACCTCATTTCTGTTGGGCAGCTTGATGAGTGTAGACATTCAGTAGTGTTCTCAAATAGCACATGAAAGGTTACTAAAGCAGCATTGGTACTGACTCGGGGTAAGAAAACATGTACGCTATATATGACTATTGTTTTAATTATAGTGTTAATACTACTGTTACAGATAGCACAACAGAGTTGTGGCATTGCAGACTTGGCCACATAAGTCAGAGGGGTATGAAGGAACTTCAGTCTAGAGGAAAGCTACCAGAACTGAAGTCAGTCGATTTCAACATGTGTGAGAGTTGCATACCCATAGGGTGACAAATCTATTTATAGATAAAACCCACATATAAATTTACAACACGCCCTCACTCCCCCCAACTCACTAATCCAGGAGACACACCTCTTCACACAAAGAAATACTTCTTTTCATTCCAGAAGACACACCTATCCATTTCAAGATACTCCAAATTTCTTGGTATATGATTCATACCTAACAATTCTCCACCTTAGCGAATATCTATCCCCTTAGAAGAAAATCTCCACCTTGCAACTATCTAGCCCCTTAGGAGAAAAACATCATGAAGTTTTTTACACCAAAGTAGGTTGGGCAACCATGCCAACTAGCAACTGCAAACATTCGACAAGTTCAAGTAACTCAAGAACTTGTTGAAAATATCTAGCTTTGTCAAATTTCCTGCTGCATATTCATTATATGATCCGACAGAGTGACTTCACCTACAACTCTACTCCCCAACAGTTTATAAATATTACCATCAAGTTTCATAACTCACAATGCCTTCAAAATTCCTTGTTGTGCCAACAAATATTTCACCCAAATCGAAAGAGGAACGAGATCACTTGAGTAAGGTTCCTAATGCTAAAGCTAATGATTCACTTATGTATGTTATAGTTTGCACCAGACCTGATATTGTCCATGCAGTGGGAGTTGTTAGCAGATACATGAGTAATCCATGAAAGGAACATTAGGAAGCAATGAAGTAGATCTTGAGGTACCTAAGAGGCTCTTCAGAAATGTGTTTGTGTTTCTCAGGAGAGAGTCCCGAGGTACAAGGCTGCGTTGATGCTGATCTAGCTGGAGACATTGATACCAAAAGAAGTCTACGGGTTATATTTATACTATTGGTGGCACTGCAGTATCATAAGGCTCAAATCTGTAGAAGACAGTATCATTGTCTACTACAGAAACTGAGTACATAGCAGTGTCAAAGGCTGCAAAGGAGATGATATGGCTACATGACTTCTTAGAAAAATTGGGCAAGACGAACCAGAAGGGCATTCTCTATAGTGATAGTCAGAGCATCATATTCCTTGTCAGGAATCCATCATTTCAGTCTAGCACTAAGCACATTCAGATCAAGTATCACTTCATACGGTCATTGTTGAATGACGGACAATTGATACTTTAAAAAATTTGTGGAAGCCAGAACCCTGCAGATATGTTGAAAAAGGGTGTTACACTTGAGAAACTGAAATCATGTGCAACATCAGTTGGTCTTCAAGGGCCTTAAGTTGAAGAGGTGGAGGATTCATGTTTGAAGAAAAGGTGACGCCGTTAGTGGAGGATATCATTTTTGAGGAAGAATACGGTGTAGCATGTGTATCGGTCTCCAGGTGGGAGATTTATTAGTGTGGAGCCCGTTACTCCAATTGTTTCCACCTCCTTAGGAAAGAGGCGTGACTTTTGCTTCTGTAGGTCCCACCACCAATTAATGTGCAGAAGAAATTTGATTAAGTTACAGGCGGGTTTACTCTTTTTCCCTGTTTCTTTGTTCGGAAGTGTGCGAGGCTTACGGAAAAAAAAACTTCTTCTTCTTCACGTGACCGAACCAAGAGCGAAAGTTTTCGATTCTCATTGTCTCGGCGAGGAGAAGGAGGTGAAGAGAGATTGTGCTATTTCTTCACCTGATCTCGAGCCCAGCCAGAGGAAGGCAGTTGCTTCTTTGGTTTTCCTTGGCCTCTAGAAGGATTCCAGGTCTCCCATTCTTTAATCTTTCATTCGGTGAGGCTACAAAAAATTGCAGCGGGAAGAAGAATAAGGAAGTAGTTGCAAGGCTCAGTTCTATTATGCTTCTTCTTCGATATTCTTGCTCTTGGGTGAATCGCTGTGTAAAGAGAGAGAGAGAGCAAGTGAGAGACCCTGTAATTGTCGACGTGATCAAACAATTTAATTCCTACATTAATAAAATCATCTGCAACTCCGTAAATATAAACAATTTGTCAAACCACGTAAATCTATGTATTTTTTTTCTGGTGTAAATTTTCTTGTTCTATTTTTCACTTCGTCGTCGATCTTTCTATTTTAATATACCATAACACAAAATCTGTCCCTTATCTGGCATATGAACCATATCTAACAAATCACCCATTGCGACACAATTGACACATCAAACAGAACCATACACTTTTGCATGCAGTTGACAATTTAAAACTAAGCACTTACACATATTTTTCATTTTTCGGTGAGAAAATATGTGAATTTTTATGCAGGGAACCTGTTATTTTGACCCCCAATTAATGAACTAAGGTAAAAGGGCAATTTTGTAATATGACACCGCCACCTACCACATCTCAC
>NEWO01000007.1:2153294-2191075 GCA_003013225.1 Phalaenopsis aphrodite
TGAGGTACCTGAGAGGCACTACAGACCTGGGTCTACTCTTTAAAAGGCAGGAAGACAAAGAAGAAAAGGTAGTTGGTTACGTGGACTCAGATTATGCAGGAAGCATTGACACCAGGAAGTCACTGACCGGATTCATTTTCACTGTCTTCGGTACCGCAGTCAGTTGGAAGTCTAACCTCCAATCCGTTGTTGCCCTCTCGACAACAGAGGCCGAATACATCGCTGTGACTGAAGCAATCAAGGAAGCTATGTGGCTAAAGGGCATGACTGAAGAGCTTGGGATGCATCAGAAGGTGATAACTGTGTTTTGCGACAACCAAAGCACCATTCACCTAACCAGAAATCAGGTATTTCATGAAAGATCCAAGCATATAGATATAAAGCTTCATTTTGTGAGGGATGTCGTTGCCAAGGGTTCAATAGTAGTGGAGAAGATACCTACTGAAGAAAATCCTGCTGATATGCTCACCAAGGTGCTACCGACAACTAAGTTCAGACACTGTCTGGACTTAGTAAACTTCACCAAGGGCTGAGGCCCTCTCAGGGGCCAAGTGGAGGGAATCTTTACTTCGAAACTTCTAAATTGAGGGTCAAGGTGGAGAATTGTTATTTTGACCCCCAATTAATGAACTAAGGTAAAAGGACAATTTTGTAATATGACACCGCCACCTACCACATCTCACCTACCGCTCACCTACCGGCCACCTACCACCCACCTACCTCCCACCTACCACTCTCTTGCTTCTATAAATAGAGAGGGTGTGAGGCCTAGGAGAGCAAGGGAGAAGAGATCTTAAGCTACCACAAAGAAGGAGAGAATAGCTTGAGAGTTAGAGAGGAGGAGAGCATCTTGTGGCCTTGTATCAAGGTGTCGCTTGTGAGGGAGGTCGTAGAAGGAAGATGAGGGCGCATCTCTATGTATAAGCTATGTATTCTCCATTTATTTTGCCTTAGTGAAATATTTGATTGATTCCCTCCCGTGGACGTAGATCCAGTTGGATCGAACCACGTAAACGATCTGTGTTTGCTTGTGTTCTTTTTCGTCCCATTTCTATGCCAGGAAGTATATATCTCACAACAGAACCGAGGCTCGCTTTTCATAGCGTCTTAGGTAATTCAGATGAGGTCATGGAATTTGCATCACCCATACGTGCTTTTCATGGAGGTTAGGCAGACCCAGTTTTCCAAAGTAGCGTGGGGACAAGGCCAGAAGACTGCTGAAAGACTGCCAAAATTTTTAGTTGGCTTGGGGCTTGACTTGAGCAAATGAAGGAGTACAAATTGACTTAAAAGATATATAAAATATGGTAGTGCATTATGATACCAAAAGATAAAGTTGATTCATGTTCAAGTTAATTTACATTTGTAAAAAAATTTTAAAAAAATTAAAAAAAGCTCAAAGTGGAGAGTTACAAACAAGTCACCATGAAATTGAACGTCCATTTAACAACATAAAATATATGATTCAATTGCAGTGAAGCAAATTTCGGGCCTATAACATAGCTTCACTGAACTTCCAATATTTGATTAAGGGGGGCAAGCTGGCGACTCACTTGTTAGTGCGTAGACCCCTAGGCTTGCTGCAAGCCCTTATCGGCCTTCTGAACAACCTGATCTTGCGGGGTGCCTGTCTTCTTGCTCCAAAGGCCTAGTTCCAAAACTGCAGTCCTTCGTTCTACGCACAGTGAAGCTCTAATCATCCTCTAGGTCTAGGATTAAATTAAGGGATGAACCTTAAAGTATCAAAAAGTGAACTAAAGACATCCAGAGAGCTTAGTCTACTGGCTAGTATGTCTTAGGTATAAGACTTGTTACCTAATGAATTTTGTTGCTTTTGTTTTGTTTGAACCAGTGTGCCTTGCTTTTTGTTTTTATGTTCACTTAGATTTGTATCTTTTTTTTGATTTGCTGGTGATGTGCTTGTTTTAGCCAATGTCATTTTCAGTAGGTTATGTATGTCTATTTATTCTATCCAATCTAGAAACTCAAAACCTATTTTTTAAAAGGTAAAACTCATAACAAAAAAAAGGAAAACATTTAAATAATAAAATGTAGTAAAATAAAAATAATTTAGAATTAGACAATAAAAATCACTCTTAGGCATATGCGTACATATTAGTTCTTTTTATTGTCTTCATGCCCTCGCTTATTGCGAGAGAATAGGAGATCTATCATATTAATATCACGTTTCTTATAAAATGGGTCTATTTTTGCATATTCGACTTAATCTTTAAATTAATCATCTATGCATGTATCATAAATAATTTTATGCATACACACAACTTACTTATCACTAGATACTAAAATTTGAACCAAATAAAATCACTTAGTTTGAATCAGATAATTAAAAATGATAAATTGTAAACGTTAAATAAATTGTTCTACATTCGTTTAAGATATTTACACATCAATTATACCTTCAACATCTTGATTTTTATAATCAAATTAAGCCTTAATTTTTCTCTCTAATAAATAATGGCCTACCTACATTGCATCTCACTAGACTGTATATTCATATACCTCTTCTCCATATGTAACACTATTACAACAACCACGAGATAATGGAGCCAAACAGACATCGATCCACACCCTGGCAGAATCACGAGGACAATCTTCTGAGGTAATTACAAGTAAATTCGTGGTGGGAGATCCTCTTAGTTCCTACTATCCCCACCACTCTAAAAACCTAAGAACAACATTATTCTTACAAATGCTCATTGTGAATGATTTTGCTTCTTGGAGTCACACAATGGTAATTGATATATCCACAAAAAATAAATTAGGGTTCAAACCTGATAGTTATTTTTTATTGATAAATATCAGTATATTTTGCTTGATGTCTATTTTATAAATTAAGTGAAGTCTCAATCACCTTCCTTCATTTTCCTTCACCTATTTTAGGTGAAAAATGAAGAGTTCAGTCAATGCTTAAATATGAAGAGTTTAAAATATTTTCAAAAATTACTATATTAATTTTTTATCTACTTTAAATCATGACTAAGATTCACTAAATATATATTTGATATATGATATAATCTACATGATCAAGCATAAATCTCTATGCATATAAAATATGATAACATTTAGATTCAAATTTAAGAACATTCAAGCTCTGATTTCAACAAATTTAAAATCAAATTAAACATCCTGACATTACAAACCCAACAATACTAAAAATGATTCTATCATGGTCCAAAAGCATCACCCATTATCATATTTTAATCGTCCAATTCATCTGTTCATCTATAGACAAATCGTTATTTGTGTAAAAATAAAAATTTAGATGTGAGATACATAAATCCATAAGAACTGGGCATTATGTATGTAATTTTCCCAATATTTGTTTGAATGTATAGCACATTAACTGGAATTAAAATGAAGAATTCTTAAGTACTCATTAAATAATCAGCTAAATCATCATTAATATATATATTTTTATCAAACTATCAAAACTCTTCTTTGCTAAGTCTTACAAAACTATATTTTGTACATACAAATCAATTCGCTTTCAAGAGGTGGTCCAGGGAGACATCTGAAGCAATTGATCCCCCTCAACGCTATTATTTATTATTCTTGTTTTTTGTATTGACCTTGTACAAGTCTCATTTGTTCGGATGGGATCAATTATCAATCACGTTGGCTTTTAAGGAAAGCTCGACGAAGTTCATTGCTTTTAATAATTTGATTGTGTTTGGCGAAAGGAGGAGTAAAATTGCGTGTTTGATTTTCAAATACGTTGCTAAGCAATCGTTCATCACGTTGGCTTTTTAAGAAAATCAATTGCTTCAATAATATTTCCTTTGAAGGACTTTAAAGTTGCCCTTAAATCATTTTTAGGGGTATTTATAGCTTCAATTCTTCTAGATACATATTCTATTGGCACCAAAGTAAACTAATTTATTAACAAATTTATGAAAAGACTCGTAAAATCAATTACCCACACATCAAGTCTCTCTCCAAGTATTATCCGCTCTTTGACATTTATCACATTTCCTAATAAATTCATTCACATCCTTAAATAATATATGTCGATAAAATTCATATTTAAATATCTTAGTCAATGTTTTATTTCGTGTTAAATTCCCGTCCCCCCCAACCACCCATATTTAGATATGTGACGCTTCCTGATAATACTATCAATTTCTTTTAAAAGCATGCTCCTCCTAATAATATTATCTTTATATTTCTTGAATAGATATGGATCATCCCAGTAATAGAACTTAGATTTGTGATAAATTTCTTCATTTGATTATAAGCAAACTCATAAGGCAGAATATCTGTCACGAGGAAGTTCACAATTTCATCATATCATGATGCATAAAAATTCACACTAAACAAATACTCAAATGGAATGCTCTCATCAATATCTAATTGTTCAAAGTCATAATGTCCAAATTGCAATCTAGATCAGTGACCAGCTAGCTAATTTTAAATCTTTTTTTTTAGTCATGAATCTCTATATAAATTTCTTATAACAAAAAAGTCTAATGTATTACTCTATATTTTGAATCTTTCTTTGCTACTAGGTACTAAATAGCAGCATGATTTCTGTAGGCTTTTACTTTAGTTACAATCAGATAAGAGCTAAGCTTATCAAATGTAAATACTATAGCTTACAGTTCCTTTTTAGTTGTTACATAATTGATTTTATGCATCACTCAAGATTCTGCTAACATGGTACCCAACTAGAAAGATCTTGGTTTTTAGTTGTCTTAATAAAACTCCTACAATTGCATAGCATATATGTTCAAATGGGTAAGTCCAATCTGATGTTGTGATAACAAATGCACATAACTAGTTGATTCTTAATAGTATAAAAACTTCTAGGCATTCCTAGTTTTATTTATAAGGAATAACCTTCTCTAATAAATAATACTTCTTAATAAATCGCTTATAAATATGTGGTTCAGAAAATTCTTAACTCCTCTCACTAATGTTGATGGGGGTATATTTTCTACACTTCGATATTTTCCTTAACCATCTCCAAACAATTCTTGAAAATCTCGTGAACTAGAGCAATCACTTTTGTCAGACAAGATTAGTCTCCTAACATCTTTTCAAGAATAAAATTTAGGCCTTAGAAATAAATACCAAAAGATACTCCATAAACTAAGAAATAATCCATAATAATCAAAATTTTCTTACTCAATTAAATCTTGAAAATAAACATTATGCATCTCTAAAATGCAACAAGTGCATTGTAAAGACCAAAGTGTGTCCTAAATACAATTGTGTTATAAGGATTAATGAAGGTAGCATTCTCTTGGTCCTCGAGTGCAATTAAAATTTGATGATATATAAGTTATTCATTTAAAAGTAATAATGTGGGTGCCATGAAAAACTATCTAACATCTAGTCAATAAAGGGCAACATAAAATGCTCTTTTGTAATGACACTATCCCACTTAGTCACAGTCCTAGTTACTACATGCTCATCCTCCTTATTATCTATGACAACTAAACAACCATTTTTAGGCACATAGTGAATATGATTAAGCCAAGCATTATCTATTATAGTGCTACTAATAATCACATTCATCCACATCAAAATCTCCTTTTTAATTATTACTTTTATAATTTTACTAACCCCTTTCTTTATGAGTCACTTTTTGGTTAATGATTATTCTCCAAAAGTATTTTGTGCTTGCACAGAGATGAGCAAATTCCCTCGATATCCATAATATTCCAAACAAAAAAGCCTAAATTAATTATTTTTTAGTATTCTAAAGAAGTATGCCCAAATTAGTTGTTTTTAGCCATCTAGACAATTGCATGTTTAAGTTGAACACAAATAGTATTATAGTTGGTATATTTATGCTTTGATGTACCCTTATGCTAAACGATTGACAACATCTCTAAGTGGTCTAGATTGATCTTTTTTTTGCCAATGGGATTGCCTTAACTCTTAAATTGTTTTTTTTTTTCATAGTCTTTTAGATTTTTTATTCTATCTCATGATCAAGCAATACTAAATCGCTAAGTTCAACCCTACGAATGCAGCAATGCACTACTAAGTTTGATGTGCAAAAGTCAATAATAAATAGCAATAACATATACTAATAGTAATTAAACACTTCAAAAAAATTAATAAATAGATGACAACAATTAAAAGCAAAATGAAAAAAAAACACAAGAGCTCAGTCTTGAGAAACCCATTCAAAAGTCAATAAAAGACTTTAAACTACACAAGACAAGCTACACAACATGAACATATAACAAAACAAGACAATTTAAACATGGTTGATAACAAATAATACAAATAAAACAAATTACTAAATTTTGAATTAGAAAACAATCTATTCCAACTTCCAAATCAATTTTATAATCAAATTTCTCGACAAAGATGTCAAAAATTTGATTCGGCCAAACAATTTACTCTTTGTTGCCAACATGGTTAGAGCATTCTAAATAGTTTCCAACTCCATCATGTGGATAATCAAAAGCAACACGATTAATGATAAAAGTTGAATCAAGGCCACTTGTTCTAATAATTATTTATGATTATGATTTTGAATTTATTTATTTATGAATTTATTATTCTTATTATTTTTAGTGATCAAATCATTTAAAATTTGACAACTAGAAAAATATTGTTCGAGATTTTCTTATGAATTTTGATATTTACATGAAATTTAAAATATGGAAAAAATTTTCTTAAGTAATAACATTTGAATGTTTTGTATATAAATGCCCTTATATTATTATATTATATGAAATAAAAGATTAATTATAAGTTTATCACCTTTAATTTTTTTGAACACAATTTCAAAAAATATAAGCCTAAATATAGAATTATTCTACAAATATAATTTGGTATTTGTTGAATCCCGATTTGTCTTTTGGAACATTCCTTAAGGGATAGAGTATAAAGAAGAAAGAGGAGAGAGAGAGAGAATACTAAGTGCAAGATGAATAATGCTGGAAGCATCTATCTCTTCATTCATAAAATAGTCTCTATTTATAATCATAGGAGACTCTTGATAAAATTACATTTTTACCCACATTTTAATGGGTCATAACAACTCATTATTTATCTTTATTTTATTAGGGGTGTTACAGATAAGTTTTTGTCTTCTTTGACGTCTTTTGGTAATTACAATCAATAATGGTGTCTTTTTGAATCTATAACTGATACCAACATCTTTGACATTCATAACTGACATTAAAATATTTTCTCTTTAACAACTGATATTGACAACTTTCTATGAGTCTAATTTTTCCGATTTGTATGCCTTTGAATCAGTTGACATATTTGATTTAGGTTGGCTTATTATTTATGAGCATATTTCCAACCACAACCGATCAAATCCTAAGATAAACGACTTCAAAATCTTCGATCCAGGCGATTCTTCGATAGCTAGGCAAAAATTCAGTCGATCATTCTTCCTTCGATTGACCAATGATCATTAGTCAATCGACTTATTGAGCACATGAAATCTTTTGTCAGATAATTGAATTTCACCTTTTTGGCTCTAGGCCATTTGATGGCCTTGAGAATCTTGTTGTAAATACAATCTTAGAAAGTTTTTTATCTTCATTTTTTTTAAAAGAATTTATTATGTAAATATCACAATTTATTTAAATATCTATCTAAAATTTACTATCACAATAACATTAAAATTTTAATGATAATATATTTTATAATTTAAATTTTAGTATTAGTCATATTTTTATGTAATGTTGAAGATTTAAATGTTGCATATTAAATATTTAAATATAGGTATTAGACATGTTAACATATAAAAATTGCATGGTATGTATACAAAGAAATAAAGAGGAGTTAAAAATTAAAATATGTCGTTAATTATGAGTCTTAGGGGTTAGTGCGAATCAAACGCACGTCATCGGCTGTCTGGTGGGAGCCGAGACCCGCGAGTCGACGTTAATTATGGACAAATTTATGATAATATAAAATTCCATTGCTTCAAGGAACCAAATTGCCACGGAGTCTCGTCAGTCCTCCACTTCGATCCACTTCTGCAATTTTCACCTATAAAGCACCAGCTCCTCTAGTTCCATTGCAGTTTAAAACCCACTCAACCCTTCCTCTCGTCTTCTCCCTGTCGAAGGTAGTCTCTTTACTGCAATGGCGTTATCTACATCTCTAATGGCCCCCAATTGCCTTTTTTATCAGCCGGCTATCTTACCTACTGCCGGCTTCCGGCGTCAGGTATTGTTAAGACACGAAAGATCCCACCTTTCTCCACTTTCCTTCTTGAGCTGGCAGAAAAATCAAACCTTTTATATCCATCCCTTTCCTGTTTCACTTTTTAAAAGAAGATTCAATTTTTTTTTCAGGTTTGTGTGAGAGCAGGGCGCGGCGATGGGGATCAGGAGATTGCAGTTAGAAAAGAAAAGCGTGAGTGGAAGATTGATTTCTCAGGGGAGAAGCCGAAGACTCCTTTATTGGATACCATCAACTATCCCATCCACATGAAGAATCTATCCGTTCATGTACTCACTTTTTTCCACTTGGAAACTATTTCTTTTCATCATCTTTTTCCTTTCCTCTTTGATGAATCAATTGTTTTCTCTTCAGGATTTAGAACAACTTGCGGCAGAACTAAGAGCCGAGATAGTGTACACAGTGTCTAGAACCGGGGGGCATCTGAGCGCTAGTCTTGGAGTGGTGGAGCTTTCTGTGGCAATTCATCATGTCTTCAATGCTCCTCATGATAAGATCATCTGGGATGTCGGCCATCAGGTTGCAGAAGATGGAACCATTCATTATCCTGTCTAAATTTGTTCTGTCAGCGCACGGTGCTTGAGTTTGAAAAGATTAAATTTTTGCAGGCATATCCGCATAAAATTTTGACAGGAAGGAGGTCAAGGATGTTAACTATAAGGCAGACTTCTGGGCTTGCAGGTTTCCCGAAACGGGAAGAGAGCATCTATGATGCTTTTGGGGCTGGTCATAGCTCTACAAGCATTTCTGCAGGACTTGGTATATATGATAGCTTTGTTTAATCAAATTTAAGTTTTTTTCTTAAAAAAATTAAAAAGGGAGTAATTGATGGTTTTATTGTTGTGAATTTGTTTGTAGGAATGGCGGTTGGGAGGGATTTGTTGGGCAAGAAGAACCATGTCATCTCTGTGATTGGAGATGGAGCCATGACGGCCGGACAAGCTTATGAAGCTATGAACAATTCAGGTTTTCTCAATTCCAACCACATAATTGTGCTAAATGATAACAGGCAAGTATCCGTGCCGACAGCCACCCTTGATGGACCTGCATCACCGGTGGGAGCTCTCAGCAGAGCCCTCTCCAAGCTACAGGCTAGCACCAAGCTCAGTGAACTCCAGGAAGCTGCGAAGGTTAAGCTCTTTCTAAATTCAACAAAAAAGTTTTTTAAACCGGTGAATTTACTATATTCATTATTTTATTGGATGATTTTTGTGAAGTGACGTTCATTTTAAACTCTACAAATTCCTTTAAATGAGTAAAAACTATATCATCAGTTTCATTATAGTATGTTTCCTGATGGAAGTTATTTTTTAAGCTTGATGTTTGGAAAAAATGGAGGCTGTGAGACAAAAGGATGCTTGGATTTGAGATATTTTTTGTAATGCTTCCATTGATATAAACAAGTGGATTGTATATTTTATTAGTGGAAGTGGATCACATCAATTCTTTATTCCAACATGTCGCATTTAATTTCAAATCAGAGTTGAATTCACCTATATTTAATATTAAAAAAACTGTAACTATTGAATCTGAACTTTTTTTAATTTTGGTGACAATATATTTGCTCTCTCTCTTATAATAGATGTTAATTGAGCAGAGCTTGACAGAGCAAATTGGAGGACATGCGCATGAAATTGCTGCTAAACTGGATGAATATGCAAGAGGATTGATTTGCGCCTCAGGATCTTCACTGTTTGAGGAGCTTGGAATATGTTACATAGGTCCTGTCAACGGCCATAACGTGGATGACTTGGTGAAAATTTTGCAGAAGGTGAAGTCTATGCCTGCTCCTGGCCCGGTTCTCATCCACGTTGTCACTGAGAAAGGAAAGGGATACCCCCCTGCGGAGGTCGCCGCCGACAAGATGCATCGTAAAGTTTCACATTCTCCCTTAAAACTGATTAGTTTCATGACAGGTTCTTCTTATCATTCTCATTTCCATCAAACTCAACTTTTGCAGGTGTTGTTAAGTTTGATGCGAGGACGGGGGAGCAAGCGAAGCCAAAAAAGGCCACTCTTACATACTCTCAGTACTTTGCAGAATCACTTCTAAGGGAAGCTGAAGAGGATAGTAAGATTGTTGCCATCCATGCTGCTATGGGAGGTGACACAGGACTTAATTATTTTCAGAACAAGTTTCCTGAAAGATGCTTTGATGTTGGAATTGCAGAACAGCATGCTGTGACGTTCGCTGCAGGCCTGGCTACTGAAGGTCTCAAGCCTTTCTGTGCTATTTATTCATCTTTCCTACAACGAGGCTATGATCAGGTAAAAACTCTTGCTACAAAACTGTCATTTTGAAAATATGTTTTGAGACGAGGAAATTTGAGAAAAAAAATTATGGACTTGCTTCAAACTGGAACAGGTACATATTTATAGGCGTTGAACACTACCAATTAGAAATCCTAAAATTTATTAAAAAAAAGGAACATAATTTATGAGAAACAGATAAAGAAGACATGAATTAATGGAAGCTGATACTGGCAATCATCCTGACATACGGATTACTTGACAGCTTAGTGTATTCTGCTAGGAACTATAAACGCAGCTTTCCTTAATTACAAGTTGATGCCAGCCTGCCTTATTGCCAAGCTCATGAGTTTTCCGCCTACACAAACCATGCCATCTAACAAACCCATGTGCATGTTTACTCTTCAAGGTAGCCCATGATGTCGATTTACAGAAGCTACCCGTCCGCTTCGCAATAGATCAAGCAGGCCTTGTCGGTGCTGACGGACCAACACACTGCGGAGCATTCGACGTCACATACATGGCATGCTTGCCAAACATGATTGTGATGGCCCCAGCTGATGAATCTGAGCTGATGCACATGGTTGCAACAGCAGCAGCAATAGATGACAGACCGAGCTGCTTCCGATTTCCTAGAGGAGAAGGAGTTGGGGTTCCCCTTCCTACTGAAAACAAAGGCATTCCCCTTGAGGTAAAATTCTTTATTACTTCAGTACTTCTCTTCATAACTTGTTCGGAAGCTGAATAGTACTGTTCCCTGGGTTAGATTGGAAAGGGAAGAATCCTTGTCGAAGGAACTCGAGTTGCGATTCTCGGGTATGGGTCTACAGTTCAGAACTGTTTGAAGGCCGCAAAGAGCTTAAAAGATCACGATATTTCGATAACTGTGGTCGATGCTAGATTCTGCAAGCCTCTTGATGTGGATCTCATAAGAAGACTGGCAAAGGAGCATGAGTTTCTGATCACAGCTGAAGAAGGATCTATTGGTGGTTTTGGGTCTCATGTTGCTCATTTCTTAAGCTTGGCTGGTTTCCTTGATGGGCATCTCAAGGTATAATGTTTCTCCTCTAAAGTTATGTTCCATCAGGGATATTCATTATTTTCTCAATCTAATATATTTACTCTTATGAAGGGCCCCTTATGTTATTATACTTAATCTTAGTTACTATAATCAACTTTCCCTTAATTAACTTGAATGATAAGAAACCGAATAATAAGGATAATTGAAATAAGATATAGAACAGAACAGTGTTGCAGTAGTATTAAAGGTTGGGGTTGAAATAGTGATAAAACATAGACACTCACAAATATTTTCCTTCTTCTTCCTCTTCTAACTACACCATTCTTTTGTACTGCTGCAGTTGAGATCAGTGTTTCTTCCAGATAGATACATCGGTCATGGATCACCACAGGATCAGATTGATGAAGCAGGGCTGTCTTCCAACCATATCGCTGCGACAGCCCTGTCCCTATTGAACAGGCCAAAAGAAGCTCTGCAGTTGAAGTGAAGGGAAAAAGAATTTAGAATCTAACGGTATGATTCCATACTCTAGGTAATCCCAATAAAGCCATTATTATACTCTCCTAAGCTTTTGGTTATTCTGCCTTCGTTTGGTGAGAATCATGGGAGACACAGTGTAAGGTGCTTTGTATGTTTTTTGTATCTGCTGTAATATAAGCATAGATCTCGTGTTAGTTGGGATCAAAATAAGCCTTTCTAACTGTATATTCTTCATTTGTCTCGGGGTTGTTTGGTTTGCTATAGAAGTGGTGTACTGTAAATTTTGCTGTAAATCAAGTACATAATGAATTTATAAATAAATATATTGAAAAGTTTCTTCAGATTGCAATCATTCTTAATTTTAGTGGGATCATATTTTCTTATTAGTTTGTTAAACTTGGAAGGATAAGTGTGCCAAACGAAAAATATTTCTTCTTGGGGTGGAAGACCGGAACAAACTCACGAACAGAAGCACAACAAATATAAATCAGAAAAACACATGAAAATTTTATGTTGAAAAATCTGAGAACGGAAAAAAACTACAGAGCCACACCACAAAATATTGTACTATGAAATTCAAAAAACAAAAATATTGCACTATGAAATTCAAAAAGGTTTACAATGAACAAACTCCAATTTCCTCTTCACAATCAAAGAAACTTACAGTACCTTGCTCCACACTCTTCCTTCTGATTCAACGCCAGTAACACACGTCCAAATTGTCTAAGTCCCCCTCTCTAATACTTCTCACATTCACCAAAATCTCTGTCGAAAAACTCTCCATATGCAAGAACTTCACTCACTAAAGCGATACATCCGCAATTGAATTTGTCCCTTAAGAAGGAAATCCCGTACCAACTGCTCCGAGTGCATGTAGGCGTCTGTTCCTGGAGCGATTATTGGGTGCGGAGAGCGCACGCAGGGCTGGGACCACTGTCATACAGCCGCGATGTGCGGCTGTGATCGGAGAGCGCACGCAGAGCTGCGTGCGCTCTCCGCACCCAATAATTAGATCTGTTCTTGGACGAGCATCATAGTACTCTATGCTAAGAAAAGCAGAACCTAAGGGTGCAGGTGCGTCTGAATTGGACACTTGAGCACCCACAACCCAGCTCAAAAGCGTCGGGCACTCAGTCCACGAAATGGTTCAAATAAAGCTCCTTCTCCTTACATAATATATATATATATATATATATATATATATATATATATATAATTCCCTGATTCTCTAAAGCGGTTTTTTTTAAAAGACATACCACTCAACCTCAATAATACAGGATGGAGAAAAAGAATTCATGCAGTGGACCCCACTTGATGATAAAGATTTTTTGTTGTTGTTGTACATACATGCCTCTCAATTTATATGTATTTATAAATATAACACCTAAATTTTGAGTTTTTTACATATATATATAACCTTTCTATACATGAAAATGTGTATTTCACTTTTTAAAAGTTAAAATGATTTTTTTTTTTTTTTGTGATATGAAAGATTGGGTGATATAAATATAAAATATAAATTTTGCATGTTAGATATGAAAAAATATAGGGATTGGGAGGTATGTATGTAATGTATTTTTTTTTTTCTTTTCTACTATTTGCATTATTAAAAAAAATGAAAGCATTTATGACATTAATGTTGAGTATTATGGAGCCCGGTCCACTGTTCGATTTGACAGTTTCGACATTTAGGAAAGTCGACTAAATTGCATTTAATTCTTTTCTTCTTCTATTTGATTCTCCCGCCTTCCTGTTGGTGAATTAAGGACTTTCTCATATCTCCTCTAATCCCATCGTTGCTTCTTTTGGATTCACTAATTAAAGACTTTCCTTAATGGGCCTTGAATTAAAGTGTTTTAAAAGGGCTTTGGCTGGAATAAGAAAGGGTATGTCAATAAGCTTACGAAAGAAATACTATCGCATAGTGGCTTCCTCCGTCGGATCTCATTTTTTGTGTTTTTTTCTTCTGTAAAGGCTCACAGGCAGTGAGAGAGAGGAGAGTTTCTTGTAAACGTCGAGGCGATCGATGATATAATTTTCAAAGTAATAAAATCTTCTGTAGCTCAATGGACGTAAGCAATTTGTCGAACCACATAAATCTGTGTGTTTCGCTGTTGTTTCTATTTTATGAATTTCTCAATCCGGTTTTTCGTTTTATTATCGTTGTTTTTAAAAACAAATAGTATCAGAGCCTTGGTTCGAATTTGAAAAAGGCGATGGCTGAAGATGAATTATGACATTAGAGATCGAGAATTTTAATGACACAGATTTTGGTTACTAGATGATGCAGACAGAGGAATATATATATGGGAAGAAACTTCACATGTCGTTACTGGGAAAAAAGACGGAAAAGATGAACGAGGTGAAATGGAATATGTTGGTTCGACAAGTTTTGAAGGTTGTTCGATTAACCCAATCGAGATTCGTTGCCCACAACGTCATTAAGGAAAGAACTATTGCAGATCTCATGGCGGTTTTATCAGGTATGTATGAAAAGACATCGACGAATAACAATGTGCATTTGATGAAGAAGTAATTCAACTTAAAGATGACAAAAAGTGTCTGTTGTTCAACACCTAAATAATTTCAATATTATCATAAATTAATTGTCGTCTGTTGAAATTGAATTTGACTATGAGATAAGTGCATTGATATTGTTGGCTTTATCATCAAATAGATGGGAAGCTATAAATATGAAAGTTAGCAGTTCTGCAGATAAATCTAAATTGAAATATGATGACATTCGTGATTTGATTTTGGGCAAGGAGGTGCGCATTAAAGATTATGGCGAGACCTCAGATTCAAGTTCGGCACTGAATGTTAATTTCAGAGTGAGATTATAGAACAAGAACTCAAATAGAGGAAAATCAAAATCAAAGCACGGAGGCAAGAGCAAGTCAAAGCTTGGTCAACAGATAACATGCTGGAATTGTGGAAAAGCTGACTACATAAAAAGAAACTGCGAAAATTTAAAGAAGATGGATGATGATAGTGCTAATGTTGTAACTGAAGAAGTACATGATGCATTATTGCTGGCAGTTCACAGCTCTATCGATAATTGGATACTGCATTCAAGGGCTTCTTTCTATACATCTTCCCACTGGGAGTCAATGTAAAACTATATTACAGGTGACTTTGGGAAGGTATATCTGGCTGATAGAAAAACTTTAAACGTGGTGGGGATGAGAGATGTTGATATTACACTCTTTAATAAGAGCAAATGGACTTTGTAAAAGGTCAGGCACATTCCTGAGTTGAAGAAAAATCTCATTTTTGTTGTGCAGCTCAATGAGGGTGGTCATTCTGTAGTGTTCTAAGATAGTACCTAGAACGTTACCAAAGAAGCATTAGTACTGGCTCGGGGTACAAAAACTGACACACTATATATGACTAAAAGTTTACTTAACATTGTTTTTACTACAGTTGCAGAGAGCACGATAGATCTGCGACATTGCAGCTTGGTCACATGAGTCAGAGCTGTGAAGAAATCTTACAAGATGAAAATTTGAGCAAGTAAGAGTTGGTCGTGAAGGAGGAGATGGATTCTCTGCTAGGGAATCAGACTTAGAAGCCAGCAAAACTTCTACCAGTGAAGAAGACATTGCATAACAAGTGGGTGTACCGAGATAAGACTGAGCTTGATGACAGTAAGAGGTACAAGACTGGACTTATTTAAAAAGACTTTCCACAGTGAAGAAGACATTGCACAATAAGTGGGTGTACCGAGAGAAAACTGAGCTTGATGACAGTAAGAGGTACAAGACTGAACTTGTTTAAAAAGACTTTCAACAGTGACAGAATATTGACCATGCGCTGGGAGTTGTAAGTAGATACCTGAGTAACCCAGGAAAGAGCTTAGAGGTATATGACTATGTTGAAGTTGATATGTCAACTAAGGGCATTACTCTTGAGAAGTTGAAGATGTGCTCGATTTCAGCGGTCTTCTAGGGTGAAGACAAAAGTTTTGAGTTGCAGAAGTGGAGGATATCACTTTTGAAGAAAAGAGCGATGTTGTTAGTAGATGGTGCAGTCTGTGTCCCAGTCTCCAAGTGGAAGAATTATTAGAGTATTGTGGAGCCCGGTCCACGATTCGATTTGGCAATTTCGACATCTATGGAAATTAATTAAATTGTATTTAATTCCTTCCTTCTTCTATTCGATTCTCCAACCTTCCTCCTGTTGGTGAATTAAAGAAAACAATAATTATGATTGCTTAATATTGCTTTCTCATATCTCCTCTAATCCCACCATTGATTCTTCTGGATTCACTAATTAAAGACTTACCTTAATGGGCCTTGAATTGAAAGGTTTTAAATAGGCTTTGGTTGGAAAAAGAAAGGGTATGCAATTAAGCTTACGAAAGAAATACTATCGCATGGTGGCTTCCGCCATCAGATCTCCTTTTTTGTGTTTTCTTCTTCTGTAAGGGTAGTGAGAGAGAAGAGAGAGAAAAAAAAATGAAGAGAGGAGAATTTCTTGTAAGTAATCCTCAAAGCAATAAAAACATATGCAGCTCTGTGTACGTAGACAATTTATTGAACCACATAAATCTGAGTCTTCCGTTGTTGTTTATGTTTTATGAATTTCTCGATAAGGCTTTTCGCTTTATTGTCGTCGTTTTTCACAAGAAGCAATGTACGCTGAGGTTGGACTAAAAAAGTTTGTTAAGATATCGATGCCCAAATGGATTTAATTGATTAGATCGACATGAAATCATTAATATATATATATATATATAAGATAATCTATAGGGCCACTATTTTCATTTTAAGGACTGACTGAAGATGTGTTTAGGGTGATGGTATGGTGGCGAAGTGGTGCCGCCTTGTATTTTTTCTATTACGCAAAATTGTGTTTTAACTGTTTTTTTTCAAAAATTGTAGCTGAAAATTGTGTTTTGCAACTGGACCTGACTAGATTAGATGCATTAATTGGTAGAAAGCTGCCATCAAATTTAAAAAGGTATATATATTTTTAATAGCCACACCAGATTATTGAACAAATCCTTAGCTCATGACACAAGAAATAATACAAGGAATTATAAAATGGATCAAAAAAAGTCAAAAATATAATTAGTATATTGTATTAGTACTAATAAAATAATAATACCAGATATTGCATAGGGGCATAACTAGTTTTTTGGTAGGATTGACGATATTATTAAGTCAAACAATTATTTTTATTTTACGTGTTGGGCAAAAAGATTTTCTAGGATGAGTGCATGACTCTGCCTCTAACCTAACTAGGGTTCAAGGTCTAAAACATACGAAAATGCTGCATGTGCTCGAGTTAATCAATTCCTACGAATTTACATATCTAGCACCTAAACTTTACTTTTTACATTCATACCACCTAAATTTCCATATTATATTAAATAATTTTTTTTTAAAGTTTTAAAAAGTGATATTCAACTTTTAGTGCATATGTAAGATAACATAAATGTAGAAATTAAAGTTTAGGTGTTAGATATATAAATACAAAATAATCGAGAGAGATATATATGAAAATGTTCCTTATTTATTTTATAATTTTCTAAAAAATTTTAATGTAATATATTAGAAGTTTTTTTTTTCCATTTAGTGTAAGTGTGAGTGTATGTAGTGTGATTAAGTGAGGAAAAGATCTTGGGTGGTCATCAAGACTTAGAAATAAAGAATAAATCAAAACTTGATTTCTATTTATTTAGGGTGCATTTGCGGTGACAGTGCGGTGATGCACCACAGTTTTCCTGTTTGACAAAATTTTGTTTTGCTTGCGTTCTCAAAAAGCTATAATTGGAAACTGTGTTTTCCTCTACATGTTGTGATTTCTAGAAAGTTGTGGTATTATTTTTCTTAAGAAAGAAATTGTAATAGCCACCACAGTTTTTTGAATAATAATTTCTTCTTCAGTGGCTTTACAGCTGCAACTGCCTCAAAAAGACCCTTTTTTGTATATCGGTTGGATGTTTCAAATACAAAACATGTTTTTTTTAAATCATGTGTAGCACTTAAACTCTTCCGCTCCCTTAGGTTGGAATCCATTAAAAATTAGAGGAATCCATGTTAAAGATTTAAACTTTTATATGATTTCAAGTTCTTGTTTTAACCTTACAAGCTTAACTTACATTCAATTGGTCATTTGGATGGTCAAAACTAGTTGCAATTTAGGACTATCGGAAGAAGACTAGAAGCACAATTATGTTAAAAACGAGTTTACTGGAATAGGAATAATGTCAGTAGATTCTTGCAAATTTAAAGGGGGATGTGGATGCTTAGAAACTCTAAGCAGGTTTTGGGGGAATCTAACTATAATATGAGATTTCAATGCTTATAATACCTTGAAAAACAGTAAAAAGTAATAGGCCCCGTTTGACAACTATAGTAGAAAAAATATTTTTTAAGGAATCTAGAATTCATTGAACCAATTCAAGAGACTTTTTTCAAGCCTATTAAATACTTTTCTCGCTTAGCGTTAAATTAGGATTTTAGATACTTTCAAAAACCTCAAAAACTATAATCATTTTGAGCTAAACCTAAGATCTGTAGACTAATAATTTGACCTATTTAAGAAATGACTTATTCATAATCAAATACTACTTAATCAACTCATATACTTGCGTGCTTAATATGTGTGCTTCACATCACTGCGGATCACAAAGTTAATGCGAGTATTGAAGAATTTTACAAAAGCCTTCAGTTGGAGCATTACTGATGTTAAAGGAATAAGTTCTTCTTTATGGATGAATAAAATATTAATCAAAGATATTCATTAACCAAAAATTGTTGCCCAAATGAGGTTTAACCCAGTCATGAAAGAGGTAGTGAAAAAGGATATTCTCAAATGGTTTGATGCAGACATTGTATATCATATATCTGATAGTGTATGGGTGAGACCAATTCATTGTGTTCTTTACAAAGAAAGGGTGACAGTAGTGAAAAACCATAGGAATGAACTTTTAACCACTAGTAGTGTCACTAGTTGGAGAATTTGCATTGATTATATGAAGTTAAACAAATCAACTAGGAAGGACCATTTTATTTTATCTTTTCTTGATTAAATGCTAGATAGATTGGTATGACACCCTTATTTTTGCTTCCTAGATAGATATTCAATATATCATCAAATTCTTATAGCTCCAAAAAACCAGGATAAGATAACTTTTACTAGTCTCTATAGAACTTTTGCCTTTAAGAGAATGTTCTTTGGTTTATGTAATGTCTCTGCTATTTTTTAGGTATATATGATGTATATGTGAATTTCTTATTAGTTTTGATGTGATGGACGATTTTTTTGTATTTGGCATTTCCTTAAATACATGTCTTAAATATTTAGCTAGTGTTTTTCAAAGATATTAAGAGACAAATCTTTTGTTGAATTGGGAAAAGTGTTAGTTCATGGTCACTGAAGTGATTATTGCAGGGCATAAACTTTTTGAGAAAAGGATAGAGGTAGAATAGGGTAATTAGATTCAGGTTATAGAAAAACAACCCCCACCAACTCTATTAAAGGGAATAGAAGTTTATCATGGATATATTAAGGAATTTTCTAAAAAATTTAAACCACTTTGTCATTTATTAGAAAATGATACATCCTTTAAATTTAATGGTGAGTGCCTTGCAGTTTTGAACTTTTAAAGAAAAAAATTAATCATATCACTAGTTATAGTCGCAATTGATTGAGAGCACCCTTTTGAGCTTATGTGTGATGCTAATGATGATGTATTGGGAGTTGTGTTAGGTCATAAGAAAGAAAAGGTCTTTCATTTGATATAATATACGAGTAGAACTCTATATAAGGCACAAGTCAATTACACCACCACTGAAAAGTGTTGCAAGCAATAGTGTTCGTATTAAGATCTTACTTGAAAGGTACTAAAGTGAAAGTTTGCATTGATCATTAAATTATCAAATATCATATGATAAAGAGGGATGTCAAACCACGTTTGATCATATGAATACTTTTGTTACAAAAAATTGATATTAAGATTGTGGATAGAAAAGAGACTGCGAATTAGGTAGATGACCATTTGTCGAGATTTGAGAAGGGAAATGATGAAGATTTGTATGATGAAATTAACGAAAATGTCCCTAACGAATAACTCCTTGCAATTGTAGAACAAACTTTTTCTTGGAATGCTAATATTGTGAATTGTATTAACAAATATTAAGAAAATTGCAAAATTTTAAAGAAAATTAATATTTAAAGCATAAGCAAATATATAATAGAAATAGGTGATTTGATATCTAATCATCAAGCTCGAAAGTAACCTATTGAACTCAATATTAACCTACATTCATGATCATGAATCTCGACGATTGTGATAGCCTACGTTTGACACATATACTTAAGATTATTTAAATCGAACAAATAATTAAATAGCGAAGAGGCTTACGATAAATTTGGTAGCTCACTTATGACTAAGAGTTTGATTAGATAGCTGCTTTACAAACAAAATAAGACTTAAAAGCTTGCCTTTTGATACGCATAAAACTACTTTTTGAATACTACAAATTTCAAAAATTTCTAAGAAATCGAGTTAAAATAATGGTGAAATGAACTGAAGCAAGTCATGTCTATAGCCAAGACTTGATGAACTTGATGCTTTCCTAGCCCCATTGTAAAACCCTACAAGAACAAAATGAGGACAACTTTAAATATCTACGAATAATCTTCTTAATCACCAATGGTTCCATAATAATTGAAAAAAAAAATTACAAACAAATTGCAATATTTGTGCATATTTTAATGATATTATTTTTGTGCAAATAACAAAAATCAAATATTTAGAGATATGTGCACATCATGAGATAATATTGTGAAGAGCATTAAAAAGTGCACAAGTGCAATATGTAGACACATAAAAAATCATGCACATTAATCACACCCCCCATATGTGCTCCATTCTAGCCTTAATTCATTAAATATATGCTTAAGCTTGATTATAACTTACTTCCAAAAAGCGTGCAAAATTTTAAATTTTACAAAATCTATTTTTTCAGAATCATATCTGAATTATCAAATTATAGATGCTCTTAAATGGGAATCCTTTCATAAAGGGCAAGGTAATAAGTCCTTATAAGCCAGTCTAATCTTCCTTCCTATAGAGGCTGGAATTGAAAAGATTGAGCCCCCACTTTGATCGATCTGATCTTCCTTCTAACAAGAATTGTAGTTGACAAGACTGAGCCCCTTTCATTAATTCAATCAAATGCTCCTTCTCATGAGGATTGAAGTTCACATGATTGATATTTAGTGATATTTAAATTTTAGTCTCAAATTAAATATCAAAAATCAATATTTCAAAAATTTTAAATTTCTCCCTAATGATGATCTTATTGATTATGACTTTTAATAAGAGAGGTCAACTCATAAAATTAAAATTTCAAGTTATGAAAAAATCTCACAAAACTACTTGATGATAATTCTATCACTTAAAAGATAAAGCAAAATCACATCCACACTGCAATTATTTGTCAATAATAATAAATATAATGTTGACTCAAACTTGCAAAGTGTAAATGACATATCAAGTATATTATTAAAGTTAACTCAAGCTCATAAAGTTTGAGTCATCTATCTGCCTGATTTGGCCAATTGCTCCACAAAAGTAGTTAAAACTAGGCCCTCTAATCGGATGGCTTCACCAGCAGGCTGCAGTATGGCGTTTGACCATTAAGTTCTATTATAAAATGGTCACAACAAAAACCCATATGTTCCCCAATGGTATCCTATACTTTTGAGTTATGAATCATAGGGTATATTTAATAGAGCACAAATTCTTTTGTAATATAAGATTAACTTAAATTAGCCTCATTAGATAAATAATCACCCCAAGTCTATAAGATTCCTTTAGATGGAGCAACTCATGGTTGCTGACAAAGATATTTCTATCAATTTGGGTCTAATACCTACTTTGTCTAACTAGACTAGGAACCAAGATACCATGTGATAACATAATCATAAAATAATAATCGGGTGCATCATCATTTCCCACACCATCTGCTCTAAGCTAAGAGTGTTAATTTCGTAAGTTTAAAATTTTAAATTTACTACAACTATGTGCTAAGTTTGAGTACATAAAGCTTAATGATTAGCTTTAATTGAAAGTACTCTCCCATTATGAAGGGCTAATTAACCATAGGACTTGCGTTTATCCTAAACCTCAAACTCTAGATCTTAAAGTGCTTATAAAATTTGAGTGAAATCTCCTCATCTGCTTTTTGAAAAGTTTGTCACAAATCTCGTGTTAAATGATACACTTAAAATATATAGTGTTTTTAAACACATTTTTATACCTATTTTTGAAATATTGTGCTTTAATGGAAGATATTTGTGTGTTTTTCTTTCAGATACAAGTAAAAATGTGAAAAATGCTAAAAGAAGTGAAGAAGGATCAAATATGGAACAAAAATGTAAAAATGGTGCAAAAGTATTTTGACTCCTAAACGCCGGTGAAACAGAGAAAACTGCGCCAGAGGCCCCGCATTTAAGCGCAAGTGACGGTTACTTGACAAATTAATTCATTTTGACGAATTTCGAAGGAAATTTGAGACACCTATTGGTTAAAATGGGTGGTTATAACCACCAAGGATGAAAATATAATTAAAGGACTTGTGAAAGGAGGCATCCCTTAGTAAATACATCGAATCATAACACATTTTGAAGAGATACAAAGGCAACTCTTGGAAAATTATAAAAGAAGAAAGTTAAGACTTTTAGAAGAGTCGTGAAAAGTTCTTGAAGAAGTTCGTGGAGAAGCTTTTGGAGAAAATTTCAAGCACCACAAATTTATTTTTCCTTTTGTTTTTAGTTTTATTTTGAGATTTAAGAGTGTTGTAAGAGAGAAGAGATTCAAAAGAACTTCAAGTATTTGGTGGAGGATTTGAGATAAGTTTTTGTCTTTATTTTAAACTAATTTTAGTTTTAATCAAGGTTTCTTGTTGGTTTGACAATGATTTCTACTTTTAAACTAAATTGTGGTTTTGTTATCTCCATGGATTTTGAGTAGTTTTCTTTATCTTTCTCCTTAAAATGATAAGTAATTAAAGTGTTAGATGGAAGTTGTGGAGAGTATTAATTTTTAATGTTGGAAGAAATTGTGATGATTTAATTCCATGCGTTTCATCTACTTCTTGATCTGGCACATCTAGATGTTAAAATTTGTTGTGAAAACATTTAAGAACCGGAGTGGTATTGTCTCAGTAAACAATTGGAAAAAATCACATGAGATTGTATGAATGAGAATATAGTTCATATGATTGAGTGCAAATAAATAGGGAAATAATCTTTGAATGGTGTAGAGTTAGAGGACTTTAGAGTGACGGACTAAAACCCCCAACGGTTTATTATTTTAGGTTTTGATACGAGATGTTAGCCCCCAGGGGAGGGAACCGATGAAACTCTAGAGTGAGAGCTAGTATCTTCCCTGTCTAACCAGTCTTTAGAACTATTCGAATTTTAAATTAGTCAATGTTCTTTATAGCATCTTTAGTAAGAACAAAGAATAATATTGCTCATATTTGGCACAACACAATTTGAATGCTTATGCAATAAAATTTCTATACTTATTACTGATTCAAGATAAGAAGAAAGATATTTCGTATTCAGTGTTTTTCTTTTACATAAACTCAAGTTATCTTTAATAAGTTTTTATTTCATTTTTAAATATTAAAAATACTAAAAAGAGTTTAAATTTCATTCCTGTGAAAAAAACTATAGTTTAAGTATTTGTTTTTTTAAAATAGAAAGTTTGTTACTTTAATTATCGTATGCTATGAAAAATCCATGTGGGTTTGATATTTGAGGCTTAATAAAAAAGTCTAATATTACTTGATAACGATGCATATACTTGTGTAGTATCCCAATATATATTAAGTTAAAAAGTTAAATTTTTTTTTTCAGAATCAAATTTTTGGTACTGTTGCAAAGTAAGGAAATATAAGTGAAAAATATAATCAAATACACTCTTATATATTGCATATAAACAGCCGGGATCAAGTTTTTGGCGCCGTTGTTAGGGATTGATTGAAAGCAAATTTTTATTTTAGAAAGTCTTATTTAAACTTTAAGAGTTATTGTAGGAATATCTTATTATAGTGTTTTATTTATAAAGTATTTTTGTGTGTTTTATTTTATTTTATTTTATTGTTAGTGTACACGCAGTTCATGTTCTGAAAGACTAGTGCCCTACGATTCTGAATTAGAAAGAACTGTTAAAAAATCAGAAAAAGCAAAAAAAATTAAAAATTTTAAAAACTCTAAAAATATTACAGAAATGGGAGAGCAAGATAATCAAAATGCTAAAATTCATCAATAATTTAGACCATTAAGAGTATGCCAACCCTACGGTAGAAGAACTTCATCGTAGAATTCAAAAACTTACTGTAGTGGCTAATTCATTTGAGCTTAAACATGTTATTACCCAAATGATATCAAATAATCAGTTTAGGGGATCACCAACTGAAGATCCAAATTTACATCTTACCAATTTCTTAGAATTGTGTGTTATATTTAAATATGATGGTATATCAGATGATGTCATAAAACTTAGGTTATTTCCTTTCTCACTGAGGGATAAAACTAAGATGTGATTGCATTTGTTAGCACCTGGATCTATCAGAACTTGGGGTGACTTAGCACAAAAATTCTTTGCTAAATATTTTCCACCATAGAAAACTGTGAAGACTAGAAATGATACTACATCTTTTAATTAGTTTAAGGGGGAATCTATTTATGAACAATGAGAACGATTTAAAGAACTTTTAAGAAAGTGTTCACACCATGCTATACCAGATTGGTTAATAATTCAAACTTTTTATAATGGATTAGTTGGGTCTCTTAGATTGTTATCGATGTCGCTGCCGGTGGTTCATTGATGTCGAAACTATTTCAAGACGCTTATGTTTTAATTGAAGAAATGGCTACCAATAATTTTTAATGGCCTTTTGAGAGGATAAATCTTAAAAAAATAGCCAATATTCATGAATAAGATGCATTTAATATGTTAGCAAATCAATTCGCTGCAATTTCAAGGAAGTTTGACTAATTTGGAATGAAATTTTCTCAATCAATTTTCATGATTGAAGAGAATTCACTAAGATAAATGGTAGATTCTCAAGCATCATTAGAAACTTTGAATGTCATAAATAACAAGCCGAATAACTCATATTCAAATTATTATAACCCAAGTTAGAAGAACCATCCTAATTTTAACTGGAATAATACTTCAGGTGGTAATAACCAGCAATGGGGGAATAACCAAGTAAACTCATTGGGAAACTAGAACAACTTAGGGAATAATAATAAATCTACATATCCTCCAGGTTTCAACAGTAATCCACAATTTATGGAGAAGAAGTTATATATAGAAGAAGTGGTGTTACAAATGGAAAATCAGTTACAAAGTCAATGAGCTACAATTAGAAATATTGAGAATCAATTTGGACATATTGCAAATTCATTAAGTAATAGATCCCAAGGAACACTTCCTAGTAATATTGAAACAAATCTGAAATACTAGAATAAAAAGCAAGTAAAAGTCATTCAACTTAAAAGCGGAAGAGAGTTGGAAGGCAGTGTTCAAAAAGAAATTGAAGTAAAGAGAGAAGAAATTGAAGAACCAAAAGAAAATGCTCTGCAAGGTTCAAAAAGACCTATTTCTCCACTGAAAATTGACTTGAAAAAACCACCAACTTCATTTCCTCGGAGACTTCGTCAACAGAAGTTGGAAAAGCAATTTTCAAAATTCTGAAAATTTTTAAAAAGCTTACAATTAATATTCCATTTGTTGAAGTCTTAGAACAAATGTCAAACTATATAAAGTTTATGAAGGATATTCTTAATAGGAAAATGAAGTTTGAATATAATGAGACTGTCGCACTTAGTGAGGAGTGCAGTATTATAATTCAGAAAAAGCTTCCTGAAAAGCTTAAAAATCTTGGTAGCTTTACTATTCCATGTGCAATAGGAGACAGATTTTATGGGAAAGCTTTATGTGATTTATGTGCAAGTATTAACCTTATGTCATTATCAATATTTAAAAGATTGGGATTAGGAGAAATAACCCATACTACTGTAACTTTGCAGTTAGCAGATTGTTCGATAACGTACCTTAAGGGAGTTGTAGAAGATGTCCTAGTGAAAGTCGAGTAATTTATCTTTCTTGTTGATTTCATTGTGCTGGATATGGAGGAAAATAAAGAGATACCTATCATTTTGGGGAGACTTTTCCTAACCACAGGAAAAGCAATAATAAATGTGCAGAAAAGGGAATTAGCAATGTGTGTCAATGATTAAACGGTTACTTTCAATATTTCAAGATCAATGAAATATCATGCAAAATGTAGAAATGATGAATGTTATAAAATGAATGTTATAAGATATCTGAGTGAATGTCATTTCAAAACTAATTATGAAAAGAAATCTGAAGTAAAAGATTTGGAACACTAGCAAGAAGAGAAATTAAATCAATGTGAAGATCTTAACAAGGAAGATTCAAACTATGTTCGAGAAATTTTCAAAATTTTGGACACCATAGAAAAAGATAAATCATTTTGTCCATCAATAGAAAAACCTCTTGAACTTGAGTTGAAGTTACTTCCTGAACATTTGAAGTATGTCTTTGTCAGTTATAATTTCCTCAAATTTAACGATGGAAGAAAAATAAAGATTAATGAAAATTTTGAAAAATTTTAAGAAAGCTTTTGAATGGACAATAGCAGATATTAAAGGAATCAGTCCTTCAATTTTTATGCATAGAATTCATATGGAAGAGAACTGCAAACCCAGGGCTAATCCTCAAAGGAGATTGAATCATATTATGAAAGAAGTTGTTAAGAAAGAAATTCTAAAGTGGTTAGATGCTGAAATTTTCTACCATATTTCAGATAATGCATGGGTTAATCCAATTCATTGCGCTCCTAAGAAAGGAGTAATTGTGACTGTAAATGAACATAATGAATTAATACCAACAAGATAAGTCACAGGGTGGTTAATATGCATTGATTATATAAAACTAAATCTTGCCACAAGGAAATATCATTTTCCACTACCCTTTCAAGATGAAATGTTGGATAGACTAGTTGGGCATAAATATTTTTATTTTCTGGATGGATATACTGGTGATCACCAAATATAAATAACTCCTGAGGATCAAGAGAAAACAACGTTTATTAGTCCTTATGGTACATTTGTTTTTAGAAGAATGTCATTTAGTTTGTGTAATACCCCTGCCACATTTCAAAGATGTATGATGACAATTTTTTTTTATTTAATTGAAAAAGGAATTGAAGTCTTTATGGATGATTTTTCAGTGTTTGGAACTTTATTTGACTCATGTCTAGAACATTTATCTAAAGTTCTCAAACGTTATGAAAAACAAATTTAGTCCTTAATAAGGAAGAATGCAGTTTATAGTAGCAGGAGGAATTGTATTAAGACAACAAATATCAGAAAATGGTATTGAAGTAGATCCTGTTAAAATTCAAGTAATCATTAATTTAACTCATCCAATAAATGTAAGAGAAATTATGAGTTTTTTAAGATATGTTGGATGTTGCATGTGATATATTGAAATTTTTTCAAAATTTGCTAAGTCTTGATGTCATTTACTGGAGAAATATGCAATTTTTAAATTTGATGAAGAATGCCTAAAAGCTTTTGAGTTATTAAAGGAAAAATTAGTCACTGCACCAATTATAGTTTCACTAGATTGAGGAAAATCTTTTGAATTGATGTGCGATGCTAGTGATTATGCTATTAGAGTTGTTCTAGGACAAAGATATGATAAAATTTTCAAAGTAATTTACTATGCTAGTAAAACTCTGAATGAAACCCAAATTAACTATACAACTAAAAAAGAGTTATTAGCAATAGTATATGTCTTTGATAAATTTAGATCATACTTAATTGGAACTCATTGCGTAGTATATGCTGATCATTCTGCTATTAAGAACTTAATGAAAATGAAGGATGTTAAACCCAAATTGAAGGAACTCATTGTGTAGTGCATACCCAGACTGAAAAAGAAGGATGTTAAACCCAAACTGATCTCACCTGAAGGAACTCATTGCGTAGTGCATACGGATTATGCTCTACCGAAGGCGGGCTGGCGGGCTAGGGAGCCATCGGGCCACGAAATTCGGAACACCAGTCGGGCTTTGGAAGAGTGGAGAAGGCCAGCAGTTAGTAAGCTGTCGGAAATAGGAACAACATGAATTCGACAAATTAGGCTTCGTTTGAGTATGCTTCACCTTTCAGGTGAGATCGTTTAAAAGCAGCATTAGTTACTGTCGGTAAAATATTTGAATATAAAATTTCTTTTCATGTCTTTTAACACTTTTGAAAGGAAAAAAAGACTAATAGAACCCTGTCTTCTTATCAACACTATTAATTTGAAAATAAAATTCCCCTTGCAATACGAGACCAGAAGTAGGCTTCCTTGCTGACAGTGAGTAGGTGGACTCCCTCTTGAGGAAACTGAAGCCATACTTTTCCTCTGAATTTAAAAATGGAGAAAGCTCATGGCTGATTGGTTTCAGGTGAGGAAAAGGAATGGTATTGGAGGACAGAGGTGAAGGTGTAATTTTCAAAGGCGAAATATAAAAATATCCTTTAAGCAGTGAGTGGATGAACAGCGAACCGTTTCTGGTGATTTGAGCGACGAGCCGCAGGGTTTCTCGTCATTTTACTTTTGCCGGCAACGAGTTCTGTTGGGAGCCTGCAGAGGGAGGGCGAGGCAGCAGGCTCACTCAGAAGGTTGTCGGTTTGGGTATTTTCAACCTTTCAATGTCAGAAAGATCGGAACGCAGAGCAGAACACCACAACGGAGGACCGTCTCCGCGATCTAAGAAAGCCAATATCACCATTCCCGTGGAAGATCTTCTTGCAAAGTTCATCGGCCAAACAAGCGGCGGCCGTTTTCTGGGCATTCTCAGCGACGAAAAGAAACTGTGTCGTGCTCTCAAACAAGAACTTTTATTGCCTGAGGACCCCAGGGTGACTTGCTTGCGGAGTCCAATGAGTGGGATACAAGTGGAATTGGGTCCCAGGGCATGTAAAAATTAAAAAAGAAGTTTGACCCGACCCGAATCAACGCGAAAAATTTAATAGGTGTGTTTATCATGAACCCGGGCCGAATTAAATCCCGAAACAAACAAAAACTTACTTTATGTTAGATTCGGCCTTTTTGGAGTCTTTCGTCGGTTCGCGTTCGGCTTCTTCCTCCTTCGGCATTCGGCTTCTTCCTCTTTTGCCTTCGAGCTTTTTCGGCTTTCCTTCTTCCTCCGACATTTGGCTTCTTCCTCCTTCGTCATTTGGCTTCTTCCTCCTTCGGCTTCGGGCCTCTTCATCCTTCGGCTTTTCCAACTTTTTCGGCACTTCTAACTGCGGTTCTCAATAACTTCGACTCTTGGAAACATAAGATAGGTTACACAATACTCATTTCAACTATTAGTGTTTAGTCGTTTCATTGAAACAACTAGTGATTTTTTTTTTCATTTTAGCACACAAAATGGAAGGTCACAAGAGAGTTGAAGAAGAACCCAGTGGTTTCTCGAAGTCATTGAGGTAACTACATTGTTTATTTTAAAATAAAAGTTGAAGTTGTAGTCGTGTTATTGTAGTATTTTAGTGGTGTTGTAGTTGTACTATTGTGTGATATTGTGTATTATAAAGGTGTTATTGTTGTGTTATGATTTTTAGAGATGTGTTATAGATATGTTATGTGTTATTGTGTGTTATAGATATGTTATTGTGTTATAAATATGTTGTTGTGTGTTATTGTTGCGTTATGTTGATATAATGATGTTATAGATGTGTTATTTTGTATTATTGTTGTGTTATGTTATTAGAATTGTGTTATAGATGTGTTATATATGTGTTATAGTAATTTTTAGTGTATTATTGTTGTGTTATTAGTGTAACACAAGCATAACACAATCATAACACAATCATAACACATTCATAACACACAATACACAACATTAACACAAAAGTAACACGAGAATACCACAACAATAAACACCAATAATAGAACAGTAACACAATTATACCACAACAATAACACAATAGTAACACATTATAACACAACAATAATACAATGATAACACCACTGTAACACAACAGTAACACATAATAACTAATATGTAACACAACAAAAGCTGAACTATGCAGTCATATAACACGTAGTAACATTTCAATAACACATATTTAACACTACAATAGCACATGTAACCTGGCAAAAACTTTTAATAATAACATTTGAGTCATTTTTAAAATTGTAGATGAATATTGTTATCTATAAAATAATATTTCCTTATGTTTTATTTTGTAGGTATATGAACGCAAGAAAGTTCAATTGTAGATGTCGTCCTTCCGCAGTGAGGAGTGCACTCGATACTGTTAGATACATTATACCTAAGGAAACAATGATTTTTTATATTTTGAACTTTATTTATATTTGAGTATTTTAAGAAGTAACTATTTTACGATATAACACTTAAATTTTGAAATTTTCAGGTTATAAAGTCATATAACATGATAAAATTGAATTTTGAACTCGTTATAACACTTGAATTTTGAACACTAACCCAATAATATTGTGGTATAACACTTAAATTTTGCTAAATAGCGCGTCAATATTTCGTAATAACACATGTATTCTCAATATAACGCCTATATATTGCAGTATAACACGATTATTTAAAAAATAATGCACTTTAATTGAAGTATAACAGAACATTTTCGATAAATAACGTGTTATTATATATCGTGACAGCAGAATAACACATATATGTGTTATATTACAGTAGTACAACACATGGGGAATATTCTCCATGTGTTACACCGCCGTAACACGTGGGCCCCATGTGTTATACCCCAGTGGAATAACACTTACCTGCGTTATTGGCGGCGGAATAACACGTCTATGAGTTATATTACGATGGTATAACACATGAGGAATATTCTGCATGTGTTACACCGCGGTTACACATGGGGAATATTCCCCATGTGTTATACCTCAGTGGAATAACAAGGGGAGGCGTTATTGGCGGCGGAATAACACGTTTTTGCTTTATAGGCGGCGGTTTAACCGCAAAATTCGGTAAATATATAACTTAAGTATAAATTTATATAAGTAATATATCAATTTATATAAGTAAATATAAGTTAAGTAATATAACACAAGATTTGCGATCAATAACACATTATTATATACTGTGACGACGGAATAACATGTCTGTGTTATATTACGGTGGTATAACACATGAGAATATTCTCCATGTCTTACAACACAACAACACATGGGGAATATTCCTCATGTGTTATACCTCAGCGGAATAAAAAAGACAGACGTTATATGCGGCGGAATAACACCTACCTGCGTTATAAGGGCAGTTTAACAGCAAAATTATGCAAATATATAAATTAAGTATAAATTTATATAAGTAATATATCAATTTATAAAAGTAATGTATAAATTAAGTAATATATCACGGTATATGTGTGTTATTATATATATTAAGAAATCAATGTAATAAATTAAGTATAAATTTATAAATTTATATAAGTAATAAATCCAATATTAATAAAACCATAAAATTAAGTTATATACGACGTCAACATCATTAAATTTGTAAATATATCAATTTATATAAATTAAGCATTAAACACGCGCGTTTGTTATTGAATTAACAATATAACAACTTATATTAGTTATATAATAATATGGACCCGATAATATTACAAATAATACAAATATATGAAATGCATGGACTCGATAATATTATGAATAATACAAATATATGAAATACATGGACTCGATAATATTACAAATATAGATCACTTATTAAATCCATCAACAGTTGGGTATATCCTTGTGTTGCTTGCGATGCATCATATTTCTGATGTTTATTAAAATGAAATATAAATGTTAATGCCACCGACCTTTATGTTATATGATACCGAGTTTCAGTTATATAACTGACTGAGATAATCTGGCATTTCAAATAAATTTGTCTCAAATGGTATATCGGGATCTTGGCTTGTTGAAGATTCTTAATGTTTTCCTATATACAATGATTTAGGTTAGAGAAACACAAGCATACAATAATTAAAATATCTTATAATATTGAAATATATACTTTTTGGTCTCTTATTCTTCTCCCAATACCCTTTCCACCTAGACGTAGAAACTCCTTTCGGCCTCATTTTTGCCGGGTCATCCAAATTAACTTGGGTATTTGGTGTTTTTGTCTTTTTTAATTTTTTATTTGTTTGAGGTGGTTTTCTAGCTAATGTGTCATCAATATTTGCAGATAGATATTTAAATGTTTCCCAAAGCATCTGCTCAATTGTTTCATTTCCATGTGCTTTATTAATGAGTTGGTATGCAAATTTGTGAGTGTGGGTGAAATAGTAGACCATTTGATGAACCGGGGCTCTTTTGGGATTCCTTCATATGTTCGTAACCAATGTTGTTATACATGTTTCTTTTAGTGTGAACAGACCATCACATTAAAAAATATTCCTGGGAAATTAGCTTTATTTATGCCACATTAAGCACATAAAGTGAGTAAGAACATAATATTTCCATCATTTCAAACTTTTTGCAAGTACAAGTAAGCTCGAAATTGGCTTTGTCAAGTTTCATAGTCCAGTACTTGTTTGCTCCTTAGTTATCCAAATTCCTTACATTATATTCCAAGTCACTCTCTGGAAGACATTCAGTTGTCAGTCCACAAAGTTCATCTAATAACTGTTACCGGAACATAGAGTAAAGCTTTCTCGAATTAAAGGTGGCAGCTTGCCTCAAAAATGGATTGCCTTGCATAATGACTGATTGATCACTTTTGAAATCTTTATCCTTCTCATTCCGGCACCATGATTTCATAATATTATCAAGACTAACAAAACAATCCACGAGAGAGCTAGTAGGCTTTGAAACATCGTGACAAATATTATTTGTTGATTCACTTCGTTGTGTTGATAATATTCCCATGCCAAATATTTCTCTATTAAAGATTGTGGACCATTTAAGTCTGATCTTGTACATGTCCTTTAACCAAATGTTCTTGTGGAGGTTCCCCTTCTCAATCATTGTGGCCCAAATTTTTTCAAATTCCCCTTCGGTATCACACTTGCTCATGCATTCTTGACACCCAAAAGACAGTGCACTTTTGAAGGAAATTCCTTGTATATATGTCATTGGCATAACCTGTGTTGTGTCTGTGGGAGACAATCTTCAATGGCTCGAGCCATCGCTTGATCCTGATCCGTGAAAATTGTTATTGGATACTTGTCACTCATTATTCGGATAAATGTTTTGAATAACCAATTGAAGGAATCAATGGTCTCATTCGATAAAAAACTCACTCCAAAGATGATATTTTGCCAATGGTGGTTCACCCCCACAAACGGAGCACAACATAAATTATACTTATTTAATTGATAGCTTGTAACAAAAATTATTACGTCACCAAAACAATCATAATCAAGCATGGATAACTCGTCGCTCCAAAAAAAGCTTGTGAGTTTGCCACACTCATCAGTTTCAAAATCTCAAGCAAACATTGTATCATCAACTTGCCTCTCCATGAACAACTGCATTAGCGCATTAGCATCTTCTTGCTCTATTCTTTCCCTTGTTTCTCTTTAAATAAAATTGTATGTATCTCTTTTTGTGCATTCTAGGTTCTCCACCCCCCAACCTCCGTGGCCATAAAGTTATATGCATTTGTTGCTCTGAATCCCTACTCATGTCATTAATATAAGCAAATATGCATTTAACTCACTTATTTTTCTGCTAGAACACAAATTATGTTTATCACCGCTTTCGGTAAGAGAGTGGTTATGGCTTTCAATGAATTTCTTAACAGTCCAATTTCCTTCAACATCGATGACATATCTAACCATGGATTGACATCTAGTCATCGTGTCAGCTTTTCTAAACCTCGCAGTATATGTCAGGCTTGACTCCTTGTGGCCAGCCTTTCCGCAAATAAAATCTTTAGTTTTAATCTTCTTTGAGTTTGACCAATAGTTGTTATGATCCTTTCTGACAGAAAAGTCTACATGATGTGCATAGACACAGTAGCATTTATATGCTTCTTGATCATTGTGCACAGCGGTACGAAGAAACGTCTCTGCGATTGGATCATTGCACTGCACATCACCACCCAATTTTAAAAATAGTAAGATAGATATAAGACAAACAATAACAACACAATAACAGTACAAAAGTTATACAATAACACCACCATAACACTACAAAAACTATAAAATAATGTCACCACAATAGTAAAACACTGACACCACTACAATAATTCAATCCCTAAATAATAACACCACTGTAACACTAGAAAAAGTAAACAATAACATCACTAACACCTCAATAACACGACAGTAGCACGACAAAAATACCTAAATAATTCAACAATAACACTACTAGGACAATACAATCCATAAACTCTAAACGATAACACACTACACCCTAAGCTCTGGCAATAACACGATTATAACACTAGAAAAACTTAACTATAACATCACATAACACTTAAATAACACGATAATAACACGACAATAACATGAGAATAATACAACAATATTACAAAGAGAACATTACTAGAACAATACAATCCCTAAACCCTAAACCATAACAATAACACCACTATAATACTAGCAAAACTAAACCTAAACATCACATAACACCTCAATAACATGATAAAAACCCGACAATAATACAAAATATACAACAATAACACCACTATTACAAAATAATTTCTAAAATTTAAACAATAACACTACACCTTAAACCATAATAATAACATCACTATAACACTAGAAAAACTAAACTATAACACCACATAACACATTAATAAAACAACAATAATACAACACAAAATCATAAATAAAACAAAAAAAAAACACAGCCCTAGCAGTATAATAATCCTCAAACCAAAACTAAAATAACAAACTTAAACACCAGCATAACACAAAAAATAACACCACACTAACTATAAACTAAAACAACTAATAAAAACCAGCTAGAACCCACATAACAATGCAATGCAACAGTAAAATAAACCCTAAACTAAAGCAAACTCACTTCTGATTTAAGCTTCTCCACATTATTTAATGATTTCATTTCGTCTCCAGGGAAATCCAACACACCGGCTTGACAGAATCCTCTTGTGTGGATTGGCGGTGGCATAAAGTGGGACAGTAAGGTTTTTTGGCTGGATTTTATACCGACAAAAACTCACTTTTTCTCGTCTTGGGCGAGGTCGGGTTTCGGACGGGTCGGGACGCCTGGCTTAATTAATTTATTTTACTTTCTACTGCAGTGGGTCCCAGAATTCGACGTGGCGAGCTTGCATTCGACTCCGCTTGCAGCTCTGCCCACGATCTCCGGATGAAATAAGCGCTCCTCAAACAAAGCCTTGTTCCTGCGGCGGGCGAACCGTCTTAAATTCGGTGGTTTGTGCTGAATTGATTTCGCGATTGAAATTTGTAGGGAATTTCACTTTTTGTTTTATGGTTGTCCATTCTCTTTTTTTTATGAATTTGGAATGAAAAAGACGGAAGGCCTAGTACGAAAGGTGAAAGGACAAGATAACTAATGCAAAGTTCAGTTTTACTATTATTATTATTTGTCATCAATAAGTGAAGACTTTTTATCCTATAAATAGAGGACAAGATGGGGAAATTCAGAAGAGGGAGGAGAAGGAAAGAGAATAAAAAGGGGGAGAGAATGAGGAGAAGAGAAAAAAGTTGTCCCCAGCAGGTTATCTAAGATTTTCCTCTTTTTTTTACTTGTCCTTTTTCATGAAGAAGCAGCAAAAAACCATCCTAAAAGTTATCACTGACCTTGCCTAGCAGAACCTTTGGAATTTTCTTTCATGATCTTCTCATGTGGAGAAGCACAAGAAAATCATCCTGAAAATTATCCCCGACCCTGCCTTACAGGACATCCAAGATTTTCTTTCGCAGTCCTCTCTCATGGAGAAGCAGGAGAAATCATCTTGAAAGTTATCCCTACACATGCCTAGGAGAAAATAATCTTGAAAATCATCTTGAAAGTTATCCTCCAAGGTAATTGGAGTTTGTGAGGTGCATAGGCTGCCTTGAATCTTTATAACTGTGTGGTAGCCTGTTTAGGGTGTAGAAAATTATATCTTTTGTGTCAATCTTAGAACCTGCCGCAGGCATGTTATCCACCAAATTTTTATTACCATGAGATATTATGTCATGGTGTTGGTGCCTATGGTGATATTGTGTAGTTCATTCTTAAATTAAATGACTCGTGATTTGTTTGTAGCTTGAAATTGTTGACTAATGTTTGCCAGATTTTGGTTGTGGAGGTGAGGTGGATAATATAGGGAAGAATGGAAGGGGTGATGGTGGAAAAGATGGCGGCAGCAAGCTTCTTGCAATTAATTGTCGTAGAAGATAATCTTTATTTTCAAATTGAACCCCATTTCCATCAGAGATAAGTTTGGGTGGGAGAGAGGTGCTGCATTCAAGAAAGAAATCGAATCCATTTACTGTGAGAAGTTTTGCTGCCTGTATTTTCCAAACTAAACAGTTTTCCTGTGTAAGAGGCATAATGGCAATGTTCTTGATATAAGACATTAGGAATTGTTGATTCCCTTGATTATGTTGAAATGTGTTGCATCTTGCTGACCTTCTAGTGTAGATGTGGAAGAGTATAAATCCATCCTTGCAAGAGGTTTTTATGGCTTTGAAACCATATAAAGAAATGAACTAGACAAAGAGATAAAGAAGAAGAATAGGAGAACAGTGAACAAGTCTGAAGAAAGCCAAGCAAAAATAATTTTATTTCTGTTATATCTATTACATAATAAGCCTGCTTATTTATAAGCTGGGACAGGGCAAAGAAGTAAATACATGACGGGTTAGTTTTGATAGTTTACATATAACTCGGTTGATATAAAAAAATCTTTACAGTGAAAACCCTAATTCTAATCGAGACACAGCAGAGATAGAAGCAGAGGCAGAACAGCAGTAGAAGAAAGAGGAGCGAGCTCTGATCATCGAGTGTAGGCAAAATGCCTTAAGTGGAGAATCTCAAGTATGTATCCTTTTAGGGTTCAATCCCTTTGCTACGATGACAGATCCCTCAAAATTATTTTTAGAAATTTTGGTTGTATCACATATGCTTCATTGCAAACTTTCGATCCAAGCCCAACAGAATTTGAATAAAAAATTCTAGCATACCCTACAGCCCTAAATCAAATCAAATTCAATCAAATATTCTTATTTCTAAGCAAAGGATTATCAATATATATTCCCAGATTATAACTTGTCAATCAACCACCTTATAAGTTGTCAATTAACCCGCCTTCCTATGATGGAAAAATGCTTGATCATTAGAATGTAAGGACCATTAAACAAAAGGAATCTACCAAAATCAATCAAGTATCAATTCCATAAATAATGATCAAGATTTCAACAACCAAATCTAACTCTTCTGGCGCATACGAGCTGATTTTACCCTGAAGGTGGGGGATGGAATTTCTGCCCAAACTATCTCCCATATGAACCTATTTTCTTCCTTAATATGCTCTATTTTGCTTATCATTTAATTCTATTAGAAAAATATTGATTCTTTGTTATATTCCGTGATTAGTTTTATCGTTTCTATCTAGTTTCTTGAAAGGCATCTTAGGGGTTACTTGATTGCCTATAAATAGTGTACTGTGGCCTTCATTGACACAAAAACGATACAATCGGGCCTTCTCTTTTATTTACTTGGCCTCTCTATTTTTAACACCTGCAAAGAAGAATTTCCTATTATTTAGGCAATATCTATTGTAGTGTATGGGAGGGCTTGGTTGTTATGTCT
>NEWO01000007.1:2192015-2221784 GCA_003013225.1 Phalaenopsis aphrodite
GAACATTGTGTTCATATCATTTATTTCCTTTGCTTTCACTCCATTAAATGATAATCTTACAATCTATTTTAGGTACAAAATAAAGTGTACAGTCTATTTTAGGTAACTTAATAATACATATTCTTAATCTAAATATTCAGCTAAAAAGAAAATAAATTATAATAAATATATTGGAAATAATTTAAATAAGGAAGCTCCTAATTTAGCTGTCTAATTTTCGTCCTTCCTGATTGACATCCCCCTCAAATTGATGTTGACTTATCAGGAAGCATCAATTTTGCCAACAAGAAACCAAAAAATCCTCAAGTCGTGAGTGCCGAAATAGAAGCCGTCGAAGTCAAGAATACCGAAGCCTCAGAGACAACTCTCAAACCATAACATGATTTGAGCAAAGAAAAGCAAGAAATCATTTATTATTGTCGTCCAAAAATTTGAATCATAGCCACAAGAAAGATCCGCTTCCAGTTACACGATCCAAATGCTACCGATCATAGCCTATAAATAGGAGTCAGTTACAAGATCCAAATGAATTTGATCATAACCTATAAGTAGGATTCATGTCATGATCCAAATGCTACCGATCATAGCCCACAAATAGGATTCAGTTACACGACCCAGATGCTATCGATCATAGCCTACAAGTCGAATCCACGTCCTTATCCAAATGCTACCGATCATAGCCCACAAATAGGATCCAGTTACACGGTCCAGATGCTATCGATCATAGCCTACAATTAGGATTTGCATCATGATCCAAATGCTACTGATCATATCCCACAAATAGGATTCGCGTCCTGTTATACGATCCAAATGCAATTTATTCTTTTTGCGACGACGAGGACGATTTGTTCCCTGATCTTCACGCCAAAAGTGCTCAAGCCGAGATGTCGAAGTTGTGGGTCTAGGAAGGAGTGTCGAAGCCTACAATCCTTGGGTGTGATGAAGAAGCCAAAGTCGAAGTGGACGAAGCTGAAGCGGAAAAAGCAGTCGAAGATGCCGCAGAAGCAGCGATGGCTAGCAAAACAGATCCAAAGCGGACGAAGCGAACGAAATCGTAGATTGCGGATGAGACTTGAATCTCAGAGGAGATAACAAATGAACAAGATTGCAGATCGAAGCTGGAATCAAACGCAGGAGGCGGAACCAGGCGCGAGAAATGGAAGACGGAAAATCGAAGGCAGACGAAGCAGTCGCAGCGGACAAAAATCTTTGGATGGGCGAATCAAGGCAAATAAATAGTTCATTCCTTCCCGTCCCACAAGAATACCGAAGGGAAGGGAGTCTTGAGGGTCCTCTAACGATTATCAGTGGTTAGTGCAAAATTTTGGCTCCGATACCATGTCAAAGTTTTTAGAAAAAATAGGTTGAAATCTGAATAAGCTTGATGTCTTTTCTCTTCGTTTTCATTCCATTAAATAATAATCTTATAATCTATTTTAGGTACAAAATATAGTGCATAATCTATTTTAGATAACTTAATAAAACATATTTTTAATTTAAATATTCAACTAAAAGGGAAATAAATCATAATAATGATATTGGAAATAATTTAAATAAGGAAGCTCCTAATTATAGAAAACTCCTAATTTAGCTGTCCAATTTCCGTCCTTCCTGATTCCTGATTGACATATCCATTCTCAATAGTATCAATTTTCTTCCTTTAAAAAACTTTTTTCTCTTTTCACTAAAAGCTACAGCCATAAATTATTCCACACCAAATTCTCAACAAAGTGCTTCCAGTTTAACTCATAAAACACTCATTTAGCAGTTCAATACAAGTTAGATGTGCGTTTTTTTACACTTCTATGTCATTGAACAACAACGTTACAGAGTATAATCATTAAAATATTAGTGTTATCCATAATCCAAATCATGGAGGAAAAAATTAGCACTTTTCCTAATTTTACTTAGTCATTTTCTATTTTACATTGTTATTTACTGTCATTATAGTGATATCAATAAAAAGTGACCGCAAGATTGTGTTAACAGGGAATGGACAAATATTTGCTGATTGGGTTCTCCCACTCTCCTGAATACATGTCACTTTTTTTTCTTTCTTCTGCATAATCTTTACTCCCGAGATGCCACTAAACTCTTTCAAGCCTCACGGCAATCCTACATATCCAAAAAAGAAGGCATTCTTCCTTAAGGATATTTTCCAGAATAGATAATGCATACAATAATGATATATAGAGTGAATAGTACGTGTGCGTCTGCATGATTGTGTTGTGACATAAAAAGTGCAGCGGTTTATTGGGATTAGAAGAATAAAAGAAGAAAAATACGTGTGCGAACACATTAGTATGAATATCAGAAAGAAAATTAATTGAACTCAAATGAAGTCAAGATCACAACCATTTCAGGCAAGGTTTCCTACACAAATAAAATATGATATCCAGTATAAACACTTAAAAATGTGTAGGTGTTTTATCTAGTCTGAATCAAATCGCTCATTTGAGAATGCTACTAATGTTGTATTCTAGCTTTGAGGCAAAGATGGTTTATCTACAGAAGTTGCATGCCTACAGGAATAGATAAAAAACATTTAACGATTTAAAAAAAATCATGGACATAAGTTAATATGAATAACAATTGTTAAAAAAAATTATAAATAACAGATCTAACTCTTCTTTTGCACACACTATAGAGTGAATTAAAATGAAGGATTCATCAAACTGGTCCCAAATGCTTTGATAGAGGTGATGATCCAGCTAAATTGCATTACTATTCTATTCTACATCACAACACCATACTCACATTAGTTCTGAATAACTACGGATCCATTTGGACATGTACTTTTCTTTATTGATGTTCAATAATATCCCGAAGTTCTAGGACATGAGAACATAATGGCATATTCATGTGAAATCATTAACAACAATATTAATATGATTTTAAACTGCACGTGCTCTTCAGTTTTCAAAGCACTGCCGAGAATATTGTCCGGTAAGAAAATGTGTTTTCAGCCAATCCACTCAAAAATAAATAATTCAACTCATACATCAACAACAAAGCCTTAATACCACTACATGGGGTCGGTTACATGAATCTTTTTTCTCCATTGTGTCCTATTTAGTGTCATATTTTCATTTAGTTCTAATAAATTAAGATGATTTTATATACAATATGTCCAATTCTTCCTAGGTCTACCTCTGCCTTTCTTAACATAAGTCGAATCTAAAACATCTACTCTCCTAGTCAGATCATTAGATGGTCGACGCTTAATGTGACCAAACCACTAAGGCGACTTTCTCTAATTTTGTCCGTCACAGGAGCTACACCAACCCTATCACGGATATAATCATTTCGCATTTTGTCTTTAAGTGTAAGTCACTCATCCACTTAATCATTCTCATCTCGGCAACACTTAACTTAGTTCTCTTTTAAAGGCCAACATTCAGTGTCATAGAGCATTGCAGGTCTCACCACCGTCTTATAAAATTTTCCTTTTAGTCTAAGCGGTACTTTTCTATAAGACAAAATGCTTGAAGCATTCCTCCACTTCAAAAAACTAACTTGAATTCTACTATTAACATCCCCATCTATATCACCATCACTTGAACAACAGACCCGAGATATCTAAATTGTTCACACCTTTTAATAATTTGATCACCCAAAGTTACACTTATGTCACTAGAGCTACTACTACTAAAATTACATTCCATGTAGTCAGTTTTAGTTTCAATCAAATGAAGGCCTTTATACTCCAATGAAGACCTCCATAGTTCAAGTTTTTCCTGGGTTTTTTTCTCTCGTTTTATGCACGAGAAGGATATCATCAGCAAAAAGCATACACCAAGGTACATCCTCCTATAAATGTCCAGTAAGACCATCCATAACTAAAGCAAAAAGACATGGGCTTAAAGTCGATCGCTGATGTAATCCAACATAAATAGGAAAATATTTGGTCAATCCTCCTTCAGTTCAAACACAAGTAATAGCTCTAGTATACATATGTTTAATGATTTGAATATAAATCGTATCAACACCTTTTTTTCTCAAAAACTCTCCAAAGGATATCTCTTGGAACCTTATCGTAAGCTTTTTCTAAATCAATAAAAATCAAATGTAGATTATTCTTATTATCTCTGAATTTCTCTATCAAGCTTCTCAATAAATGTATAGCTTCCATAGTAGACCGCCCTGGCATAAATTCAAATTGATTATGAGAAATCTTTGTAATCCGTCTTAACCTATGATCAATTACCCACTCCCATAATTTTAAAGTATGACACATCAACTTAATTCCTTTATAATTTGCACACTTGTGCATCCTCTTTATTCTTAAAAACGAGCACCAAAATACTCTTCCTCCATTCCTCAGGCATTTTTTTAGTTTTTCAAATAATATTAAAGAATTTAGTAAGCCAAGAAACTCCCAAATCTCCTAAACATTTTCATACTTCAATTGAGAAATCATCAGGTCCTACAGACTTTCCACCATTGGTTTTCTTTAAAGCCTCCTCAACTTCTTCTTTACTAATGCGACAATAAAAATAAAATGTTATCCAAAAACAATGCAGAAGCGTAGACAGTCGCACAATAACAATCAAACACAAAAGATTTACGTGTTTTGGTATTAAATCAATTCAGCTACGTCCACGAAGACGGAGATTTCACTAGCATCGAATGGGAAAAAAAACAACTTTGGGTTACAACTCAACACTTCTCACCCTAACTCTCTCAAGAACACTAAGTCCTCTTTTATAGAGGAGGCTTTAGAACATATAAGGAAAGCAACCAAAAAAGAAACAAATCAATTATAATAAATTCAATAAATACAACAATCTCCACCTCATCTCTTATTTTTATAAAAGTAAGAGGTGACCAAACGAGCTCCAAACTCCAATTTAGGTACTAAGATGGTTGCCTACGTACCCTCTCCTGAAGGGATCAAGCCCTGTGTAGTTCTTCAAAATGCCCGTCTGGACAATCAGTCCTGAGCTCGGACAATCACAAATTCCTACAATAAATGAATTTTTGGACTTGTAGTATCTTCGTGAGCATGTACAATGGATTCTCCTTTGCATCTATCTTCTTCAACATAACGTTGTCATCTTCAATCGAGTCTCGAAAAAGTGATACCTCGTATCATTCTGCTTGATACAAGTATGATGAACTAGATTTGTGGTCAAGAATGTTGCACTCTAAGTATCACAGAACACCGTCGAAGACAGAGACTCGTGAACAACACCAAGTCATCCAACAAGCTGACTGTCATGTAATCAGCCCCCATAGTAGACAAACCAACAACAGACTGGAGAACTAGCCTCCAACTAATTGGACTTCCTACCAATGTGAAAAAATAACCAGTCGTAGATCTTCGCATATCTATATCATCTTGTATATTTTGAGTCATTGTAGCCTACATACAAATCTACACTGGATGAATGTCTCTCAAATACCAAACCAACATCAATTGTACATTTCAGATACCTCAAAATAATATTCACAACCTGTCAATGACTCCTTCCTGAACAATGCATGAACATGCTCACAACACCAACTACTTATACAATATCTAGTATAGTACAAACTATAACATACAACAGACTGTTCACTGCACTATCATAATGAACTGATCACACATCTTTCCTCTCATGATCATCTTTAAGATACTAATCTGAACTAAACTGCAAGTGAGATGCAATTGATACTCACTATCTTGCTCGAGTCATCAACCCCAAATTTCTTCAGCATCTTTCGAACATAAGCTCTTTACGAGAGTCAAACCTTTCTAGTTGTTTAAGTTTTGAGAATCTTTATGCCAAGAATTATGTTAGCTTCATCCAACTCCATTTCAAAATGTTTAGACAATTGATTCTTCATCATATCAACATCAATCTGATTAGCAAATGCAATCAACATATCATCAACATATAGAAGCAAGTAAATGAACTCACCGTTGGCCAACTTCTTGAAATAAGCACAATAATCATACTGTCTCCTTGTGTATTCTTATCCCCTCATGAACTGATCAAATTTTTTATACCAATGTTGTGATGACTGCTTCAACCCATACAAAGACTTGTTCAGTTTGCAAATCAAGTCTTTTAATGTTCTATATTCAAGCGGTTGCAACGTGTAGATCTTCTATTGTAATTCTCCATCCAGGAATGCACCCTTCACATCGAGTTGTTCCAAAATCGGACTGCACTGTACTACAAGTGCTAAGAGAACATGGACTGAGGGATGTTTGACCACTTGAGAGAAGACTTCGTCATAATCAATCCCTTCTCATTACGCAAAGTCTTTTGCCACTAATTTTGTCGTGTCGCACATCAGCTCCATGAAATTCTTCATTCTTTGCATCACCCATTCGCACCTAATGGCTTTCCTTTAGGAAGGAAACTTCACCAACCTCCAAGTATCATTCTTCCGAAGAAACTCCATATCTTCATCCATTGCCGCCCTCCAAAGACCATTTTTTGTGTTCTTCAGTGCTTCTTTGTAGCGACATGGAATTTCAGCATTTGTGGCTGAAAGTGCAAATGCAATGTGATCCCTCAACCAAACTGGTTTTGGAACATTCAGGCATCTGGTCCTATTCCTAGCAATATATTCCTGAGCAGGAATCTCATCCTCAACATGTTCTTCCACCTTCTTCTGAGCACTATCAACAAATACCTCTTAAGCTGCAATTGAGTCAGATATCTGAGTCGGAGTGTACAAGCTCTATGGAACAAATGGAGTTACATCAAACTCCAACTTCGGTTGCATATCTGTGATCCCAGTAGAACTCTCCACTTGCTTTGAGTATAAATTTTTCAACAAACTTGTCTCATCAAATGTAACATTCTTGCTAATGACAATATTTTTTTCTGACTGATCATACAACTTGAAGCCCTTGATTCTACGCTTGAAGCCCTTGATTCTACGCTTGAAGCCCTTGATTCTACGCTTGAAGCCAATGAAAATTGTCTTCTTCGCTCGTGGTTCCAATTTATTATTTTGTGTGTGGTAGTAAGCTGGATGCTCAAACACTCTCATGTGGTCATAATCTCTAGCAGGATGCCCTGACCACATCTCTTTTGGTGTCTTCTTCCTAATAATTGCAGAAGACAGACGGTTCACCAAGTGGCAAGCATATTTTATGGCCACCAACTCAGCATTTGATAACATACACCAAGCTTTCTCCACTAAAGTCTGATTCAATGTTTCTACCACCCTACTTTATTGTGACGACTCTCAAACAGTGAAGTAATACTCTATCTCAGCTCTCTAGCACTCTTGCAAGAACGCATCTAAAGTGTGCTCGTCCCCATTGACTGATATGATATACTAGACCGAGTTTCAATCCATTTTTTTCAAGTTATGAAAATCTCCAACACTTTGTTTTTACACTTTATGGTGTATACCCAACGTATTTAGAGTAATCATCAATAAAAGAGAAAATATTTTTGCCCGCTAAATGATGTTGTCATCATCGGGCCCCAAATACCTATGTGAACATACACTAAAACACTTATTGTACCGTGGATGGCAGTCCCATAAAATACTCGTGTCTTCTTGTCAAATACACAATGATTCACAAAAATAAATCTTGCAGGTGTTCGCTCTTTTGATCAATCCTTTCTCCACTAAAGTCCAAATTGAAGCCTCTCTAGCATGAGCTAGCCATATATGCTAAAACATAGTGATGTCAGAAGAATTATCAGCAATAGCAACCGTTTCAGTCAGTGTATTACCCTGAAGATAGTAAAGATGGCGATGATGAACTCCCTTCACAAAAACCATTGCTCTACGACATATACTCAAAACTCCATCCTCAATAACTACTTTGTAGCCCTTAGATTTTAAAGCTCTGAGTGGCAGCAAGTTCTTGATATCTGGAACATGCTTCAAATCGGTTAGCTCCCACACGGTAACATCATGCAAACTGATAAAGATACTCCCTACGTTAATAGTACGACGAGCTTGATTGTTACCCAATTACTACACCGCTATCCAGCTCCTTGTACGTACAAAAAAAAACCTCGATAATGATAAATGTGATAGGTGGCACATGTATTCAGAATGCAACATGAATCATTTGTAAATAATCTGTGAGAAACTATAGTTGACAATATATTTGAATCCACCTCTTAACATATTTCCACAATAAAATTGGCTTTCTCCTCAAATGCAACTTCATTTCCCTTCGCCTTCAGCTTCGAACAATCTTTCTTCCAATGACCAGTCTCTAAACAGTAAGCACACTGATTTTTGTCAAAATTGCGTTGACGAGACTAGCCCCGCTTTTGAGAATTATCGTCACTTCCATCTTTCTTTGTCAATTTATTTTTCTTCTCGGATCTGTCAAAGTGTAGCGCAATTACCTCAGTTGATTCCATCTTTGCGGATTTCTTGTCACTTCGACGGAACCCGCGATTCAACAGTGTTGTGGCCGCTTCATCATAATTTAAGAGCTCATTCCCATAAATGAGTGTCATCGTAAAGTTTTCGTACTCATTTGGAAGCGAATTCAATAGAAGATGCAATTTGTCATCATATCCAACTTCGTCATTCAAATTTAGCAGATCTGCCAACACTTTCATGAAGTCATTCAAATGCTTATCAATAGTAACCCACGTCTCATCTAAAATCTGTAGAGTCGATGTTTCATATGAATAGGGTTCTCCACGCTCTTCGTGAGATATTTATTCTCCAGTATCCTCCACAATTTCCCTGCAGAAGTACTCATCATCACCCCATATTTGATCTCTAGGTCAAGCAATTTTGGATCAAACCACAAACACTCATGTTTATATTCAACAAATCTCTCTCTAACATCTCTTCAGGATATTTCTCACTATCCAGAACTATCTCAAGATTCAAAGAATACAATCCATTCATCACCTCGCATGGCCACATGCCAAAGTTCTATTTGTCGTCAAATTTCGTCACATTGATAATAACAAAAAGTGTAATCAAATGATGAATCAAATTTTCTACCGTCATAGTATATGTTGAAGTATCTGACATAATGTTATTGCTCCCACTATTGGAATCTCTTTCCAAAAAAAAATTTCTCTAACAGAATATGTGAAAAAAAGAAAAAAAATCAAACAAAAAAAAGATTCACCTCTACAAAAATAAAGTTCAAAAAATAAAAAATTCTTTTTATCTCCTAAAATTTCTTTTTTTCTAGAAATTCTTTTGCTTTTAAAAAATAATTTTTTTTTTATTTCTGTTAAGAAATTTTTCAAATTTCCCTAGCTAAAATTTTTTTGAAATTATTCCTTTCCTCCTTTCACTTTAAGCCTTTTAATAATCCTAGGAAAGAAAAGGGAGTGAGGGAATAATCTTAAGGTTCCCTTCCTTTAATTCTTCTTCTCGGTTTTGAACAGGTGTGGCCTGTCTGTTCACGTTCATCGCTCGCCAAACCATCGTCGAACCACACAAGACAGCTAATCGCTGCCTGTTGTTTGCCAGACCCACCGGAATAGCCACATGTTGAGATCCCGATTTTCGCCCAAGTCGCCAAACTGCTGCCAAACCTCAGAATTTGCCGAGAAAGCACGTCGGACCAAGTGCTGAAAAAACCTCTGGCAACATATGTTGGATTTGTTGCTGTCGAAGTTGAACCACTCTCTGTTCACAAACCTGAGGCTCTGATATCAACGGTTATGCGAATACAATGCGGAAGCGTAGAAATTCACACAACAACAATCAAACACAAAAGATTTACGCGGTTTAACGTTAAATCGTTTCGCTTGCATCACGGGGAGAAAGTTTCCACTAACACCGGATGGGAGAAAGAAAAAGCGTCTTGGAAGTATAACTCAGCACTTATCACTATAACTCTCTCAAGAAAACAAAGTCCTCTTTTCTAGAGTAGGCTTAGAGCATATAAGGAAAGGAACAAAAAAAAAACTCAATTATAATAAACCCATTAAATACAACAACTCAAGCTTATGGTGAAATTAATTTTGGACCCACATCAAGTTTAAGATCAAAAGCAAGTTTATTTATGGTTGAAATCAACGCAGAATGAAATCATTTTTTTTGTCGAAAATGTGTGAATTGTCGTAGTAAAAGAAACCAAAAATAGTGTAATTCATTAGAAACTGATGCCACATCCATATGATACCATGTGGATGTATCCATGTCCAATAAAAAAAGTTGTCAATCGTCACTTTAGTTCTTAAGGTTTCTTTTGAAGAAGCTTCTTTAAAAGTCATATGGCAGAACAGGTATCATTGTCTACATCTTAAAACAGGAACAAATCACCATTCCGTTGAAATAATTTGCGGAGACGTCGTAATACACTATTTTATTGAACGAAATATAAATTTATACAGCGGTGTTCACTCAACAGAACAGAGTGTGACTGTTGTCAAACAAAGCCTAATTAAGGATTACACCAACATTCAAATTAGGAAACCAAAAAAAGATTGAAACGGACCTATTATTCTTCAAACTCTAAACTGATTGAGGATTATATCAATATTTAAATTAGGAAAAATAATTTGTACAGAATGACAACAAAGAAGAATAAAAACCAGTCTCCTTAAAAACAGGGAGTTATGGCATTATTACCTTTACTTGCTGTTCAAAGTGCTCCTGAGACTACGCAAAGATCTCCACATGACAGTAGAAATAAAGAAGAGGAGTATGCCCACCATGACCGCATACTTGAGACCAAGATTCACAAGTAAATTAACCAGAAGTCCAGCGAGAACCACACCAAAGAAATTCGCAGAAACTGCAGACCAGAATGGCATATCTAGAATAGCAGCAATAATGGCCCCAGTCCACGCTCCAGTCCCCGGAAATGGCACAGCAACAAAGAGCATCAAACCCAGCCACTGAAACTCCATGACTGGCCCGGCCTTTTCTCTACTTCTCTCAAACAAAAGCTCCAGAAGTCTAGTAGCCGAAGAGCTCCTCTTTGAAAGAAAAGCAGTAAATTTCTTCAAATAGAGCACAATAAACGGCACCGGCACCATATTCCTAAATAAAAAAAGGGAAAGAGAAGGAGTTTCAGTTAAATTTTAGCTTTCTAGAATTTGACTAACTAGCAATGTAAGTGCAGAATTAAACCACAAACCCTAGAACAGAGACAATGGTGAGCTTCAGCGGATCTAGCCGCATCCAATACCCCACGGGGATGGCCCCACGAAGCTCAATCACTGGAAGAGTAGCAAGAAAGAACACAATGGCCTCATCGATCCAACCAGATTTTCTCAAGCCCGTGGCTACCTTTAGCCCGAACCCAGAAGCTCTAATCGAGTCGTCAACCGCTGCTAGAGAAGTACCGCAGGTAAATGATAAAAAAATGGACAGCAAGAAGCATGGCAGAATCCTTTGGAGGACAGAAACAGTGCCAGGTACTTCTGACGATCGCTCTTGCGGTATGATTTCAGCACACCGGATCTTCACCTACTTAGAAATTAGCAGTGCGAAATTGAAACGAAGAATCTTGATAGAGGAAGAAAGCATAACTTACCTTTTTGGGAAGACCGCCGGAGACTGTTTCAGAGGAGACGGCACATTTTGAGGTGGGTGGGATTCGTCGATCGAGAGCTGCAAACAGAGAAGAGGGAGGTGGTGTTCTTCGTGAGGGGAATGCGAATAATGAGACGGTGCTTCTTCTTCCATAGCAGGCAAAAGTTGGGGCGAGAGCAATAGGGCAGACCATGGATAGAGACAGAATAACGTCTACTCCCAGTATCACCGAGCCAGCTGCTGGTCCATCCTTGAAATGAACTTGCTGTAATTAGAAATATAATATTGTGATAAATATATAATTGTTTAAAGAAATAATATGTCAATAGTATTATTTTTAATGAATTATATATATTTTATCAAATTAACGTGCTTTAAATTCTGATTTGTGTTATTTCAAGTTAAATTTAATGGGGTCAAAATCTAGAAGTTTGGAACCAATTTAAGCTTACCCACACAACTTCTACTTGACATTACATTTAAATTTTAAATTACCGACTACTTTTAATATTCTTAAGAGTGTGTTCGGGGTTCAGTCCACGACATGCATTTACTATAAAAACTCACATGTGATTTCGGATAAGCTGGCAAAATGCGCGAACCAAACAGTACGGTGACATTTTGAAAACTCCGTCCGCACTTATAAGCTACCTCAAACGGGCCCTAAGACCAAAAAATAAAACAGATTTTTTATAGTTTAGTAGATGATAGTTATTTATTGTTTTTGATTCATCAAACTCATTTTTTGATATTTTTTTGTAACAAATATTATTGAGTTTGAATTAGATTTTGATTGTAACATGACCTTGAGGAGAAGTTCCAGTTCAGCATCACCGTCTATCGTTGTCGAACACCTCCGACCGCCGAAGGCCATCGCCGATCGTCGTCTACCTCCGCCAACCGTCATCGATCACCACCAACCAGACGCTGTCAGTCAACGTTGTAATCCAAAAAATATAGTTTCCCTTTCCCGTCTTTGGGATAAAAAATTTTTGTAATCATCAATCAATAGTGGATTTTCGCAATTGGGGCAGACCCCATGGTTAGTCCCTTTACGGGTTTTCCATGTAAAAACTTCTGGAGTAGTCTTCTTAGGTTTATGTACAAGTTTTATTTATTATAGAATTGAGTTTTCGGTAGGTTTGTTTTTTCAATTGCTTCTGTCCATGTTACTTTTAGAAATTTTGTTTTATTCACTTATTTAGCTTTGATTGTAATTCTAATTGATTGAATGAAATAAAATTGTATCTTTTCTTGCTTGCTTTTATTATTCTTTTTAGTTGTACATAAATTTCTCTTCGATAAGTAGAAAATATGTTTTAATTCATTCAATATGCTCTATGTTGTTGAGGTATAGCGCATTTTGAAAGTGGGGCGTGACACATTCATATAAATAAAGTTTATTTATTAAAGGATAAACATGCCCTTCTTTAGAATACTTGTTAGCTTTGATGTGTACTGTTGGTTTATTACATTTAGTAGATTTTTAGTCATGTATTTCATAGTCATTGATTGCTATGCATATTTTAGTATATCTTAATTGATGCTATATCGCATGACTGTAAGAGAAATGCACACACACATTATCTCTATTGAAAACATTTTAAGTTTTTAAGGTGATGTAGTAAAATAGAATGTTGATTAGGGTAAACTATCTTATAGACGACGCATAATGTAGTTAGAATTGATATGTTAACATAAAAATGCATCAATTATGAATTTTTATTTTAATGATTATGAACATGACCATACTATAAATCATCATAGACCATGTAATATTATTTATCCATGCCATGCAATATCAATCAAATGTAATGAAATGGTGTCTTTCATTGAATTAATATTATATTAATAATTGCTTATCTTTCATTATCTATATTACATTATGTAAAATCTATTGTTTATACTTTAATAAAATGGAAGTTATCTAACGAATGTAAATATGAAACATATTAATGATAAAAATTTATTTTCAATCATTTTATTAGTTTGCTCAATAGATCGTTATTATATGAGCATATTTTTTACTGTTGATTATTTTATTGTATGTTTGAGTTTATAATAAAAATTTTATAATATTCATGTTGATTTTTAGTAGTTATTTAATGTGCATTTATTTATCTTCATTTCCTTTTTATTATTCATAGTTATTTAACTAATAAATTATTATGAAAGATTTTTCTTCTTATCGTGTTTTTTGTTTGTATAAAGAGTGGATTCTAACCACACCAAACCACAAATCTTATTTTGAAACTAGGCGGAGTTTGAGCCTTTTGAGGAATCTCTATGTAGGGTTATGGTGCATGCTTATTCGGCTAAAGCACTTAAAGAAAGATGATGTGAAGCTACAACTTCGATTCCCCTTAAATTTTGTCTTCAATATCACACTTTCACGTAACAACTTATTAATCACTACATCGAAAGAAAGAATCAATAATCATTTAGGATTTATCATTCTTTAGATAGATATGTGCAAATGCATACAATGGGTTTCCCTAGTTCCACTAGTCCTCAACTTATTTTTTATTGTTCTCCTTAGATTAGCAACTTTGATTGGCAACTTTGGAGACCTACTGATGTCGGAGTTAACCCAACCCAAAAATAAGTAAAGAAAATTTTATTATTGAACCTCAAATATGGATTTGCAAGCAACCAATTGGATTTAGAAATAACAACATCACGACACCACAAATCAAACTAGCAACTGACATGACACAAATACTCAATGAGAGTGGATCTCAGGGCGGCAATGATGGTTGTTGGTGAGGGTTTGGAAGGTGGTGCAGGGGTAAAAAAATGGTTGGCAAGCAGACAACAAAAGGAAAATGATTTCCTCGAAGTCGTACAACAAGTAGACAGCCGAGAGGCGATGCGTGAGGGTTGTCTAGGTAGGTGGCAATAAGGGGAAATCTCCAAAACAACGACAACTTTAATGAGGATGCGGCTGGAAGCTAGCCAACTGTTGGCCAGCGAGTGGGGAGGCTATGAGGAATGCTGGGAAGGAGCGACAATCGATTAAGCGAGCTATGTGTGTTGCCAGAGAGATGGCTACAAGGTTGGCAGTTGGTTTGAGGTGATATTAGCTAGGATGGATGGCAAGAATGACGCTTGGGGATGCAGTGAGCTACCAAAGAGCCAAAGAAAGGCGATCCTGGGTGGGGTAGCGAGGAAAATGGTTGAACAAAGAGGAAGCAACAAGAAAACAACAAAAAGATTGTTGTCGAGGCGGCCTGCAGCGAAGCAAGAGGGATGTAAAGGAGCTTGGGAAGGATAAACACCAAGATACAACCGAAGTACCACATGGAAACCAAGATACAACCCTTAAAGGAAAGAAGAGACGTCAACTGCTGTTCTCGTACAAAACACACAAAAAAACTAAACCTATAACACTAGAAAAGTAAATATATAATATAGGGATAACGAGGAGTGACCCAAGACAACCGACAAACTTCACAATAATAAAAAAATATGGATTGATTTGGTCTAGGCATGAAAAAGGACGCACGCTGGGTTGTGGGACTGCAGCAAAACGTCAAAATACGTGCAATACTATAGCAATTCACGATATTACAGCAATGTCACAGAAAAAGAAGTTCTCGCGTCACCCACTAATCTTAAGTTGAATTGTATTTAAATAAATGTTAAATAACATATCTAGCAACTCAATGAATCATTCTCAAGTTGATAAAATTGCTCATGTCTAGGTTTAATTTTATAAAAGAATAGTTTGGAAGATATCCAAGTATATAAAAAAGCATAAAGAATATTAGTCCAAATAAATACAACACAAGAAATTAAAAAAAAAATCAACATATTAAAATGTGGCAATTGCATACACAGCATACTAAATTTTGCTATTTACAAAACCCACTAAATACATAGAATTGATAGTTTTAAAAAATGATTTGGATGATAATTTTGTAAATATAAACAATTATCCCTAAAATATATAATCATTAAAATCCCTAATGCGTGCTTTTCTGCTAGTTCGGCCCGTTCGAATCGGCAATTTCATTTTCAAGAGATTCGACGCCATTTCCTCTCTCGGCCTTCCTTTGAGGAATTGTAGAGTATCCCTGTCTTCCTCGACTGCCCTACTTATGCTCCGAACCAATTTCAGCCATGGTGAGTCTCTCTAGCTCTCTCTCCCCAACCCCTTCTCTAATTTTGTTCCTCATTGCTCCATCTGAAGCATCATCGTGCTCCCGCAGTTCTCCATCGCAGCTATCAACGACTCTGATTCCAGTGGCCAGCGGGAGCCTCTTGCCCCTACCAAGGAAGCCCAGGCATGACAAACTTCTCTGTTTGTTTCCCTCCACTCGTATCATGCATGCTTCGCTTTTTGATTATTGAATTGAGCTGATTTAGAGAAAAAAGAAACGGAATTAATGTTTCATCTCTTTCACTTGCTATGATATTTCTAGCAGGATTCAGCAAATTATGCCTACGATATGTTTTACGCCAGTACGCTCAATTACACGTACTGTTAAATGAAACTTTAAGTGCAATGCTTTTTATTATTTCTCAAAAGTAGCCTTTCTACCCTGTAAATATTTGGCCCGAAACACCGTATGGAAAAACTACTATTTTAACCACTTCTTTCAACCAGGAAAGAATTTGCTCTTCTTCCACCTTCCGTTCTTAAGAGCAAATAAAGGGATAAGGGGCACATAACATAGTTTTGAACAAATTTTTGAGATTTGAAAATTGTTCCTACATGAGTGGTCCAGCACTCACTCACAGAATAGCTTGAATTGGGGCTAAATTTAGTTTCGGAAATGAGTAATCTCACTACTTTAGATCTTTATTCCCAAACAAAACCACAACTTTGCTCAAAATTGTCATTTTGAAGGAACTGTGTTATACTAACCTGTTCCAGAAGAAGTTGTCTCATAGAAACGAAGGAAGTGGATACTACAAAATATTCAGATTTGTGTTGATGCTAGTAGAATATATGGTTTTGGTCTTGAAAATGACCTCATGGAAGGTTACTTTTAGAAGCTGACAAAACTAACCATGTTATGTAATTTATATTAAGATAAATTTTAGGCTACTAAGTTAATTGTGGATGGATTTAGGGATTTTCGCTGAGTGTCCTTCTAATTGAAAGTAGATATAGATGATTATGTTTGCAGATATGGTAAATGACTATCAAATGTTGATGAATGCTTTGGAAAGTTATCATTTGATAATTAAGAAAAATTAAACATCAATGAGTTCTTCCTGTTTTTTTCTCTACTTTGATGGTCATTCCCATCTTAGCTTGTTTACTGCTTCTGCAAGATACCGTTTTGCCTTAATTGTAATTTGTTGAGCATATTTTGCTGCTCCACTCCAGGAATTCCATCTTTCTCAGAGTTATCATGAGGGGCTTCTGAAATTGCAAGACAAGGATTATGCAAGAGCCCGTGAGCTTTTTGAGGCTGTCTTAAAAGATCCTCTCATATCAAGTTCACAGGTAAACACGGTTTATGCATGATATTGATTTTTGATTGAAGAGTTGTTTCTTATTCATGTTTTCTTCTTTTAGATTGGTATGAATGCTGGTGATGGCCACCTGTTACAGCTGAGGTATTCAAATGAAATATTACATTTGTTTTATTATGAATTACAAATTTGTTGCTTAATCCATTTCTATTATCTTCATGCCATTGTTTAAACAATCAAGTTTGAAGGGCTGACCAGCTAAATTACACAAACACCAAGCGGTCAATGTTTAATTTCTTAATAAAATAGTTGTTATTTATATTCAACTAAAATTGTTTGGTGGGATCCTCATCCATTCAACCCAACTATTCAATTGTTTGATGATCTAGATTGATCAAAAGTTTAGTTCTCTCTATTTATGTCATTTACTATATTTATGAGGGTTATTATGTGACAATTCCTTTTTGTCACAAAAAACTTAGTGTTTGTTGAGTTGCACTATAATCTATGCAACCTAAATTTTGGCTTCCTTTGTTCTTTCTTTCCCCATTTTAATGATTAAAAATAATCTTATCGTATCCTTTCACATTCCAAATGTTCTGTGTATTCAGTATCAAGAACTTGAATATATATATATATATATATATATATATATATATATATATATATATATATATATTATATTTATTTAAAATGAATGATCGGAGGCTATTATACGAGCTCCCAGCCACCCTCATGTGCGAAACTATTTAAGGACCGCCCTCACTACCGGCAAACTGGCCAGATGGAGATTTGAACCGTGACCTGAGGAGACTTACGACCTTCAAAGAGGCTACTCTTTCAACAAATCACGGCTGGGGGCATATATATATATATATATATTATGCCAATCTCTTTTGTCTCATATGTCGGGGTATTATGTTCTTCCTGACATTCTGGATGACTACCTAAACATAATGCTTCTAGGTTGTTTTTAAAATCTTGGGGAGTTAATGATGGTTATTTGATTAGAAATTCCACAAGACATCGGTGATCTTACTTGCTTTATTCAAAGATTTATATTTAAAGAATATTTGGATTTTTTTGTCTGGTTTATTTTTTCGCCTTAAAATTTTCTTATTAAGATCTATTTTCTGTTTTATTTTTGTTGCATTATTTGGTTGTAATTCAGGGGTTTTTTCTATTACAAATAATGACTTCTGGGTTTAGGTTGAATCATTGATTGATAGAATAAAATAATGGTGCTACGGAATTTCCATTTCCTTCTCCATCTCTCCCATTTTCTCTTTCTTCTGCTCTGCAACCTGCAGCTGCCTCAGGAGTATGAGTTCACCTATACTATAGAATGCGTGCTCTGTTTGTTGCAATGATTTGCATTATATTAGAATATAATTATCTTTGGGGCTGTTCATTTTTTTTAACGATCATTTTTTGTGGGCTGATTCTGTTTGTTTTGGAGCTTACATTGATTTTCTTTTCTTTCAATATAATTAACACTGGATTATGTCTTATCTTGAAGTTCGGATGCCATATAATTATGACTTTATTATGTCTTATCTTATAATAGATAAGTTGACTATTTTCTTCTTCCTGGTGTGCTACTATTAATTCATACTACGGCTGCAGATTTTTGTCATTGAAGAATCTTGCTTTGGTTTTTTTCCAACAAGGCTTCGATCATTACAACAGTGCTCTTCACTGCTATCTTCAGGCGGTGGAAATTGACTCTAAAGATTCAGTTGTTTGGAATCAGATTGGAACGCTGGCTTGTACAATGGGCTTATTTAGTACCTCACGCTGGGCTTTTGAACAGGGCCTGTTATGCAGCCCCAACAATTGTAAGAACTTGTAATTCCTATACATTGTTCATTTTTCTTTTGTTACTCTATTATATACCAAATGACATTTACTTTAGTTTTCATGAAATACCAGATAATTAATGCTTTTCACATTCAGGGAACTGCATGGAGAAACTCCTGGAGATCTTAATTGCTATCGGAGATGAAGTTTCATCCCTTTCTGTGGCAGAGCTGATACTGAGGCACTGGCCTTCACATTCACGTGCGTTGCATGTCAAGAAGATAATCGAGGATGCAGAGCTGATACCATTTGCGCCTCGTGGTATAGATAAGCTGGAGCCTAAGCATATTAGATTGAAGTTTCCCGAGAAGAGAAAAGTAGCAGATGACATGATTGATGAGAATGTCTCATCAAAAAAACTAAAACAGTCGGTTGAGCTACAATTGTCAGAACCTAGTTGGGCAATTCTTGCAGATGCAATTTTAGGCCTATTGCTTCCTTCAGCGAGTATGTTGTCTGAACAAGAGTTATCAAGACAAGAAACTTCACTTAATGGTAAAGTTGGTTGCAGGCGAGGGGATACTGAAAATGTTGATGAACAAGCATTTCAAGCATTTACTAATTCAAGAATAAACATACACTTGTCCTCAAATTCAAAAATTATTGTGGATTCTTCTAGACCAGTGGCTTGTCCAGCTGGTGAAAGTATGACTGTCTCTTCTTGTAGTTTTGATGAAACAAGAATGATTAAGGATAAGGAAATCTGTGCGGACAAAGAACATCATCAAGAAAGGCGAAGCATGCGCCTTGAAAGGCTAAGAAGTCGCAAATCAGGGAAAGAAGAGTTGGAATTTTCAAGTGGAAAGGATTCTTCAAAACTTATATTGCAAACTTTAGAACCTTTTATACTCAACAAGTCTGGAACAAGTAATGTTGATTATTCTGGAAATAATAATTTTTCTTATGCTGACATTCTTACATATTCATCAGTTCAGGAATGCAATGATGTTACTCAATTCATATATAAGGCTTCAAAAAATTGCGGAGCTTACCATATAGGACATATGTTGCTAGAAGAGATTTCTAAAGTGAATGTTCCTATTCAGTTTTGTTTTGCTAAGATCCTGGAAATAGAAAAGTTGACGAGGCACTGGGGTCAGGATAGGACGCCATCTTGCAGCCTGTTTCTAGCTGAGTTATGTTTTGATCAAGGTTCAGTATCTACTGATAAATCTAAGCAAGTTGATTTTTTCTCCGCCTCATCTTATCATCTATGTAAAGTGATTGAGTTGTTGGTTATTGATTCATCAAATAACTTGGATGGTGTACAAGACTATCAAAGTAACTCCAGAGGCGACTCGTGTGTAGATTATACTAATAATGCAACAAATCCTTTGAGTTGCTCTTCAGAGAATGACAATATTCTAATCAGCGATATTTTCCACTCAAGCGTTTTAGATGTTACTTCTGCACTAACAAATAATTGCACATTTTGGGCTCGTTTCTTCTGGTTAAGTGGCTGCCTGTCTGTTTTGTATGTTAGCAAAGAAAAAGCATTGAAGGAATTCATCATTTGCTTATCAATTTTGAGAAAATATAGCGGGACATCAGATTCTGTGCCTTTACCTCATTGCAGAGTTAAGGCACTTACTATTGACAAGGTTATTAATGAAATTAATTTGTTAACGTTAGATGCATTGCTTCAAAAGGTTAATGGGGACTTTATGGAGAAAGGCTTATATGCAAAATGTATAGAAATGCTTTCCCCACTCTTACTTTCCACAAAGGATGTCTATCTTGACGTGGTATCAGCTTCCTCAAAGGAAAGTGAAGGGGTAATATCACTCGAGTTGAGGGCTATTGATGTCTTAATATCAGCTTGCCAAAAAACAGAGCCGTTGAATGCTGAACTCTATTTAAATTGTCACCGACGGAAATTGCAATTGGTTATTGCTGCTGGCATGTTAGGTTTTCGTACATTTCAAAATGATGATAGAAGCTCATTTCTCAAAACAAGCCATGCCTCTGATTTGGGAAATCCGGAGTCTGTGGATGAGCGGTGGTTAGAAATGGTTGCTGAAGAAATAAAGGATATATCTCAAATAGCGTCAAGGCTGAGGGCTACGATTGACCAAAATTTTACTCATGTAAGTTTTCAATAGAAGAATTCTACTTATATCTTTGTGGGAATCTCAGGACCTTGATAATTAATATCTCGATTAAGAGAAAATAAGCTTGCATATTATCCCAAAAATTTGAAATTATTCCTTATACATGTTGTCTGTTGACATCTTGGTTGGCTTTAAGCAGGCAGAATATGAACAGTTAATTGCGATCTAAAATTAAAATATATTAACTAATAACTTTTGAAGTCCAAAATGTCCATAAGAGGCATGTGTCAGCCTTTTCATTTTTTAAACTTTGCTTTATGATTTTTGAAAAAGGGTGATAAGTTATATATGAAAATAGTTTTGATGTAAATTTAATTTTTGAAAATAATATTTTAATTTAAAAATAGATGAGACCAAGCGAGTCTCATATTTTGTATAATTTAGATGACTAAACACGATACCACGAGTAATATACTTTTCCCGAAGAATAAACATATCACTTGTAGTAGACTCAATCACCTAAATTAAAGAATTTGTAATATCTGTTTGATCTGCGAAATATTTTATATGAGGTCAACAAGTTCTCCTACCTAATATAGGATTAAATATGATTTATTTTACCTGGGTTTCAAGTTTCATATAGAGACAAACCCCTATAGTTAATTACATCTTAAATGACCGGGGTCACTTAAGAAAGTTCTCGATTAAGATCAGTGGTTTTATCTTCTAGATTTCAAAGTTTAGTTTTCTAAAATTGAACACGGGAAAATCAAACGGGAGTAACTCAAACAGAAACAATTATTTTTAGGAATCCAAATGAGCGAAGAATAGGGGATATCACAGATCCAGGCTGAACCCCTGTGACCTCCCAACTATCCTATTGTTTGACTTTATATCTTTGAAATAATGTTATTCAATGTTTAATCATGTAATTTATTTAGAATTTATGACTTATATTCGCACGATATCTTATCGTGCGAATAACCTAAAAAGATAGGAGAATTTACACTGTACCGTACAGTAACCTCAGAATCCTAAAGTGTTAGGACTTATAATTGCATAACAGGGTTATGCAAAAGCCTAAAAGTGATATGTGAGGGTTTATGCTGCTTGGACAAACCACCTCGAAATCCTATGAACTGTTATTTAAACTAAGGAAAGTGTTCGGTGATGTGAATGTGTTTTAATGTTGCAAATCCATCTTGAAGTGGTTCCTCTGTATGTTCTCGTCATGCTGCACACAATTTTCGATCCAAGTTCTTCGTCGTAGCAACTTCAGGTTTGATGTTAATCCTATGTAATCACTAGGTTTTCCTATACTAAGGCATCGTGTGTGTCAAAACAATAAATCACGCGGTATGAAATAAGAGAACAATATAATATACAAAAAAAAAGAACAGTGTAGCATGTTGAGAGAACAGTATAACATGTTGGGAGAACAATATAACATGCTGTGAAATAAAATGTTGCAATGTATATGAAACCTGTATATTTGGGAGGTCTGCTGCTTCTTTAAGCAATCTATTATTCACTGTATAAATAAGAGAAACATTGCTTAAAAAATGCGAGAAAATCGACAAATAATCCACGACGGAAAACTCGGGAAAATTGACAAGTAATAATTTAAATAAAACTATCAAAACCTCGGGGAAATCCCGGAGAAAAGACCACGAGTGCTTTGTCCAAAAACTCCAAGGAAACATATAAAAAAAGTCCGAAAAGAGGGGACCGCAAGCACTTTGGTCGGGACTAGACTCAAATAATATATTTGTATTCGAGGGACGTCGAATGCTACTATTGGTCACCCGGATGTATAAAGCCCGCCACTTCACTAGAAGGATATCCTGCTAAATCTAACTTAGGACGGTACTCCTTAGCCCGGTATTGGTAATCAACAAGTGGACAAACAAGTTATAATACTTTTAAAATTTATATTTTAGCATGCACATATATTTCAAGCATACAAAAGGAAAATTGAATTAATTTTTGTAGTGAAAATATTTTTTTATAAATACTGTATCTGTTCTTATCAATTTATTTTATCAATTTTTGAAAAAGGAATAGTTGTCCACGAGTCGATCACGTCATCGGACGTAGGACCGCTAACAACTTAAGAAGGTAAGAGTCCCCCGTTAGTTGTGTCGGTGATGATACTTTCATCCTGCAGTTCATAAGGTCTCAGAATTGAGTCCTGATGTTGTAGTACGAGTATCATTCTGCTCTACCACCGACGTACCTTTGTCATCATCGCCCTAAGCCCCAAAACAAAACCGACATATTTGCGACTTTGCTTGATGGTTTCATATATAACAAAATATTATATATGAGCACTTATGTATCCGACATAAACACAAAAAACCGAACCAAGAAGCAAGAAAAAAAGAATAAAAATGGGGATGAGAGAGAAAAAATTGTTCCACCCAAAGATCGAAGAATAACGGGTGAAGCAATCCTCAAGATTGTGACAAAAAAGATCTGAAAAAGAGAGCCCAAGGTCCTTGAATCAATCCAGGGATATCATCTTCTCAAATTTTATATAACTGGATCAACTCAAGAAGGGTATCCTCTCCAAATTTTGTTTCAAATAGATTAAAATGGGCCCAGAGCTAACATAACACTGTACTCATGGCTCCATCACTTATATGCACTCACACATCCAAATTTGAACCCAAATGTGGTACTTATGTTATCCAAAATTTAATAATAAACCTCCAAAAAACTCTTTTATAAATAATAATCTTATAAGTTTTCAAATCCCTCCTGAATCTGTTTCATATCAACTTTATGATTCCCCAAAATGAAGTTTCAAGAGCCTTCATATTTCACAAAATAATGGGGCACTAACCAATAGAAAAGGTAACCTTCTAGCCTTCCAGAAAATCATATCAATGTAAAAAATCATTTAATTCCATCCTTCATTGAAAGCTTTTCATATCACATAAACATGAAATTATCCAGATAAAACCATATAAACGTTCATAACCAGAGGCAATAGAGAGGGAAAACCACAAGCCCAACCTATTCCACGAAGAGGTCACAAAGTAAGGCTCACGGGTAAGAGCAACAAGAGGAAGATCACTATCATTTAAGCTCACAGGTAGGGCCAAGAAAAGAGAAAAGCCACCACAGAATAAGCCCAGGGTAAGGGCGGTAAGAGGAAAGACCACAAGGGCAGTAAACACAAGATAAGACTCACGGTCAGGGGCATCAAGAAGAAAGCCAAGCCCAAAGTAACCATAGTCAATCATAAAAGAGCCATAGAAGAAAGCTCACGACCAGGGACAGCAGAGGGAATTCGAGCCCAGGCCATTCACAAAGAATTCATATACAAGGAATCACGGCCGAAAGGGGGGTCACGGCTAGGAACAACAAGAAGAAAGCCAAGCCCAAACTATTCACAACACAAACCCCAAGCCAAAAGTTCAAAACCTTTAAATAAAATCAAGGGGCATCAAGAAGAAAGCCAAGCCCAAACTAACCATAGTCAATCATAAAAGAGCCACAGGAGAAAGCTCACGACCAGGGACAACAGAGGGGAATTCGAGCCCAGGCCATTCACAAAGAATTCATATACAAGGAATCACGGCCAAAAGGGGGGTCACGGCTAGGAACAACAAGAAGAAAGCCAAGCCCAAACTATTCACAACACAAACCCCAAGCCAAAAGCTCAAAACCTTCAAATAAAATCAAGCTTAGCTACTCATACATTTCAAACCAAGAAAGCAACGGCAAGGGCCAAAGTGAAACCACCAAATGGGGAAAACAGATCTAAATTCCAGCATGAATTCAACCCAAAAGAGCCAAAACCGAACAAATCCATATGGGGAAAACAGAGAAACATTTTCAGCTATAATCCAACATAAAAGAGCCAAAACCGAACCCATCCAACCCTTGCGCATTTGCATGTCCACCACCCAAATATTTCCTTTCACATGACCAAATAACATATCACAAAAAAAACTTCTTGTGAGAAGAAATTCTATAGATGTTCCAAAAAAAAACTCTCATGTGACTAAGAATCAAATCACAAAAATTTTGATGAAAAGAGGTTTCACATTAGCGCTACCAAAAATCGCACGACAATGGATGTCGGAGAGGAAGCAACTCTTATGCATGAAAAAGATGTATTTCACCTCTCAAATCTTCTAAAAGAGCAAAGCACCGAGGCCCTCCAAATATTGCAATTTGACAAATAATCCTTTCAAATTTTCAAAAAAAGCAAGGCACCGTATGTTGCATATGTAACTACTTAAGAATTGCATGGTATATATGTAAAAGCAGAATTTTGTCGGCTAGACATGCTAATGCAAGAGAATAGTTTGGCGTACATGTAAATCTCTTTTTTTTCTTTTTCGGGGTGTAAACATCCAACAATTAGGTTGCATGAATGTAAAAGTTAAAGTTCAAATGAAAGAAGTGTAAAAGCACAGGAATTAAGTGGCATGTATCAAGAGTTCCCCGAAACAAACTAGCAAGACTTCCAAATTCCAAGTAGCAACTTTCAAATCTTCACATAATAGAGGGTATCACACTTCTCATATTTTTGCAAGTGGCTCAAAATAAATTTTCACATTTCTATAAAATGATTGCATCAAGACAGCTATTATGAGCATAAGCTTCATAATTTCACCAACCCAATAAATAGAGATTTCAAGTTTCTACATAATGAGCATATATGAATCTCAAATTTCCATAAAACAAGATTGTGAAGAAGCTCAACACACATTTGCACGCATGCCACCCAATTCTTTGTGCATTTACATATGTAGAATTTACATATATATAACTTTCAGATTTTTTTTTATTTTTTATTTTTATTTTTTTTACAAAAAGGGCACCCAAAACTTTCAGAAAATCGAATACGCATTTTCAGATTTCAACACTCATAAGAAGAGTTCAACCCAAATTTACTTCATCCAGATTTTTGCAAGAAAGTTCATAATTATGTAAAGAATAAGAAGAAGGACTCCCGTGATATGAAGCTTGTCATAACCAAACTGCCAACGAAGAGGAAAATTATAAGAAACTTACCTCAACTAACCACTAAATCAGAAATGATGATAACAAGAAAACCCAAAACGAAAGTCCCAGAAAGGAAATAAGCTCCACCGAAATTCTAGCCCCGAAAGCTCCCCACAACACTTCTAAGAAGGCCTCAAGCACACAGGAAATGAATAGATCAAAGAAAATACAACAAGGAGATGAGAGGAAATTTTGACAGCACCTCCACCCTCTTCAAAATTTTCGGCCAACCCTAGACCTCCCCAAAGTGGGGTTTTTATAGCAGAGAGAAGAGAGAGGAGCAGCCACCTACTAGCCCTAATGGTGGTCGAATCAGGTAAAGGGAGATGAGAAAATGCATTTAGGGAGGAGGAAATGCAGCCTAGGGCAGAGGAAGGGGGTCAGCTAGGTGGAGTTTCACCGTTGGGAGCTGCTCGGTCGAGCAGAGGTCAAGGAGGCGAGCCGCGTGCACGAATGGCAGCGGAATGCTGTGTGTGAGGGAAAAGGAATTTCGCATGTAACCGAGGAGATGCGGGAGAGGAGGTGAGCTCGGCAGCCATGGCCTCGATCGATCGGCTCGAGCGCGGCCGATTGCGGGAGAGGAGGCGAGCCGAGCACCTGACCGAGCCGCAATGATCGAATGGAGAGTTTAAGCGTGCGGGAAAAGGGGAAATAGAGATTAGGGTTATAATTTTATTATACTAAGTAATATAAATATTAAAAAATAAAATTTGATTTATGCATTTTCATTCGTGCGTCAGATTGTAGAAAATTTAATGTCATTTTTAGGTAATTTTGACGTTCCAGACGCTCTGACGCGGTCCGTTTGGGCGTCGTAGGTCGTTTTGACGAATTCATCAATTTTCTCGTGTGTGGAATTATGACAATATGGATGTCTTTCCTAGCTAAAGTTGGTGTCCCGGACGCGTTGACACGGTTCATTTTATCGTCGGAGGTCATCCATAGAAGTTAGCATTTTTACCCATATTTTAAGCTCAATTTAAGTCCGATTTTGTGCAACTTAGTAAATTTGTGCATTTGGCGTGCGTGTGTGATGATAAAGTCCTGAAGAAGTTTTCGTAGGGCTTGAGATCCTATTGAGACTGTCTTCTTGAGCCTCCACATGATAGTTCTTTACCACTCGACCATAGGACGATGATTTTGAGATCATCAATGCGAGACATCATAAGAGAAATAGGAAATGACTGAAATTTCTAAGGGGATGAATTCTAATACTAATTTTCTAGGATAGTCAATAGGAACCCCTAGAGCTAGATCCTAGGATCCTAAGAAAAAGAGTAATGACCTCAAAATGAGGTCAACAATATGCCATTAACATGCAGTGGATTTGAATTCTAGCTTGTTCTTCACTTCCCCTGCATCCCCAATATGATGCATCTAGGAAATGGGAGTTAGTTCCAGTTGGGTATCCCCAAATCATTGGGAGATTAAACGCATATGGTTACAAATTTTGTTATACAGGCATTTCAAATTCAAAGTAAGCTTAATTAGCTTGCTATTATTCAGGCCTCACTTTGCCAAGTGGGCTCTTTATCATTAGTTCATTAGTTGAACAACCTCCTTTAGTGGTGCAAATTTGCTCCACGGAATTTGGCATGTTTGTGCAATGCTAGCTCGCAAATCCACTTCTCCGTATTTTGCCTCGGTTATGGGACTATGACAGTTCGGTTATAATTAGGTCCTTTGTCATCTCTATTTTTTTTTCATTTATGCTAACATCATCATTAACCTTGTCTTGACCAGATTGGGTTGGGTTTATAAGTTCTAATTCTCCCATCATTATGCTGAGTGATGAATGAGTTATTATTATTATTATTATTATTTGCATTTTATTTGCACAAATTCCATCCTTTTTTACCTTTCTTCAACTCATTTTTCCTTTCTAATTTTTCTGAAGTAAATTCAAATATGCATCTTGTTGCTATATTTTACTTTTTGTTGTGCACACCCAAGTCTTCTATATTTTTCATTGCCTTGACTTGAATAGATTTTACTTCCACCAATCATCATTTTTAGTCAAATTTCAATATAGTTTTTTTGGTTTTTCCGCACATCTATTTTAGCATTCTCATTTCTAATACTCTCAATTTAGTTAATTTATTTATAAGTGATTTTGTTACCATTCAACCCATCCATATTATGTTTACAAGCTGCATGTAGTTTTGTTAAATTTGTTTTTAAGTCTTAATGATTGGTGCTCAAATGCATAGCACATTAATTGGAGACAAAGTGAACATTCTGAAGGTGTCGGGTGCGAGCTTTACCCTGCCTGAAAGAAAAATCTCAATGATGTTCCACCATGTAACACCTCATTTTTGAAAGGCGGTATACCACAATAATAAGTGATATGATCAAACAATAGACCTAAGCTCTTGTTAATTAAAATAAGTGCAATCTATTCAACATATACTTTTTGAACGTCATTCTATTCAAGATATGTCACCTGATGTTCACTTTGGATTAATTAAGAGAAGAAAAGTGTTATCTTCCCACTTTTTCTGCTTACAATCTTAATAAAGGGGTAATCACCTGTACCATAACGATACTAGTTATATCTTGAGGGGAAGATAACTGCTGTCTCCCCCTGAGGATTACTCACCACGTGGACAAATGAGACTTTGTCAGGTTCCACCGAAGAAGGAAGCTCCATCACAGCAAGGAGAAGCCCTGTCAAGTCGTGCAGAGGGCAAAAACGACGAGCAGGAGAGGTCGGGGCGAAGTTGCGAAGAAGACACGAACCGCAGATGTTGAAATCGTGACAGTGTCAGCTCGACGAGGAAAGCAGCGAAAACCGTAACTCAACAAGGAAAGTCACGCAGAAGACACGAAGGAGGAGACGACGAAACTGTAGAAGCTAGAAGGCTTTGAAGCCCTTCGTCGTTGGGCACAAAGAAGGAGACGACGATCGCAGAGGAGAGGAGGAGACGACGATCGCAGAGGAGATTGACTAGCGCAAAGTCCTTCATCGTCGAGTACGAGAAACGTTGTCGTTGTCCGGCACAAATTGAAAGCCAAAGGATTTAAACCAAGGTTTTGCCATCGGGCGAAACCCTAGCAGAGCAGCCCACCACAAATGCCATGATATATATATATTAGATCAACATTAATCAGTTGAGATTCTTTTTTTGGTGTTTATGCTATTTCATTATTTGCCTTAGCAAATAAATCGCCTTTATAGTGAATATTCTTGACATAAAATGAAATTGGTTCTCCGATATGAAAATCATATGGGTATTCTCTTTTGCCATTTATACTTTCTCATCACTTGCCTTAGCCAAAATAAAAAAAAAACATAAAAAAAAGAAACCTTTTGTAGGGGATATTTTTGTCATGAAAGCAAATTGATTCCCTAATATTGATGTAATTTAGTTGTATGTATTTTTACTCTCTTCATCCTAATTTAATGACTCGTTAATTTGCTATAGCTCTATATTTATCAATCTTAAACGTCTGCTTGGTTCATGAATAATATATTAAAATGTTTTGTTAATTATTATTATTACATAGTCTTCAAAATCTCATTATAAAACTTGTTTATCAGGCTATTGCAATGTCATTCAAAACTCTCGAAACCTTAAATATCCTGTATGTTATGAAAAAAAGACGACAATAAAGCAGAAATAGATCGAGAAAAATCACACCAGAAAAGACGACACAAGATTTACGTGGTTCGGCAAATTGTCTACGTCCACGGAGCTGCAGAGGATTTTATTAGCTTTGAGGATTATACCGTCGACCACGTCGACTTACAAGAAAGAATTCTCTCTCTCTTTCTCTCACCTTCTCTCTCTCTCTAAACCGAGAGTCACACCAAGAAGAAGAAAAGATAACTTTAAACTGTTTGGAGAGTCATACCCATCCCTGTAATCGGAGCCCCTTTTAAAGATTCACAGTATCTAGTTTATTTTGGTAGCCCTTAATTTCATGATTCCATGGAATCATGCTTTAATGACCCATATAAAACTCATTAAGGCAAGCT
>NEWO01000007.1:2224377-2244294 GCA_003013225.1 Phalaenopsis aphrodite
TGGAATCATGCTTTAATGACCCATATAAAACTCATTAAGACAAGCTATCAAATTCATTGCCTTTTTCTCTATAACAGGAGGGGCGAGAAATTAATCTGGTAAAACTTAATTAATTAAGTTTTCCTTAATTCTTTCTGTCAATAGAAGGCAACTGCTTTAAATAAAGATTGAGAATCATCAAGCTATGACAGAGAATAAAATACATAAGGAAAAGAATTAAGAGCAGATAAATTAGAATCAATTTATCAAAGAATCTGTCGTAATAGGAAGTGGACCGGGCCTCCACCTTCCTCAACACCCGTATGGATCCAAAGTTTTGCTGTATGAATCTTTTTTGAGCTTACTCTACATCACTTATTTGGATCTGTCTATAATATATCTCATTATTATAGTCATTAAGCTATTGTGGTAATTTTTGTATGGTAAAATTTTTATTTTTATCTGAGATCTAATTGTTTTTCCTTTAAATGCATTTTGTTTTATTAAAAAAAATTTGAACTCTTATGCCATCATAGTTATTTTTTCTCCTCTTTTTCTTTCTTAGGTTCTAGCCTAGTGTCTAAATCATTGGGAAAAAAAAAGTTTTACCTCTCTTTACTCTCCACTTTGAAAGGCTTTTAGCTTTCTGGATAATTATAAGGTTTAAGCTGTATTTACTTATATTATTTAAATTTTCATAATGATTATATTTGAAACATTATTTTCAGTTAAAGATGCAGCAATAGTTTGTGATGCGCATATGGTTGGGATAAGGCTAGTGGTGATGAAGAAAACGATGATGATGATGTTGCATTAGTTTGTGTTCAAAATGTCCAGGCCTCATTATTAATATTTCAGGTGGTTTTAAAATCTATTTTTCTCCCCAGATAAAAGTTCATAAGCTACAATTGCATGCTGCATCTGTTTTGTTTCTGCATCAAGCATACATGATATAATTATTTTTTTGATATAATTATTTTTTACTAGTTATCTGATTACTTGAAGTTCTAAATTCTTATGACCTTAGGGGAGTATTGATATTGTCTGACAGCTTATGTGTTTTCTCTAAGTGAGATCTAAAGTTCAAGTATTAAACGATAAAAACAATTGTTAGATATTGCCATCTTCATTATTCTATTGCTTTTTCTTTATTTTAGCTAGCACTGTTGAGATCTCTCGAAAGACTCAGAATCTTTCTTAGAAGGATTTACTGGTGTGATTTATTACTGAATGTTTCTCATGCTTCCGACCTCATCTTGAGCTTTCATTGAAACTGAAGCGGAAAGCTCTTTCTTGCTCTTCCAGGGTTGCATGGATTCTCTGGATAGTGTTATTGGTAATATTCAGAGTCTGCTTTTAACAGTTATATGTAGTTCCTTGGGAAAAATCCTCAACCAGAAAGGCTCAATACCCGGAAATTTAAATACTGCTGATCACTCAGAATGCTGTCTTCTTGTTGATGCTGCTATTGCATTCTGCAAGCTGCAACATCTTCAACCTTCAATTCCTAGCAAAGCTCAAGTAATTATAGACTACAGTTTTTCTATCAATTTTTACTTCTTTTTTACTTATCTTTGTATTCTCATATTTCAATAAAGTGAAAACTTTTGCCAGGTTGATCTTATTGTGGCTGTCCATGACTTGCTTGCGGAATATGGACTTTGTTGTGCTGGTCGGGACATTAATGGAAAAGAAGGGGCATTTCTGAAATTTGCAATCAAGCATCTTTTGGCTTTAGATATGAAATTGAGATCATTACATGGTAGGTTTTAACTGGAACAAACAAAAAGGTATTTCAATTTTTGTTAAGATTAGGGCAGACAGGAAATTTTCTAGGTCATCTTCTGATTTGGATGTAGGTTCGAACGGAAAAGAGGAAATTCTACAAAGAGATGGGCAAGAAGGAATGAATGCTGATTGTTGCTTGCCCAAGGATGAGGTTGAAAATGGAAAGTTTCGGATTGATTTGAACTCTGACTCTACTGGAGAGAAATATGGAGCACATGTTATTAACGGAATTACTAACAAGATAATTGATACTGAAATAGAAAAAGTGCAAATGGGTATTGAAAATGCTTTAGATCAGAGCTTTTTCTGTTTGTATGGCCTCAACATAAACCCAGATTCTTCAAGTGAAGATGACTTGGCCCTACATAAAAATACTAGTCGTGGAGATTATCAGACCAAGGAACAGTGTGCTGATGTCTTTCAATACGTTTTACCATATGCAAAAGCTTTATCTGTGCGTAGTTATTTTTACTGCATTTTCAGTTTTGCTCTATAAACAACTAATTAGTTAAATGAATTGTGTCAAATATCTTTAATTAACTAACAAAGATTAACAGAACTGTACCTAACTCTCTTGAAACTAATGAGTGTGCCTATGTTTTCTACATTAGTTCAATAGTTTGGCTTTTGCTTAATTGATTACAGAGAAATGGCTTGGTGAAACTTAGAAGAGTTTTCAGAGCCATTCGGAAACACTTCCCACAACCACCAGATGAATTATTGTTGGAAAATTCAATATATAGATTTTTAGATAGCACCGAGTTATCTGAGGATTTGCTGTATGAATTATCCGGAAACGATGACAATGATGATGCAGTCTTGAATCTACTTTTCATTAATGGTAGATGGCCTGATACACTTCAAGCATCATCAGATATTGGGTATTCCTTTTTTTCCATTAGTTAATATTTTAACATGTAACGGCAACACATTTTTTTTCTTTTTCCCAATTTTTATTTTATTTTATTGCAGCTGCAGCTCTGAAAAATACATGGAGGTTTATGGAAACTTGTATTATCTTATTGGTCAGGCTGAGGATACTAGTGCTACTGATAAATATCCTGGCTTCGTACTCAAGAAGGAAGGCGAAGAATTTGTTGAACAAAATGCCAATCTTTTTAAGTATGATTTACTGTACAATCCTTTACGCTTTGAGAGCTGGCATAAGCTTGCTAATATCTATGACGAGGTAAGAGTTAAAACGTTCTGCGGAATCTTTATATTTTGACAGTTGACAAATTTTTTAAAATATTTTATTAGTATGCTTGATCGACCTATAAGGTTCAGATTTGCTTGGTATTTTGTTTATTATGTCACTTGATGGAATTGTTCATGTTTACAATGTAGGAAGTGGACTTGTTGCTAAATGATGGAAGTAAGCACATAAACATTTTGGACTGGAGAAAGAATGCTAGTCTGCCTCAAAGAGTTGAAATTGGCCGAAGGCATAGCAGACGTTGTTTATTAATGAGTTTAGCTTTAGCTAAGTCTTCAGATCAGCAGGTTTTATTTTGTATTTCTGCTCTTACAGATGACTGATTGTTGCTTCTTTTAGTTTTTGCCTAAGAGAAATCATCCTTTATTTCTAATAATAATTGTACATCCAGAGCCAAATACATGAATTGCTTGCACTAGTTTACTATGACAATATTCAGAATGTTGTTCCATTTTATGATCAAAGATTTCATGTGCCTAAAAGGGATACAACATGGAGGATTTCTTGTCAGAATTCAATGAAACATTTTGAAAAGGCTTTTTCACTCAAGTAATCAGCTATTGCTTTATGGTTATTCCTTTATTTTATATTTTTTACCAATAATCATATGGATTAACGAAGTTGTTTCTTCACAATTTGCAGGCCTGATTGGCTTCCTTTATTTTACTTGGGAAAGCTCTGCGAAAAGCTGGGATATTCACATGATCGGGCTTTTTCATTTTATAGTAAAGCTGCTTCTTCGAATCCTTCTGCAGTTGATCCTGTATATAGAACACATGCTTCCCGCCTAAAGTTGCTTTATACTCGTGGGAAAAGAAATATAAATGTTCTTCAGGTCTGTCACAATTCATTGTTTCTGTCTTCTTATTTTCACAATTTTCTTAGGCTTCTGTTATTGCCATTGATTGCACATGTCTGTGAAAATACGCCTGTCCAAAATATAATTTTTAATTTTTTATGTTCAGCAGTTCGTATGCTCCAATTCCTCTTAAGGCTCGCCTTAATTTTTCTCTGCCCCTTGCTGCCCTATTTGACGAATATATTCTCATGAAATTTTCCAGATTAGCTGAATCTTGAAAGAATGTTTTTTATTATATTATTTTCAAAACAGTCTTGATCTCTCAACAGTTGTGAGTTTTACTTGATTGATGCTTTTTCTTTAGAACTTGTTTTATTAACGAGCCTTGCGTGCACATTCTTTTTTTTAGAAGTTTTATATGGGAAGACGCTATATAAAGTGACTGATGTGGGCTTATTTCTGTACTTTGGCATGTTGCACTTATCCTCTTATAAATAAGGGTTTTTAACAATACAACCAAAGTTTCTTGTGTAACATGGTATCAGAGCCATATTAGCCATGGCCTCCTATATGTACGATAAATGTTGCTCCTCTCATGCAGTATTGCTCCCATAGTGACACATTGCTTTAGATCCCACATGCAATCCAGCCATTGAGTCTCTTATGTTGCTCCTCTATCTTGTTCGTTGCTCTAATTCTTGGATATCGTCCTAGCTACACTCTTGTTCCTGTGCACTCTCTGAGCTTTGGTTTGTAAGCCACGCCTTGATTTATTGGCACCCTCTTAATACTACCACTCACACACTCTAGAGCACCGTTGATTGCTGCCACTTGTAGTGCCTTTTGTTATCAACCTGTTCTTGCATGCATCAACTATGGTTGATTTTTGCTCGCAATCAAGCATAATTCTTTCTATTATCTCACATTCTGTACTCGTCTCTTGCCCACCATCATAGGGCATGGCCATTTCATGAATCATCTAATTTCAGTGATCTTAGTCAACAATCAAAATTTTTAACTCTCCTTTCCACTGTTTCGTGACTGTCAATCTACCCGATATGGTCTATTTTGGGTAATGCTTTTCATAACTTTGCTATACAAATAGCCATGATAGTTATATTTGTGCTTATTGATGCAAAGAGGGGTAAATACCCATTACAAGATCTACTAGTATGGAAACTAATAAAAGCAGAATAAAGGGGAAAAGGAAAGTAAATAACATAAAATCAAAGCAATTAATACACATTTCTGCATATTAATATTCTAATATTCTAATACTCTCCCTCAAGTGGAAGCATAGATGTCAATCATGTTCAAGCAGTGGCCGAGAAAGGTTCTTTGTGAGAATATCTGACAGCTGACCACTAGATAGCACAAACAAAACACAAATTTCCGCATACTCGAACTTTTCCTTAATGAAGCGAAGGTCAATCTCAACATGCTTGGTGAGATCATGCTAGATTGGGTTGTGAGCAATGCTAATAATAGTTTTGTTATCACAGAACAATTGTAGGGAGTGTTGATTGTCACACATAGTTTGTGGAGCATGATGTGTAACCAAAGAGCTTCAGAGATTCCCAGGGACATGTACCGAAATTTGGTTTCCGCTCTGCTCTGAGCAACTGCAGACTGCTTCTTGTTTTCCATGTGATTAGATTTCCTCACACAAATGAGTAGTACCCCGAGGTAGATTACCAATTATGGATGGACTTGCCCAATCCGCATCTGTGTATATTGCAATAGGACGAGAGGTGTGACGGGAAAAATACAAACTAAGGCTAGTGTGCCTTTTAAATAGGGGAGAATCCGGTGAACAGCTTGGAGGTGATGCTCATAGGGATCATGCATGAATGACCGATTATTCCAGCTGCATAGCATATTTCAGGGCGCATGTATGAGTAAGGTAAATGAGTTTCTCTGCAAGACACTGGTAGAGAACCTTGTTTACAAGAAGTGCATTGGAGACATTAAGAAGTTTTTCATTATGATCCATTAGGACAACCACTAGTTTGCACAAGAAAAAATTGTTCCTTATTAAATGATCAATCACATATTTCCGCTGAGACAGACAATTACCTCGAGAGGACCGATTAACTTCCAGACCTAAGTACCAAAGAGATCTCAAGTCCTTTATTTCAAATGAAGAGCAAGAATGTCTTCCAAAGACTCCAATGCTGATAGATCATTACCTGTAAGAACAATATTGTCAACATAGACAATAAGGATATTTACCTGGTTGTTGAAGGAATACCGAAAGAAGAGTGTGGTTCGATTGAGTTTGAGTGAATCTATGACCTACTACTACGTTTGTAACTTCCCCGAAACATGCCCGTGGTGATTGCTTCAATCCATAAAGAGATTTTCATAGTCTAAACACTTGCCCCTTGTTGGCAGTGGAGTCAAAGTCTGAAGAAAGAGTCATGTATACCTCCTCTGGAAGATTGTCATTTAGGAACGCATTCTTAACATCAAGCTGGAATAAGGGTCAATCCAGATTCACGATAAGGGATAGGAGGATCCAGATGGTATTTAATTTAGCAACTTGAGTAAATGTCTCCTCATAGTCAACTTGATGTTAAAAATACATTGACATCCCACTGATTTATTGCCCCGAGAAAGATCAACAAAGTCCCAAGTATGGTTATGCTGAATGACGTTCATCTCCTCCATGACAGTAGCTTTCCAGGCCGTGTCTGCTAAGGCAACCTCAATACTAAATGGATGCTAATGCTTGGTCAGCGCCGTAACAAATACTTTGTAGGTTGGAGATAATGTACGAAGAGAGACAAGTTTACCATGGGATAGAGAGGTCTGTCTGATTGCGTATTTTACTAGAGGAACTGACTTCCTCATTTAGAATAGTAGCAGTGTTGGGGGTGTTGTCCGGAGGGGATTCAGGGTCCAACAAGGGGTTAGTGAGCTCCAGAGTAGGTGCAGCAGAACGAGTGCATTGAGTTTAGACACGGAGAGTGGGAGGATATGCTGGTGGACCCAAAGGGACAGATGGCTCCTTGGCGGTAGAAGAAGTGGGTGGAACCAAAGGAACAGAGGGTTCCTGGTAGGTGACATGGGGGGAACATCCACAGGAGTAGCCTAAGGAATATTGTTTAAGAACTCAAGCTCCCCCTCAGTTGAGGTGGAATTAGTAAAGGAGGTAACACTTTCAAAAAAGGAGACATCAACACTCACATATACCTTATTTTTGGTAGGTTCAAGTCACTGATACCCCTTGAGTGACAGAGTATCTGAGGAAAACACATTTTATTAACATGGGATCTAGTTTACTCTAATTAGGGCCATGTTCCGAAAAAGGCTATGCACCCCAAAAATTTTGTAATCAAAACTGGTGAAGAACCGATTGTTAGGAAAACACAATTTTAAGATGGTTAAAGAGGTACGAAAGTTGTGAATTTTTTAGGGAACTCTATTGATGAGATATGTTGCGTTAAGAATGATAGTATTTCAGAAATGTTTGGAATATTAGAGTGAAATATAATGGAGCGAGTAACTTCGAAAGATGTCGGTTTTTCGTCTCGGTTATCCCATTTTGTTGAGTGTCGGTACACGAGTTATGATGGAGGGTGCCCTTACCAAAAATTCTCCTGTGATAAAATTAAAAAATTCATGGCCATTGTTAGTTCGAATGACTTGAATAGGAGATTTGAATTCGATCAAAATGAAAATATGAAAGTTTTTGAAAGCGATTGTAGCTTTAGATTTTTCTTTTAAGATATAGACCCGCATCATTTGAGTGTGATCATCAATCAAAATAAGAAACCACCGATTATTGGTATAGTTAGGAGTGCGAGGGAGTCCCCAAAGTCACTCTTAATAAGAAAGAAATGAGTAGAAAGTGTGTCATTGTGGGGTGAATAAGAAATATGATGATGTTTCGCTAACTGACATGTTTCACATTTGAAATTTGAAAAATTTTTATTAGTAAACATTATCATATACAATTGTTTTAGATATTATAAACTAGGATGACCTAAACGACAATGTAACAAAATAATAGGGCATTCAGTGGACTGAGATATTTTGCATCCAGTGGGTGGAGTGTCCTCAATTTTCATATTTTTCTTGTGAAAGAAGTAGAGCCCTTCTACCCGCTTAGTAGTTCCAATAATCCTCCTCGAACGACTATCCTGAAAGACAAACGTCAGAAAAAAATGAGCAACATAATCATTGTCATATGTTAACTTAGTCACAGATAAAATGTTACACTTTAACAAAAGTATATGTAACACATGTTTTCAAAATTAGACGTATTGTTAAAACAACAAACCCTTTACCAGCAATGGAACTTTGGGACCCCATTAGCAATTTTTAGCATTATATTTCTCTGAGCAAGGATTATATGTCGAAAGGCTTGAGAGTTTCCAATCATGTGGTATGTGGCACCTGAATCAATGATTCATGGTTTAGAAGGGACAAAAGAAATGGGTCATAGGACTGGTACCTTGACGAACGTGTGAGGTTGACAGGCTGGAGGATAGCGGAATGGATCCAGTCATCTTGATTAAATTCTACATTTGACTTTTAAAAGAATTGGAGGATTCCAGATTGCTCTGGATAGAGGCAGGCTGCTGAGTTTTGGATTTAGATGCTTTAGCAAGATCCCTGACAGTTGAAGATTTCGCCAAAGGTGTGGATGCAGGTTTCCTGTGGAGCTTTCCATACTTGTCACAAGTGTGGTTGGGTTTGTGACAGTAATCACAAGTGGGGTGACTAGCCCGAGGTTGAGCACTATTAGAGTCCAGGGCAAATACCTCAGTAGACGGAGTGGAAACACCAAGCATGACAAGTCTCTGGCTCTCTTTGCGATTAATCTCAGTGAAAGCAGTGCAAGTACAAGGAAGAAGATCTCAACTAAGGGTACGACACAGGACTTCGTCAATATCTTTGTTGAGGCATGCCAAAAATTGGAACATGCGATCATTTTCCATAATTTTCTGGAGGAGAGATAGGTCTGACGATGTTTCTCAAGTGTAATCGTAATATAGGTCACATTCCATATATAACACAACTAAGTAATTCTAGCACTAGGTCACAATTCTGGATCATTGTTTTGCCTGATAAATTTTCTTAGACACCTCATAGAGTTGGCTGAAATTCTCTACATCTGAGTAGTTATCATGGACTCCTGTCCAGAAGGCACTAGCGGAAGGAAGTAGTATATATGATTGACCAATCAAAGTCTCTACACTTCCCAAGCTGCATACATTGGATTAGTCTTTGGAGGTTAACGAATCATACTAGTGATATGACCGAATTTCCTACGCCCTTTGATGAATAAGGACATAGATTGCGACCATTGAAGAAAATTACTGTCGTTTAGTTTATAGGTTGTGGTCAACATGTTCATGTTATTTTTCTGTCATCCACTCTGCAAAGGATCGGAGGTTAGAATTGATCCTCCTGTGGAATCAAGAACATCTTTTGATGACAGCTCAATGCTAGAGGACTCTGTTGTGACACTGATTGATCCAAATGAGATGTTAGGTTGTTGAGACATTGTATAATTCCGGCTGGATTAGATCTCTTGGATGGCCGGTAGAATGTCTACACAGAAGAATTCCAAAAACTGGCCGCAGGGAGGATTTGGGTGGCCATTATACCAACTTCTGGCGACAAAATATATATTGCTGGCTCGACAGTATACCAGCTTCTGTCGACAAAATATGGGCGGCTTGGCAGAATATGGTAGAAACTGGACAGTAGAATACCAAGGCCCAATAGATCTTGCAGCAAAATACCAAGGCACGTGATAGGCCCAACGATAATTGATCATGAATATTAGATCTGGCGTTATCAAAATACCAAAGCACAAGATATGTGATATGGTGGCAAAATGTTAACTAGCGGAAGAATGCTAGCTGGGCGGCAAGGGAGATTTGGACTGGCCAACCGACGACATGGATAGTTCCGACGACAGCTAGTTTAGGGCCATAGCTCTGATACCATGTTAGAATAGAACCGAGATAATGGTTATTAGTGCAAAGAGGGGTATAAATACCCATTATAGGATTTACTTATAAGGAAACAATTAAAACCATAATAAAGGGGAAAAGGAAAGTAAATAACAACAAATCAAAGCAATTAATACAGAACTCTGCATATTAATATTCTAATATTCTAATAATATTTTACAACAATTTTCTTGTTATTTTTCAGAATTTTTGTAATGCGAACATTTGTTTCTATAATTAGGTATGCTAGAGTGTGGAAGCAATAAGAAACTTTTCTTACTTTTTCGAAAGGGAAAAATACTTTAATTATACCGTCACGTTTTTTAAAAACTAGTCATAGAATTTTCACTCACAGCTATAGTCGCCTAAGCAGACCCCAAATCAAAATCTTTCTTTTTCATCGATGCGGATGCCACATTCAATGTTATCAATTATCTTTATTATCATCACGGTCACCTTTCGACTTTCAATTTCTTGTCAATTCTGTGGCTAACTCCATTTTGAGGTTTCTTAGGACAGTATTGGAGCCATCGAATTTTCAAAAATGGCAAACATTTAACTGTTTCATTCTTTTTGGCTTACTTAATTTTTTATCTTTTAATTATTTTGATTGCCATGTTTCAATGCTCTATTAAAAAATGTGAATTTTCTTTAGCTCCACATATTTTCAGAAAAGTAATACATACCTCTCACGTCCACGCTCTATTATGAGATTTCTGTCTCTTTGTTAAATTGATATGTAGATCTACGAGCATTCTAGCACATGAGTGTAAAACGAGATGATATACTTAAGTGATTAACTAATAACCTCAATATGAAACTGCACTTAACATATTAGTTTATGTGCACTTCTAATTAAATAATCTAGATACAAATATACGGCACAAATTAACTATGTTGTAGGTTGAATACTCAAGTGAGAGTGATTAACTAATAATCTCAATATGAATTGATTATTCTACTATACATTGGCACAAGAGTAATTATTGCAATAATGGCCAAGTAAATATTCAAGAACAAATAAACAAGTAAATATAAAGGAATGTAAAGACCGAAATCTAAGGATATTGCATAATACTATTTTTATTTGGTTTCACCAAGCCAACTTAACATTCACGCCTAGGCCTTCCTTGAACTTAGAACTCAACTAATTAAACTTGCAACTGTAAGTTCACCTCTTTACCACTCATGTAGGTGGATAATCATTTACATCTTCTTTTTAAAATACAAGAGTACCTATATATGATTTGACGAAAAACACGAAAGCTTTCCAAAACTCTGCCAAGGTCCAGTTCGACAAAAACGTAATGTTTACATTTAAGTCTACTCCATTGTCCTCTTGAACTTTGGTTGTGAATCAAGTTCAGCCACTAATTTACTACAATACAATCTCTATGTGAAAATAAAAAAGCATACAATGTGAAAGCCAAATTTACAATAATTCTAAATGATTGAAAGATGTAAGATATTGGCAAGATTGATCTCTTCAAGGATTTGTTTTTGATTGCTAGACACTTGGTAAACTTGTCTTGACTAATCTCAACATGATTTTACGTAGAGGATTTTTAAATTTACAAATTCATTAGGTGGTTTTCTTCACAAATATAGGCTATATATCAGGGCATGCAAAGACCTTGGTGACGCCTCCTAATGCCCTTTGTGGTTGTTATATTTTAGTCTCTTTATGTGTCCTGTATTTTCTGAAATTTTATTTCTTTGGAGGACAAACTTGTAATTAGGGTCTATGTGAACTACAGAAGGACTTGTAGGCTGTTTTGAGAGGGCAGATTTTGGAGAGTTTTCTTTCTTCTCCAAAAGGGTGTATTGGTGTTCTTGCTGCCCCTTTGTTGTGTATCCTAAGGTGGCTCTTAGGTGGTGCTTTGGCTGTTATATCTTATCTCGTCTACGAATTCTTGGAGTGCATTGTTTCCAATTGTTTCCTGTTCTTTGTTGCGGTTTTCAGTTGGTTCCCCACTGCAGTTTTTTTCTTCTCCCTGTTGCGGTTCCAGCAGCTTTCTTCTCCCTGCAGCAGTATCATTTTGGTATTAGAGCAGTCCTTTCTTGGGTAGTTCGGCTGGAACCAGGCGCTGCTGCTGCTGTTAGGCCGTTTGGTCCTTCGGGACAGCCACAGAAGACTGTTGATTGGCTTCTTGATTCTATTTCTTGCCCAAAAATTGTGAGAAGATTTCTGTCCTTGCATTTGTTTGTGGTTCTTTCTACTCTCAAGCATGCATTCATGAAGAAATATTACAAGATCCAATCAAGAAGTGTCTATAGAAGACTTACAACATGAAATCCGGTGACTACAGGAATGGCTTGTGGTCTTGGAGCAAAAAAACACTAAGGATAGCACCGTGAAATCCAACGTGGACGCGGTAGAGGAAGAAGGTGAAAATCCTTTTCACAAAGAACCTTCCAACGATGAGGCGCTGCTCCTGCGTGAGTGGAGGAGGGAAAGACACCACAAGGTTGTTGATTTTGGTATCAAGATCGACATTTCAAATTTTGAAGGCCGGCTAGATCCATATGAATTTATTAATTGGCTGCATACTGTAGAGAGAATTCTTGATTTTGAAAGAAGTTCCCCAAGAAAAAATTGTGAATCTTGTAGCCATTAAATTGAGCAAGAGCTCCTCTCTTTGGTGGGAAAATGCGAAGAGAACGCGACAAAGGGATGGTTGATTCATGATTACCACCTGGAGCAAGATGAAGAAAAAATTACAACGTAAATTCCTTCTGGAACACCATCTACTAGAGGTGTTCATTCAATTATATCACCTTAATCAACAAGAATTGTCTGCGGAGGATTTGCTGCTGAATTCGGACAACTAGGACTGAAGTGTAACCTTTCCAAACCCGAAGAACACACAATTGCACATTTCTTGGGTGGACTTCGACCATCTATAGCCAATGTCATCAACTTTGCTGTCAATGTTAAACGACGACAGAAATGGATTAAAAGTGCACCCTTCACCATCCCATGGGGGAGAAATTGGTTCAGTCCAGAACTGGACTGAATGAGGTCCAACCAGCTGAGAAGAAAGACGAACCCAACAATACTCAAATTGTATTTCAGCCACAAGGAACAACAAAAATGGTTGCAAACCCATGTTTAAAAAGGTGTTTTAAGTGCTATGGGTTTGGACATATAACTTCCACTTGTCCTAACCGCCAAATAATTTCATTGGTGGAAGCAAACAGTTCAAAAGGGGAAGAAATTCCGGAGGAGGGTTATAACAGCCCCGCAGGAGAGTGGTTGATGCATATGGACGAGGGGGTACTATTGGTCCTTCATAGGCTCTTGAATGTCAAGCCTTTTCTTAATCCAGAATGGCTTCCTTGTAATATCTTTAAGACAAGTTTCATTGTGCGGGATAAAGTTTGCAATCTCATCATCGATAGTGGAAGTTGTGAAAATGTTATTTTTACTATAATGCTAGAGAAAGTCGGATTGATCACATAACCACATCCACATCCTTATCAACTTACATGGCTAAAGAAGGGGAATAAGCTCCAAATTACCAGACAACGTCTAGCATAATTTTCTTTTGGCCGACAGTTCCAAGAGGAAGTTAAATGTGATGTCATTTTCATGGATGCTTGTCATTTATTGCTTGGGAGACTGTTGCTATATGACCAGACAGTTCACAATGGTTATGCCTACTCCTACTATTTTGTTAAGGATGGAAGACAAATTACCTTGGTTCCAATGAAGGAGGATGCTTAGGACAAAGATTAAACTAACAGTCTGGTTATTGCAAACAGTAGTTCAGTTGCTGCAAACTGCAGTCTGACTGCTACATTGTTACAACAAGTGACGAAGGATAAAAGGGTTACTTCCTGCTAGTTGCTGAAAACCGGGACTGCTGGGCAGAGATTCTAGCTATTATAGAGCCATGTTTACGATAGTTTTCAGACATTTTTCAAAGGGAATTACAGTCAGCTTACCTCATTTGCAAGAAATACAGCTCGCCATGGAACTCATATCTGGTTCGGTCATTCCTAACTACCTTTTTTATAGGATGTCACCAAGGGGCATGTCTTCCTGTCAAAAGTTATTTGATCATGAAATTCACTCAACACAGGACTCAGACATTAGACAACAAGAAAATGATCTTGGAGCTTGACGTTTTTGCTGTCCTAATGTCTTTTGTGGCTGTTATATTTCATTCTTTTTGTGTCCTGTGTTTTCTGCAATGTTATTTCTTTGGAGGGCAAATTTATAATTAGGAACGGCTTATGTTAACAATAAAAAGAGCTTTAGGATATTTTGGGAGGGCAGATTTTGGAGGCTTTTCTTTCTTTTCCAAAAGGGTGTCCCTGTTTTCTTGTCACCCCTTTGCTGCTGTATCCTGAGGTGGCTCTCAGGTGGTGCTGTAGCCATTGTCTTGTCTCATCTATGAATTCTTGAAGTGGATTGTTTCTGTTTGTTTCCTGTTCTCTGTTACTGTTTTTGATTGGTTTCCCAACGTAGTTTTTTCTTCTCCCTACTGCGGTTTCAGCAGCTTTCTTCCCCTGCTGTGGTACCACTCAGCTTGTGTACCCTAGACCTACTTTGTTGTGCGCATATCTTGTCTGTCTTTTGTACCATGTAATGGTAGTTTTGAATATTAATATGAAGTCTAGTTATAAACATAGCAAAATGAAAAAAATTTCACTACATATGATATAATACGTTTATATCTAAACAGTTTTATGTATACAATGAATTTAAATTAAGATCAAATTCATTAACTATGAAATAATTATGCATATAATCACATTAATAACCTATTTAACCTAATTAAGAAAATTTAATAAAATATATTAAACTTTTTATTCTAATAATTTTGCTATCATATAAAAAACCATAATAGGATTAAGCTTATTTTCCTTAATTATGCAATTGAAGATATAATTAATAAATCTTAACATATAAGATGAAACTATTGTATAAATGCAAAATTTAAGATCACTTTGGCCTGTTTATTATTAAATCCACATAATGAGTAGCACAATGAGTCTAATATAAGGGTTTTTATTTATCCATGAATAACTTCCTTAAAATAATATCACAAAACATTCACCAATCTGTAATTGACATGCAAAAATATTAAACTTAAATCAAATAAAAATGTGTTTAAAAATGTAATCACTAACCAACAAAAAGATTCTCATAAGTATTCTTAGTGATTGCTTGAATAATACAATGTGGTCCAATATCCTTAATAAAATTCCTTAAAAATTCAAACATCTTCATTACATTTTTTTGAATACGAACTAGCATCAATTGACTCTCTATGAATGCAGTTCCTCTAGGATAATTCACCAAAACGGTCACCAAGTTTTTTCCATTACATGATTCCAACCATCGGCCATAAAAGAAAAATTATATTTAAGACATTCTTCTTTATGGCATTGCAACCCTTGTTGCGTGCGTCTTACCGGAGCGTGTACTTATTGGGACCTTGCCATGTGTATGTTGAACCCTCTCTATTTTGCACTAATTCTGTGTTTTCTGGGCTACTATGTGCTGCTAGTTTTAATCATTAATACTAAGTTTAACATTCAACATAGTTAAATGAATATAAGTTCAACATGTATAATGTAATTTATCAAATTGTATGTAAACAACTAAATGAATCTATTTGGATCAAAATTAAAATCTAATTAAGTTAATTATCCATATTATAGCAATTAAGACCTATTATGAAATATACGAAATCTTTAAAATTGTTAAAGTTGTCACATACAAAGCACTTAAATTTTAATCAGGTAATTAGTGATGTAATTAATAAAATTAATCCCATGCGATAAATATATCTGGTTAGCATCATGATGATGAGCTAATTAAGCATATGATCACTAAATAAAATAATAAAGTTTTTTTTTTTTTTTTGTGCAGGTAAATAGATAATCGATCATATAAATAGAAAATCAAATTAATTACGTTCTTAATTTTTGTGGCTTCTAAAACATGTTTAGAATAATATAGATTAATTTGAGACGATAGGGAAATCAAACTCAATTACTGTTAGTAAATAATAATAAACATATAAGCTAAGCTACCTAAATCATTGATTTTCACGTTTTCCTTGAATGTGTTGGGATGAACACCTTGAGCTTGTCTTGAAATGTTCAAAGCTCCAAGTTGCTTAGTGGAAATCAATTTTCTTCCTGATGATTGCTAGAAAATAGATGCATTGAAATTGAACACTTGGGCCATATATGAGGTTAACATATTGTGATGTGAGGAAATCTTTAATTATCCGTTACCACGGCCAAAATTGATGCTCACGGCTTGTTTTTCTTTCCAGGTAGTTGCTGCATATGCTTTCAATCATGAAGCAAAAGAAAAGGTCCTCAACATGTTCGGTTGGACGTCGGATGATCTTCTAAATTCTGATGGTGCAAAAGATATAGCTCCAAAAAACTCGAACGAGGAAGGGAACACTGACATTCTGTTGGATGATGCATGGCATTTACTTTATGATGATTGCCTGTGTGCTCTGCAAGTTTGCGTTGAGGGTGGTGAACTGAAACACTTTCACAAGGCAAGGTACATGCTTGCCCGGGGATTATATAGGAGGGGTGAGCCTGGTGATCTGGAGAGGGCAAAGGATGAACTTTCCTTCTGCTTTAAGTCATCACGGTCTGCTTTTACAATAAATATGTGGGAGATAGACGGTGCAACCAAAAAGGGCAGGTGAATTCCATTCTGTGGGTTGAAGTTGATTTGTTTTATGGAAGATTTACATGTATACCACTCAATTTTTACATACATCAAACCTTACCTATGCATGAAAAGGCGTATTTCACTTTTTAGAAGTTAAAATGATGGTATTTTTGATGTGATATGAAAGTTTTTGATGCCATAAATGTAAAAAGAAAAGTTTAGGTGTTATATCTGTAAAAACATAAGAATTGGGTAGTACATATGTAAAGGCCTCTTGTTTCATGTGGAATATATACTCGTCAGTTGTTCTTGACTTTCGGTTACAATTGATTTTTATGGGCCTTAATTCCTTGAATCCTATGTTCTGCAATTAACTGATGGCTTTTTTTTTCTGTTATCAGACGGAAATATCCAGGTCATGGTGGAAATAAGAGGAATTTGGAGGTTAGCTTGTCAGAAAGTTCTCGAAAATTTATCACGTGCATCCGGAAGTACCTTTTATTTTATTTGGACTTGTTGGGAAGGACTGGGGACTTGTCTACTCTAGAGAGAGCTTATACGTGTTTGCGGACTGATAAAAAGGCATGCATAATCGAGAATAGACAATTCATTAAAGTTTTTTTTTTCTTTCTTTCTTAAACCTTCTTTTGTGAACATGTCAATTAGTTGGCATTAGAAATTTACATATTTGGCACACAAATCTCATGTATTTACATACTTCACATCTAAAAATTCATATTTACATGCATAGCATTTCAGTATTTTAAGCCTATGCATGAAAATGTGCATTTCATCTTTAACAAGTGATAATAGTGTTATTTTTTTATGTGATATAAAGATTTGAGTGCTATGTGTGTAAATATGAATGTTTAGGTGTGAGATATGTAAATACATAAGAATTGTGCGCTATTTATTTAAACTCCTCTTACTATTATTGTATCATTCCTGATCTAACAGCTATTTGCCCCTTGCAGTTCTACTTGTGCCTGTGTGATATTGTGCCTATAGCTATTGGAAAATATGTTCAAGTTTTGGCATCATCAATTCAAAATGCTGGGGCTGTTGGATCAGCTGATAAGAACGCTCTCGAGCAATTGTTGGACCGGATGTTTAACTTATTCATCGATCATGTCAGCATTTTGGCAGACTTGAGCAGTTTACCTGAGATGAATTACTCTGAAATATCAGAGGCAAATCTGTGTGGGTAAGGAGAACGTTTACAGTAGATCTCTTCTTTCCTTCTTTTGGAAGATTTACATACATTCCACTCAATTCCTATGTATTTACATATCTAACACCTAAATCTCAATTTTTACATACATACCATGCCGCCTTCCCTATGCATGAAAGGTGTAGTTCACCTTTTAAAAGTTAAAATGGTGGTACTTTTTATGTGATATGAAAGGTTTGGGTTGTATAAATGTCAAAAAAGCAAGTTTAGGTGTTAGATATATATATTCATAGGATTGAGTGGTCTGTATGTAAATGTCCTTCTATTTTTTATTTCTGGAATTTTTATCAGCCTCTTTAAGCTATCATTCGTTACAGTTATATCCATCAATACATTGATTTACTTGAGAGCGACATCCGATTGGATGCTCTAGAAGTGATTAATGAGAAGATCCGAAAGCGCTTCAAAAATTCAAAATTGTCCAGTACTAACTTTGCAAAAATTTATAAGCACGCTTCTTTGGCTTGGTGTCGAGCACTTCTTATGAAGCTAGCTTCAGTAACCCCTGTTCCAGATGGTGTTTACCCACCTGATCTATCTCATCATGCTGCTGCTTCAGAGAATGACCTCCTACTTTATGTTGACCTCCAACCAGATGAGTTTTTCAGCACAACATTATTGGAAGGCTTAACACATTCCAAAGGTCTTGATTTGAACTGGTACCAGATTCTATCAAAAATTAAGGATGTTTGTGTTAGACAAGCATCTGAAGAGAATCTTGAGGCCTTAGCCGCTCTCATGAGAAGTTCCTACAACTTCTTTCGAGAGAGCTCGTCTGCCGCACTTCCATCTGGCATCAATCTATACACTGTTTCGTCATCTCATGCTCCTGTTGATGGACTGCTTCCCCTGGAGAAAGGAAAGATTGAATTCCTTGATCTCAGTATACCAAGGAAGCTTCTTTTGTGGGCTTACAGTTTGTTCCATGGTCGATATGCGAATATTTCAATTGTTTTGAAGTTCTGTGAAGAAAATGCTAAGGTATATGCAGCAACATCATCCTATGTTGTTCCCAAAACAAAACGAAAAAAAAAAGTCCTAATTCATTAAATTATCTGGATGCAGTCGAGAATGAGAAGGGGAGCAGTGGCATCGCCAATTATTTCACAGGGGAATATGTATGTTGGTACAATTCAAGCAGGTTCATTTCTCTCCCTCTCCCTCTTTTTCTCTCCCCTAATTCTTGAACATTTAAATTGGGAAGATTTACATACATACCCTTAATTTCCATGTATTATATATCAAACCCTTAAACTTCAATTTGTACCTATATGCCACCTTCCTATGCATAAAAAAAGTGTATTTCGTTTTTTAAAAGTTACAAGTAGTGATATTTTTTAAATAAAATAAAGGATTTGGGTGGTATAAATGCACAAAGTGAAGTTTAGGTGTTAGACATGTAAATACATAAGAATTGTGCGGTATGTATGTAAATGCCCCTTTAATTTATTGTACATTAATATGCCGGGAAATAAAATGGTTAATAATGATGCTGGCAGCTGAAATGGAGGATAACCAATCTGTTTCCAAGTCTCTTGCCCTACATCAAGAGGATGCTGCAACTATTTCAAATGTGTTGCTTGCCAGAAATGAAGCTCCAAAAGCCTCAGTCACAGATCCCTCGGCTCCATCTGTAGTAGCTCTTCCAGCTTCACACCTCACCCGTTGCACTGCTACTAAGGGCCCAGAAAATGCCCAACAGGGCATTAATTAAAGAAAAAAATGGCAGATATTGCAGATTCATCCTTTTGATGATTGTTCTCGGAGAGTGTCATTTGGATTGGAACCTCTAGGTAAGGAACTGGCAAGTAGAAAATCATTTAGATTGATACGGGAGAATATTTTTGGAGTTCTTGTAGCTCTTCCCCCTCGAGTTTGCTGGCTTCCTTTTTTTAGCTGTATAAAAGTTACGTAGATGTTTATCTTAAAACCTGTGCATAAGTTCTAGGATGAGAAAGCTTCTTTTGTCTGCTTAGTGGAGAGTTTATTTATTTTTATTTTTTCATTGTAATTTTGTTTGGAATTCCATAATATTGATGGCTTATTTTCAAAACCTTTTAACAAGGAAAGCTTCAGGTTTGGGTTGCTCTCAAGCCACCTGATACTATGTATTTCTGCATTTTTTGGCTTTTTCTTTATGTCTCTAATGTACTTGTCATTATTTTCTAGTTGTGGAACCCCTTGCGGTTTTGTTATGAGCAGGGTGTCATGTTTGGGCCTTCCATCACATTGTACATGTATTTTTTTTTCTAGTTAATATATTAGCCTTTTTGGGCTTTT
>NEWO01000007.1:2245628-2284575 GCA_003013225.1 Phalaenopsis aphrodite
TGAGTTATTGTGTCCTGGGAATATTCTTGGTGTTATAATAACACAATAACACATCAATAACACATGAATAACACACAATAACACATGAATAACACTCAATAACTCAAGAATAACACTTGGAGAAATATTTCCCGTGTTACTACGCACATTACTTCTACGTGCGTGGTACTGATGTAATATTTTTTTCCATATTAACACTTAAGAGACTATTTTGTGTAGAGTATTATCAGTTTATATAAACACAAAAATTATTATATTATAAAATAAGTAATAGCATGAGCAGTATGAGACATTGTTACACCGGATTGATGAGGTATTATTTCAATGTCCTTCAGATCAGCAGTCCTATATCGTTGGATTTCTAACCAATATACTAGTTCACTATTATATTTTTTTAAAGATTAAAATTTTGTAAAATAGCATCCAGACATAAAATTCCAAGCAACGTCCAAACAAAGTTTCAGATCAAGGACAACGACCAAGCAATCTTAAAAAATCAAAGTCTTTAAGAAACATACATGTTATCTCTTATTTTATAACATAGTAATTAATGGGTTAGTTTTCTCTTCTTGTATAGACAAAGATTTATATAATTCATAAAAATTCAACCCGACTTTAATTACTAAGATAAAACTATATAGTTGATGCTTATTCAAATTAATATTACATCTTAACATAGGAGTTCCTTATAAAGATTAGCATTTCATGGCTCTAACACCAACTTTCTTCATGCTACATAGACAACAATTGAAACAAGAAGATAAATGAACTCGACTTTAATAACTATAAAGGACTAATAGAATATTAGATTTTTCTTGACCAAAAACAGCTTTGTGCTTGCAAACCAGAGACTTTTTCTTCACTTTGCACCTACTAATAAAACTAAACAACACTATATATAAACTCAACAACTAACAATGGATATGAAAAATATAAAACATACTCTAATCAACATTAAAAACATAAAATCCTTTTTCTGAGTGGATGGGAAAAGCGGGGCCAGGAGCGTCCGTTGAGATTAATAATGGAGGTACTTCGGTATCAGATTAGTTATGTAGATTAGTGGCAAGGTTTTTAACTTTTGCCTGCTTACTTATTATTATTATTATTTTTAATGATTGTCATGTGTATGTTATCTCAATTCTTTGATACATCTTCACTGACTACTGATGTCGTGTAATATTGATTCATCTTATCTTCTTCAGAGAATAACTTCACTAGTTGTATTTGGAATATTTCTTTGACATTTTCAGTTGATTTATAAGGAAATTGTCTATGTGGTTAATTATATAAGCGTTTAAAGGAGATTTCTTCTTTAGATGAATTTTTTGAAGTGTTGGAATTATTGGCAAATATAGAATAATTTATGTAGTGTTGGAATTATTGTCAAATATAGCTTTATTAATAGATATAACTTTTTTCCTCTATACAATTTGAGGAAAAATTAATAGATATGACTTTTTAATACAATTATCAGACTCCAACAAATATAGGTATAAGTGCGTTCACATTCATTCTTCAAATTACACAAAACCTGGCCCTAAATATAACAAGTGTATTTCTCTTGAATATTCCTCCAAAAAATGTGGGTCTAAGTGCTACTCTCCTGTTACTAGAAATACAACTTCATGAATATCACATTTTTTAAAATCAATCATACTACCTCAAGTCTGATGTTCAGAAGATGAGTACAAATGAACATCAATTTTGAGATACACTTGATGACACCCACACCGCCTCAGTATCTACTCTTATAACCCACTTATTATGGTTGAGGAAGTCCAATCAACAAATCAAAACCAATATGAAGTCCATAACAAGAAACTTTGTGTGTACATAAGGAGGAAGAAAAATCTTGAGCAGGTAGAAGACAACTTGCAAGGATAGAACTGCTCAAACCAAAACCTGAGTCCACATTTATCTGAAATTTAGGTCGAGAGTCTAGTACTGATGAGTAATCCCCTTCTGATTTTTGTGACAAGGAAATTTGCATTAGATATCCAATTCAAGAGTATGTAGTTTATGGGAAACAATCCTCATCCTAAAAGGTTTTTGATTCCAACGTTAATAATGTGGATCCATAAATCCATTCATGAAGGACTTGAAAATTTAGAATGGAGGAAAGCAGTCGAAGAGGAGATTCGAGCACTAAAGCATAATGAAAAATGAATTTTTACTAGACCCTTTTTGGATAAGAGGTTAGTTGGCTGCAAATGAGTGTTCAATATCAAATGCAAAGCTGATGCAAATATTGAGAGATATAAAGCTGGACTAGTTGCAAAATGTTTCAGTTAAGCCTATGAAATTGACTATCATGAGACATTTGCATCAATTATCAGACTAAATGTTATCAGAGTTCTCCATTCAGTAGTTGTTATTAAGAAATGGGGATTCCATCAAGTGCAAAGGGTATACATCTTATGTAGGTGTCATCAAGTGCATCTCAAAATTTATGTTCATTTGTACTCATCTTCTGGACATCAGATTTGAGGTAGTAGGATTGACTTTAGAAGATATGATATCTATGGAGTTGTCTTTTCTGGTAACAAGAGAGTAGCACTTATACCTATATTTGTTGGAGGAATATTCAATAAAAATACACTTCTATATTTAGGTTATGTTTTGTGCAATTTTAAGAATGAATATGAACAAAGGATATGCACCTAAAGATTTAAAACGATATTTTAGAAGAGAAAGCTCTGATGTGAGGATAGGTAACCATCAAAATTTGAAGATGTATTTTGAATTTAAGCTCCTTGCTAGGCATTCAATTGATAAGGTATATTGCAGTAAGAGCTGTTTTCCCACAAAAATGTTTTGGAATTTGGTGGAAAATTATAATATAGTGGGATACCTTAAGGAGATGCATATTCTTTCTCTTAGTGATCATATTTTGTTATTTGTATCAATATATAAGTTCATATGAATGAATTTATTTTTTGAAAGATATGACTCAATGATGGAATTGAATTATTCCTTTGCATTATCAATTTTTAAGGATATAAATTTTTCATTGGAATTGAGTTTGAATCTTGTCATGGAAGATTTGCTATGTTTTAGATTTCTCCTTCATTAGAAGTACCCAAGTAGTTCTAGTATTATCGATAATGACAGGTGAATAAGTGATTGCAATATGATTGCTCAATTTTGTTTCATTTTTATATATGTGGAGATGATATTGCATGTTCATGCCTTGATCTGATGCACCAAGTCAAAATGAGCACTTGAATTAGGTTTCTAGAGAATTCATGGATCGACGACTATTCATTTGTCATTTTGTCTCATGGATAGTTATAGCAAATGTTATAGACTAACTCATGTGGTTTAACTTCCCTTTATAACTAAGGAGTGAAGTATCAAATGAGATGCATTAAAAATCTCTAAGGAAAATACTCTATTTTGTTGGGCATCTTTTTTAATCCAATTTTGAAAATTTTCACTAAAATATTGAGATTTAAAATAAAACTTCAATTTCTATTTTTTGCATTAAACAAATCTTGATGGTATGTTGGTTTGATAATTCAAAAAGAAAAAAAAATGATGAATGTTAGTTTTGTATATATATATATATATATATATATATATATATATATATATATAATGCGTGTCAAAAGATTTGCGGCGGTAGATTAATAAATTATCGTCTTAGCATTGCACGAGAATCCATTGGAGGTCATTTGTTCAGTTTAATGTTGTTTTGTCTACTATGGAGACTGACTACATGGTAATCACATAGGCAATGAAGAAAGCAATATGGATGCAGGGCCTATTGGATGACTTGAGATTTACACAAAAGTCTTGTCATAATACGATGTTATTGACCACAAATCTAATTCATTATGCTAGTACCAAACATATTGACATAGATACCACTTTGTTTGGAACTTGATTGAAGCAGGCAAGATTATGTTGAAGGAGATATATACAAAGGAGAATCTAGTAGATGTGCTACCGAAGGTACTACAAGTTCAAAAATTCACATATTATACCAATCTGGGGGGGGGGGGGGGGTGAGAGGTATGGGTGTACCAATCCGGTGCAGCTAATTTGGTGTTTGAATCTCATTTGGTCATCTCTTACTTATCTAGGAATAAGAGACGAGGTGATGATTGCTATATTTATGGCATATATTATAAATTTTTTTGTTTTTTTGTTTTTTTGGTTCTTTTCCTTATATGCCCTAATCCTCTTCTATAAAAAGAATAATTTAGGGTTCATGAGAGGTATGGGTGTGGTGTGAGAGGTGTTTAGTTGTAACCCCAAATAATTTTGTTTCTCCCCACCAGGTGCTGGTTAAATCTTCTTCCCCGTGGACCTAGACGAATAAATTTAACACCGAACCACAAATCTTTGTTGTGTGAATTTCTACGTTTCAGTATTATTTTCACGTAACAATTCTATCTTATAATGTGATACATTTAGAACATAATATATGAGACACCGAAGCTGCCATATTTGATTTTTATTTTGATCTCGAGTAATTTGGATGGGGCATGTTTGGCCCAATCATTGTGATCAACCCAAAAAACACCATCATTCAAAAGCGCAAGAACTCTTTCTTCTATTATTTATAGTTACTAAAACACTTTTTATGTTGATTAGGAAACCTCACAATAATTAAAAAGTTTTGGAGAAATTTGCTAAGTGGTCCTCATCTTCCTCATCTTCCAATGACAACATGTCTGAAGAACCCCAATCCCATACATTATCTATGACCACTTTATCTTTAGCAATTTAAAGACCAAACAACAAGCATTTGATCATAACTGATTGTCGCACATAATGAACTTTTTTAACTCACCAAAGCCTTACATAATTTTTCCCATTAAGAAAATATTTACTATATTTCTAAAACTTTATTTTTTTTTCAACTTTATACAAGTGAAATTTTAACGGTCAATATAATTAGGGTTGTGAATTTAGCTCAAAGATCGTCAATTGCTCGAGAATCGATTCTATTTTTTGTGCTTCGATCAAGATCAAATCGAAATAAACGAGCCGATCTATGAGCTGAAACTTTGGATCAATTCTTTTTAGCTGATTTTGGGACATAATTGAATCTGCTCGAATTGACTCGAGATTTGCTTGTATTATTTTTTATTTAATAAAATATGTATAATACTAAGTAAAATTGAATATAACAACTCATGACCTAAATTTGAGCTTATTTTGAGATGGAAAAGATCAAAATAATTCAATATGAATAAAGTAGTTCTATTTTGAGTTGGATTGAGCCGATTTTGAGCTTAAGTCAATTTCCCGCATGCTCTATTCGAAATTGAATACAACGAGCCATGCTGAATCTATTCAAGCTGATTTCGAGCCTGCCCTAGCTTAGCTTTATATCAAATCATTAAAAACCCTAAATATAATGCACTAACATAATATCTTCAACATTGTAACAAACATCATGCTAGGTTAATATTTTGTGTAATCTTGCTTTCTTAATAAATATCCATCTATTTATTTTGAGAAATAATGGTAAATTCATTCAAATATTTTTCTGTCAACAATTAATAACTGTAAAATATTAAGTTTTTAGGGCCGAATCTTATTTATGTTCCAATTGAACCGGGCTCTATAAATTACTGGTCAGGGGTCGGCCCATTGGGAGCCCATTGGGAGCCCATTGAGAGCGTGGCCCGTATGAGTGAGAAATGCACTATGCACCAATAGGGCACTTCCTACAGTAGCGAGCTGGTTGAATTTGGCTAAAAATTCCATTTTTATTTCGTTTATTGAAACCTTTTCTTCTTATTTTTGCGCTTCCCGCCATTGATGCGCCTCCTCGACTACAGTGGCAGGGTTTGCGCATTTTCTTTTGAGCCTTTCATCCAGCTGCGTGTCGGCTTTGGGGACACTGAGAAATCTTTCCAGGGTTTGGAGAGGGGAAAGGGGCCGGCGAGTGATGGGGATCCAGGGTCTGTTGCCGCAGCTGAAATCAATCATGCAGCCGATTCAAGTGCAGGATCTTTGCGGGCAGACCGTAGCGGTGGATACTTACTCATGGCTTCACAAGGGCGCCGTCTCTTGCAGTCTCCAGCTCTGCAAGGGCATCCCTACCACTAAGTAGTTTTTTGCATTCTTCTTTCTTGTGTGGTTTCGGGATGAATTCGGGCTCTTTAATCTCTTGTGCTTTTTCTAGGTTTGACTTGTTATCCATTGAAACCCATTTGGGAAGATATGCCTTGAGGTTATCAAAATGAGTTTTTTTTTTGGAGTTGAGGGGTTTTTCTTTTGAAATGGAACGGTGCGGAAATGCTTTGGGTTCTGTTTTGATCAGATTCTTGGGTTTTTTGTGAAAGATATACTTTAAAACGGGGCATCTCTTGATTCAAAGAGGGATCATTAAGGGGACTTCTTGAGGAGTTTAATTTTGTTTATGTCTTCGGTTTTTATATAGCCGTTCATGAAGTCACTTTTTAGAGACATAATTTTTTGTGATTTAAACTCTTGTTCTTTTGGTCATAATGGAGACAATCTAATAGCAGCTTGAAGAGTTTGCATAATTTTTGCATGATTTAATGGAGACAAAAGGTCATGAAGGGTATAATCTTGCACCATTGCAAGGTTTGAAGAATTTGCATGGTCACACTAGACTTTTTAGATGCATAATTTTTTTGATTTAAACTCATGACCTTTTGGTCACAATAGAGACAATCTAAACGTAGATTCAAGCAGTTATTGTAATGGTAAAAATGAGGGCTCTAAATTGAATGTGGAAGCATGGCCGGGATTGCTTACAACGCATTACAAACTAAACACTAAAGATAAAATGATCAAAAAACAATACAAAGGAATCAAGATTTTTTATTTTTTTGCTTAGGTTTTCTTTTGGAACATGAGCGAGGATCTAATCCACCAACAAATAAGCCTTAATATATAGTGTTCACAAAGAGGAACACTCATTTGCCTTTAATATCAAGCCTGCTTACACACAACAAATAGACGCCTAATATAAAATCTTACATACAAGATGATTACTATTACAAAGATCTAATTCATAAGATGACGTTAACTAGAACTCTAGATGATGGTACTTGTTAAGAGTTGTAATCTTGTTCTTGCCGTCAAGAAAGAAGTCAAAATGGTGGTCTGTATTTCGAAAAAAAATAGCAGAGACTATATCGTCTACCTAATTACTAACGTACAAAGAACACTACGATTAGAGTTTATATTATGGAAGTTTCCAAAGCATGGATTGAGAAACCCTAGTGGGGCAATAGCTTTTTGTACTACATGTTTTTATATATTATTTGGAGATTGCAGGAACTTTCACCCACGATCCAATAAACACATGTTTCAAGAAAGCCTGCTTGGTCCACACATGATTTGAAGCCAATTTAAAAGTAGATTAAGGAATCTTTGTTTTGTTATACACGTTAATTGTTGTTTGTTTTGGTTTTCATTTACTGTTGCATAATAACAATTGAAATACGAATTAAATTTCAATTATGGCGATCACATTAAATCATTACATCTGTTAGATTGATTAGGAATCTCTTTTTGGTTGCCTACATTAATTAAGGTATGCCTTGATTTGCATTTTATGAGGTATAATACCAATTAAAATCAAATTCAAATTTAAACTTTAGTGTTCACATAAGAACCGTACATATTTTAGACAAATTAGATGGTGGGGTTACTAAGTTGATGATTTTACAACCTTAATTTCTCCTACTGAGACAAGTCAACTACTATCAGGCATCATATATTCTAAACGTAGAAGAAATCTTGTTGGGAGTATGGTAACGTTTATGCCTAGTCTAAGTGAAAGTTTGTCTTTTCTATGCCTAAGGGCAATTTAGCCATTTATTATTATTATTGTTATCGGGTATAAATAAACTTTTTTTGTCTAGAGTTAGGTTTATGCATGAGATTGAGTTATGAGTCTTAGGTTTAGGTTTTAGGAGAGATTCCTACCCCTTGAATTGTAGGAATTGGGAGGGATCGCCTACCTTTCGAATTGTATTCTTGTTGAATTGTTTGCATTATTACAAAAAAATTGTGTTTTCCCTAATTTATATAAAATTTCATGTCGTTTTTTATGTCAAATCGTATTAAATTGGTATCAGAATTTTTAAATTATGGGAAATTAACCACTCGATCATTGTGGCCAAGATTTCTCATCGCATTTTGAGTCGAGATCGCAGGAAAGGATCGTTGCCTACAAAGCTGCCACTACTTGAAAGCTGGATGGGATTGAGTTGTTGTTGGCGGTACTGTAGGTGGGAATGCTCTGATGCGCAGGATCACGCTAACCAATACTTAAAACTCGCATCTTTCTCGTCTTCTTGCTCTTCTTCTAATCAGGGCCCATCAACTTTCTTGGGAGTGTCAACAACAAAAAAAAGGTGGATGATTTAAATAAAAAGTTAGAGGAAGAGATCAATCAAATCAAATATGAGATGAAAACAATGTTTGTCACCATAGAAAATAGAATTTCTTCCATAGAGTCGAATGGAGGACGGGTTTGAGAGCATAAGGGAAATGCAAGAAATGATGATGAAGATAATGAACTTTAACACAAAATTGGATTCACCCGACAGCCTTCTCTATTATGAAATAACTTTTAATACTCTATGGTTTTACATATTATTTGAAGATTGTAGGAACTGTGACCCACAATTCAATGAACACTTGTCCCAGGAAAGCCTTCTTGATCCACACATGATTTGAAGCCAATGTAAAACTAGATTAAGGAATCCTTATTTACTTATACACGTTAATTGTTGTTTGTGTTGCTTTTCATTTAATGTTGCATAATAGCAATTGAAATCCAAATTAAATTTCAATTATTTAGATCACATTAAATCTTTACATGTGTTAGATGGATTAGGAATTTCTTTTTGGTTTCCTGCATTAATTAAGGTTTGCCTTGATTTTGCATTTTATGAGGTATAATAATAATTAAAATCAAAATCAAATTTAAGCTTTAGTGATCACATAAGAAACTTGCATATGTTAGATAGATTAGATGGTGGAGTTACTAAGTTGATGATTTTACAACCTTAATTTCTCCTATTGAGACAAGCCAACTACTATCAATACTCATCAAATATTCTAAGCATAAGAGAAATCTTGTTGGGGGTGCAATTTCTCCCACTGATAAAGAAGAAAGCGAGGAAGGCGAGAAAGCGGAGTTTCGAGTCTCGGTTAGCCGCGATTCTTCTCGTCAAAGCCTTCCCGGTTACAATGTCGCCAACAAAGACTCTATGCTGTCTGGCTTCCAAGTAGCGGCCGCTCAGTACACAACGATCCCTTCCTGCGATCTTGGTGTAGAAGGCAACGAGAAGTCTTGGCAACAACGATCAAGTGGTTAATTTTCCAGAATTGAAAAGCTCTGCTACTAAGTTGATACGATTTGACATAGAAATCAGCACGAATTTTTATAGAAATCAGGGCAAACAGTTATAAAGTCTTCACTAAGGATTATATTCGGTGATGCAAAGAGGCCAGTATGCAGGGAAATGGGTTTTAAGGGTTAACATTGGGCATGGAGGTTGGATGAAGGGTGGTTCTTCTTATGGATGGTGAATTAATGGTTTGATCTTTGAGATAATGTGTTTAGGAGATGATGAGGTGATGAGTGGCACCAAGCCAAAACCCCAAAATTTAGCTACCACACATGGTCTTATAAGGACTGTTGTTCTTGATTTGGGTTTATTAAAAGCTATTTTTCCATCAGTTATTATTCATGTACTATGGATTAGAGTTTTGAACATTAATGAAGCCACTTACAGCCAAAGTAAAATTTGGCAGAAATATGAATGCCAAGATTATTGCATAGTAAACTTAGAATATATTTTTCAAAAATTGAATTGTCTTTAGCCCTCTTATGGATGTCAAAGCTTCTCTTCCGTCTAAAGATTTTTATTAGCTTGTTGAAATAATCTCTTACATTTTTTAACTTCATCTAACTCTTATTTTTGAACTGGCAGGCATATTAATTATTGCATGCATAGGGTCAAATTGTTGCAACATCATGGTGTCAAACCTATTCTAGTGTTTGATGGAGGCCTCTTACCAATGAAGATTGACCAAGAAACTAAGCGGGCCAGGTATTTTATGAAGTTTGTTAAAATTTTTTCAATGTTGTTTGTATTCAGTTCCATACATTTATTTCTTCAACTGGCTGTATTTTATTTTTATTCATGTGATTGCAGTTTATTTTGATCTCTATTTGATTTGGATATATATTGTTAACTGAAGAGTATGATTTAATGTATATATTTCAAATTTATTTGTATAACTTGTCCCTTTTGCTCGTTGAAATTTTTTCTATTCTTCATTTTAATTCTTTTGTTCCATTAACTTCTTATGATCAGTCGCAACCTAACCCTTGTTGATATAACTCTTCTACTCTACACTTTACACTCGACCTATTTTCTAACACATCATGTGCAGTTGATGCATTCTTCTACCTCATATTTGGAAGATTATGAGTGCGTTTGGGGAAGCTTGTGCTTATCCAGATAAGCCGCTTACCTGGAAATGAAGACTGCGGGGTTCGACCCGCATTCCGTGTTTAGTGTAAAAAACCAACTGCGTTTTCAGATAAACTGCTCAAACGCAGTTTCCAAACGGTGTTGCAGTATTTTCAAAACGTCGCCGCAATGGATAAGCTACCTCATCATCAATAAAATATTTATCCCAACTTGTTTGGGCTGGGCTTTCGTAGTCCTTTGGTTCGGATTGATAGTTTTATTTTTTACTTTGCAAACTCTTTGTCACTACCTATATCCATATCACTTTTTGTCCATCTTTTTCTTCTGAAATTTTTCATATTAATTTTCATTTTTACATATATTCGTGCTATTATTATTATTAGTATTTCTCAATCAATCAACTTCTTACTCTTCCAACTCTCCTTGAGGGGTTCCATGAAAAAAATAGGCAAAAGAAAATAAAAGAAGGATCACCAAGAAATTTGTTCATTAAGGGATACTAGAATAATACATGGATCCTTCTGATAACTTATTACAGATTTCTCTTTGCATTTAATTGTTTCTTTTAATACCCTAGAATGAAAATTTTGTTTCAAAATTTCAATAATTTGAATAAATGCAAATTATAAGTGAAATTAAAAACATCGAGTTTTGAGTTATTTTAAGTCTCGTGTAACTTGAAAGAAAACTATTTGGTGAGAAGGGAGTGGTGGCGATGACAACAATGATGATGAAAACATTGGGCGGACATCAAAGTTGTGCTAGAAGCAGCATGCTACGATAATGGCGGTGGAGGCAGCAGGTTGCAACGACGGTGGTTTTAGGGACAACCGTCTTATGTGTGTGAGAGCATACCTCGTGCAAAAGGGTGTGGAGGAAGACAATGTCGATGGCAGAAGCAGCAAACAACGATGACAATAGTGGAAGTAACAGGTGGCGGTGCGGACATGATTCACTAGAATGTTGGTGTGAGAAGGGAGAGGGAAATTCAGTTGTAGCCTTGGGTTAAGGCGTCAAACCAAATTGTCTAATATAAAAAAAAAAGCATGCTTCAAATTGCACAATTCTAAACAATATGCTGACATATGAGAGCAATACCCTTCAATTGTCATTCATAATGGGGAATGATTACACATGAAAGTAAATAATTTATTGGGTTTATGGTTTTTCCTATCAGAAAATCATGATGGGTATTGGGTATGGAGTTGATAGAAAGATACTTGATTTCTAATTAGTTAACCCGTTGTTTTCCTTGCATATCATCCAACTTGTGTTGCCATTGATTACAATTAATCTGTGAAATGACAACTATTTTAATGGGTTGGCCCCTCATATAAAGGTCTAGAAGTATGAATAGCTTGATACAATTTATAATGAGATTTGTGGCTCAATGTATGCAACAGGTTAAGGTATTTTTTATTGTTTTGATTAATTTTGACAATACTATAAAAAGAAAAAAAAATGAAGAAAGCATGCAGTGTCATGCAAAGTTGATTCAAAATACATCATTCATATTGTGAAGATGTTCAACTATTGTTTGCTTTATTAAATGTATCATGCTAATGTATTGAAGCATCAATATTATCTAAAAGGATCATTATATCATCAAAATTATTGCTTGAGAATTGAACTGGTTTATTACGTGAAAGTCAATTTGTGCAAGCGATGAGAATTCAAAATGGCTGAAACATATGTTCATTGAAAATTAAATTAAAGTTGGTATTATGTATATGCATAATGGTTTCTAATTAAAAATTATAAAACTAAAATAATATAATTGTAAGCATAAAAACTTGACTGTGAGGAACATAAATACATAAAAATCGTATGCTAGTTCTGGAAATTTACCTACTAAAGAAAATTGCCCTCCTTCCTATATATAAATTTAATGAATTTAGCTTGAAGAACAACCGGCGCTGCGGTTGATTGTCTGCACGACTGGACGAAATATTTACTCCGTCCGAGAATCCGGAGACTGCATGTAGGGTTACTTGCGGTAGCAAATAAAAAAACAACACTTGGAGTTATTGACCCACCATCAAAAAAATAAGAGAAAAAAATTATTTTTACAGTGCAACCCCACCCGAGCCCCGCCTAACATAAAAAAAACGTCTATTTGTCACCTTCTGATCACACCAAATTGTAAATTTTGTCATTTTAGATTTCGCCAAACTGGAGAAAAGAATTTTCAGCTTTAATTCCTTTTAGGGTTCAGGAGTTATTTTCTTTTTCATTTGAATTTGTATTCAGAATCGTATTTGAAAGTTAGGGTTTTTCCGATAGATTTCTCTCTTGACCAAGAAATGCTGATGGAATTGTAAAATGATTGTGAGAATGATGCCAATGAGCTGAGCTTATTAGCTGAGGCACGAAATGTTCTGCAGGTGAACTTATTTCTTTCTATTTACTGATGATATTAATGACGTCCCAATGATTGTAATATTAAGAAGCTATTTTGGTTTGATTGCTATATGATTTGATTGCAACTTTATTGTTATGTTGAAGGGTGAACGTAATGTTAGTTAGATATTATCATAGTGTTTAAGGTTAAGAGTTTAGAATCATAATACAACCATAATAACAACAAAATAACACCAGAATGAAAAAATCACTTATATCATCTTACTATTACAATAATAACACCAAAATGTTATTATAATATAATAATACAACCATAATGTGTCCCATATGTTTTGATATTATCATGTTGTTATGTTGTCGTTGTAATTAGTGTTATTTTGGTGTTATTTCTGTGTTTTTATTGCTATATTATGGTATTATTGTTCTATTATTGACTTTGAACTACTTTTGTGTTATTATGGTATTATTTCTGTATTATTATGGTGATATTATGTTATTATTTCCGTATCGTTTCATACTAGTCTTATTGGATTTATTAATTGGTTATGTTTAAGCATTATTTTTGTCATTCTAATGGTGATATATTGAAATTTGCAATTTCCCGAGCCTATAATTGTGTGCATTGATCCAATTGCGGAAAGCTTGCTTCGCACAGTGGTTCATAATGAGAAAGAAGTCTATGAACAATATTGTGCATATGCTCACTAAATTGGATTTACTATACGAAAGGATCACGTTGGTTTTTGGCCGAATTAAAAAATGATTAAGACAAATGATTTCATTTGTGGTAATGCTTGTTTCAAGAAAAAAAATGAATAACATTGTGACGGCGAAGTACATAAGAAATGACACAATGACTGATTGTTCAGCCATGATCCGATATGTCGTTGATGTGGAATGTAACTGATCGGTTAAGAAATTTATAGAAAGTCATAACCATCATTTGACAGCAGACGATAACAAATATCTATTGCGTTCCAGCAGAAAGATGAGTGATATCAATGCAGAAGTGCTTAGATCGATGACACAATCAAGGATTAAAACAAACAACACATTTAGTTTTTTGACAACAGAATTCGGGGATGTGAAAAATCTTGATTGCACGAAGAGGATTGGTTATAATTTCATACAAAGAGAGAAAAGTTAAAATTAAACTTGGGGACGATAATTCTCTTTTACGATTGTTCGCTGAGAGGCAAGATGATGATACGATATTTGCATGAGACGTCCAAATTGATGAGTTTGGTAGTTTGTTGAATTTTTTTTTGAGTGATGAGATATCCAGACTCAATTACGATTGCTTTGGGGATGTTATAACATTTGATGTAAGTTATAGACTTAATAAATATAATTTATGTTGTGCCCCTATTGTCGGTGTGAACCTTCACTGACAGAATGTTCTATTTTGAGTTGGTTTTTTGTGAGATGAAACAGTTGACTCATTTAAGTGGCTATTCACATCATTTATTCGGACAATGGATAATAAGCATCCGAGATCATTATTCACTGACCAAGATCAAATAATGGCCAGAGCCGTTGAAGAGTGTCTTCCGCACACCAGACATAGATTATGCAAATGATATATTTACAAGAAATTGTCTTCAAAAGTCCATTATGGTGTGAGCACTAAGAGAGTCAATGAGCTTTTTTATAAATGCATGGGTAGATGCAACTCCATGGAGTTTGAAGAAACCTGACGTACAATGATTGAACTAGGAAATCTACATGACAATGCTTGGTTGAATAGTTTGTACAATATCAGACATAAGTGGTCAACGACCTTCAATAAGGAAGTATTTGAGATGAGATTCCAATCAACACAAAGAAGTGAGTTCACAAATAATATCTGTCATGGTGCCTCCAAGCCAACAAATAACCTCACTGAAAGTTTTTTGGGTCTTGAAAATGCCATGAAATATTAGTAAATGAACGAGAAGGATGAAGATTTTAAATGTGAATAATCTGTAATTGTTCCCGCTATAAAACGTAGTCCCGTGCTGAGGCAATGTGCCTTAGTTTATATGAGGAAGTTATATTCAATATTTGAAGTAGAATTGCTACATGGTTTGTGTAGACTTGCTGTGGAGTGCTCAACCACCGAAGATTCTGAATTTTACATTAGAAAATTAGATAATGAACACATAGACAGACCCGAATTGTTAAAGTCGACAAAAGTAACTTTGAAATTACATGCAGTTGCAAAAAAATTGAAATAATGAGTTTATTATGTGTTTACACTCTAAGGGTGCTTAGTCATGAGAATATAACAAAGATCCCTGATAAATATATATTATTACGGTGATTTGTTTATGCAAAGTGGGATATATATAACAGCTATGGGTATAAATATCTGAAGGATTCACAAATGTCATCAAGTTGTTAAAGTGAACTCATATATCGAACACACGTTCATAAATTTGCTTACCAGATTAGTATATTAACGCAAGATAATGAACTTGCTGAGAAAAATGTGTTGGAGACATTAAAGAGACTAACAATCGAGTTAGAGGTCATATTGAATGGGAAAGACCACCGGGAAATGCCAAAGTCAAAGAAGAAAGAGACACTGAATATACAACACAATTTGAACGACCCAACGAAAATGCGGCCAAAAGGAATATCTAATGCAAGGTTGAAGGATATTGGGAGAAGAACACGAGAGTAAAAAGTAAGCATTACCAACAGTATTAATAAACCTGTATTCATTACCAATAGTATTAATAAACCTAACATGAAGCATTGTATTACAGGAAATGACAAAGATGTTGATTCAAGTCAAGATATATTTCAACCATCCGACCCAAACTTGTTTGCAATGTCAGATCGATATAGTCAGGTACATAACTTAAAATTCAAAACAATTTGTAATTTGTGAACTAATTTTGATTGTACTTATTTACTTACATTCATTTTTTATTTTCCAAAATCAACAGGAATTGCATGCATCACTGATCCTTATGTGAATGAATACTGATCTTTATAAAGTTGCAACCCAAAAGTATTTGTATTCTGTCTTTCACTTCCATCTCCATGCAATAAATCAGAGGAATTCGAAAATTATGTTCTGAGATGAACATTTTACCTTTATCTTTTTGCCAGAATAAGATTTACATACCAATACTTGACAAATCTATGTAAAAGAGTTGTGGTGCAACGAGGGATCAAAGACCTTTCAATCTGCAAAAAGATCACTGTACCTGATTACTACAATCAACATAAGAAATATGGTTTGCATAAATCCAGAAATTATAAGGGCAAGCCACACGACTCTCATATTCGTGTGATTAAAAAAAAAAAGCCCAAGACATCCAAATGTAGATGTTACATTTGTGGAAATGAAGGACATTTTGCTAGAGAGTGTCGCAGTAAGCAAGGCAATATGACAAGAGCTGCCATATTACAGAATCTTGAACTCCTTGAAGATTACGACGTTCTTTCTATAGATCCTAATGAAGAATCTTCAGATGCTATTTGCTCGATCTCCGAAGAAGGAGCAAATACTTTGATGCATATACACAACGCTCTAGAAAATGGACCTACAGATGAGTATGAGTTCATGATGAAAGAATACCTCGGCTAGGTTTGCACTGTTAAATTAGCCGAGGAACAAGAAAAATGTTCTCATCAATGCGAACAAAACAAGCATTACTTTTTAAGTAATCCCTCTGTTGAATTTCCTTTAACCGATCTTCCAAACTTAAGAGCCTATCCGAAAGTTTAAGAACAAGTTGGATAAATGTATTATTCTGCTTAATAACAGCGCTTAAAGCAGATGTTACACCTTGTCGTGAATCTGTAGGGTTAACGAAACCAAGAGCAGGAGGTTCCAAAGAATCAGTAGCTAGAAGGGCTTGTTTATAATCAGAAGAAGCAGATGATTGCTTTCAATCGTTCATAAAAATGATTAAACTAAGTTGAGTTCATTTTTCAGAATCTTAATATGTTAAATTGTCTAACTTTTTAAATTACAAGCCAAAACTCATATCATGTTCGTTGTTCGTATTGCTTTATAATTGAGAACGTTAACATGAGAATCCATTGCACAATTTGTAAGTTGACTGTCTGTCTTATTTGTGCTAAATTTTATTTATCGATAACAGTTCAGAAGGAATTGTCTTTAATCCAGTTTCAATCAAAAGACAATTTAATCCGTGAATTTGTTAAGTATACATAACATCTACTTGAGGAGAACAGATGCCTCAAGGAAAAACTCCAGCATGAATTGGAACAGAGTTTATCAAATGACATGCGGGAATTATCACTGCGTGACAAAGGCAAATGAGTTGCCTTCGCTGATGAAGAAGATGATGATGAGCACTTTGTCGAAGAAAGTGGAGTTAAAGTTCTCAGTGAAACGTTTAAAGAACAGATACGAGAAACACTTCAGGAACAAGTGCAGAAACCCCCCAAACGTGTGATTAACATGTTATATAATATGATTATAAGATTTGAAATTCCAGTGGTTGAGAGATTTAAATTACAAGCTATCTTAGATACAAGTGCAACATCTTGTTGTGCCAATATAAATGATCTTCCAAAAGGTGCAATGATGTGGAAGGATCCGAAGAAGAATATGCTTTTATGGCGTATGGAGATGGTACTATCTGGGATCATGAGAATGATAATGAAGATGGTCCTATCTGGGACCAATCATCTGAAATTAATGAAAGTGAAGATGATGATTCATTTTTCTCTTTATTTCTTTATATGAATTTTGTTAATAACAAATTAAATTCGTTCCCGAAAGGCGGTGGGAATGATTTCGTTTCTTTTGATTTTCCTTCCTTTGACTACCCCACGCTTGCACCCGAAATCTTCCCTCTAATTGTAAATTTTATTCCACCAATTCCTATTTCAGAGCCTGAAACTCCTCCAACACCACAGGCCTTGAATCAAGTTCGATCCTGGTCAAAGTAGAACCAAGTTGGTTCAAGTTTGAGTTATTTGGATCCGTTCTAGCTGAAAATCGAAACAAGTTGGCTCAAAATTGAGTTATTTCATTTGAATTTATTTTTGTTCTTATTTGGCTTGTATTTGAAATGACTATAAAATAACATCTATGTTTGGCTCGAATAAATTTGACATGACTTGTGTTTGGCTTGAAATTAATTCGAGCTGCCTCATCTGTTTTAACAGTCATTGTTGTGTGTGCATTGCCACATTATTTTTTTTAAAATTTCATCCTTTTATACAATTAAACGACGATGATAACATTCATATGTCCGATGTTGGACTAAAAGCTCGGTAGTGGGAATTGGGGTGTGAAATGTGAGATTTTGTATGAATAAAAATAACTTGGAACCGATCTGTGTATGGCTGAGCGAAAAAAAATTAGATTCAAAGTTTTGGCTCATAGCTCAGCTCATTAATTTTGATCCAAAATCTCATTCTGAGCTAAAATTCAAATAATTTTTTAGTGATTAGCGATCTTTGAGTTTAATTGACAGCCATGGCTATTATGATGTCTTATGCAACGACCATGCATATTGGTTTAGATTCAGTGGGAGGATCCAACTCGACCGACCATGCTTATTGGTTTAGATTCGATGGGAAGATGCAGAAATCGAACCGATCTGGCTCAAATTTGAGTTATTTGGATTCGTTCCGGTTTGAAATTAGCTTTGGCTTTAAATCAAAAAAAGATCGCTCAAATTGAGTTATTTCATTTGAATTTATTTTTGTTCTTTTTCGGCTCGTGTTCATAAGGACTAGAAAATAACATTTATATTTGTCTCAAATAAATTTGACATGGCTTGTGTTTGGCTTGAATTTAATTCGAGCTGCCTTGTCATCTTTTACGGTCACTACCATGTGCGCATCACCACATATTTTTTTTGAAAATTTCATCCTTTTTTACAATTAACTGATGATGATAACATTCATATGCCCGATGTTGGATTAAAAACTCGGTAGTGGGAATTGGAGTGCGAATTGTGAGATTTTGTATAAATAACAAATACTTGGAGCCGATCTCGAGCCAGTTTGAGCCTATCCGTGTATGGCTCGAAAGCAGCTCGAAAAAAATTCGCTCCAAAGTTTTGGCTCATTTATTTCAATTAAGTCTTGTTCAGACCTAAAATTCATATCAATTTTCGAGCGATTAATGATCTTCAAGTTTAATTCAGAGCCATGCCTATTATGATGTCCCATACATCGACCATGCCTATTGGTTTATATTTAGTAGGAAGATCCAACACAACTGGCCATGCATATTGGTTTAGATTCTGTGGGAAGATGTAGACGACAACCGCCGTGGAATTATTGTCAGAAATTTTAATAAATAAAAATTAAAATGAAGAAGTCGAATGTGACTTATAAAGATGAAAATGGGAAATGATAGAGTAAAAAATAATAAAATGTGGCAAAATCTCGACTTATGCATGTTGTTTCACAAGATTGGAAATTAAACATAAAGTAGGATTATAGGTGACTTGCAATGAAAATGAAAGCATACTTACAAGTAGAACAAGAAATTTTGCACAACCTCTGGAATACTCCAAAATACTTGGTGCTCTTAAAGTTATTTTGTGGATTGAATATGAATTAAGAAATTGTACTAAGAGTCTGTTTATTTATAGGTGGAGAATGATTTCTTGTGGGACCTACCTCAATAAAATACAACTCATACACAATCAAATTGTGTGATTTTGAAAATACATAATGGACTCTTACTCTTGAAAATTGCAATCAAATTCATAAATCAATATATGCAAGAGGACATAATGGGAGAATTACATGAATACTTTAATGAAAATAAACTAACATGAAAGACTACAACCAGAGGCCCCTCCACACATCTTAAATGGTTGTGCCTTTATGTGAATGATTTTCAATTAAGTCTAATTTATGCACAATTGCACGTCGATGTATTTTTTAAAAAAGGTGTTCATGACATATCGATTCATTAAAAAATAAATTCACTCACTTGCACTTCAATAAACATGTTAATCACTTGAAATCATAGAATATTTTGGGACTAAAAATTAAGATAAATTTATCTTTTTCACACTATTAAAGTGTGTAGTTAATTTGAAACCTTATAAGTGATTAATTTAAATATCAAATTCAATATATATATATATATATATATATATATATATATATATATATATATATATATATATATATATATATATTGAATTTGATATGCCCTTGTGTGGTCTTTCTCTTAGATATTACATATTTGTAATTGTCACATTTCAAATTCAACTCTGCATGCCCAAAAAATTGGAGTGGATAGAATTTGAACCTTGTGACAAACTTTTACTCAATAAGAGTATAATTAAATTTTCATCACCCAATTGAATTGAGCAAGTAGCATTGTACATGAGGAATCAAACTCTTAATTGTGAGCTCCCTTCAAACTATTTTTCCTTATATTTGCATAAAATTTCAATACCTTTTTTTAAATGAAACTTATGTAAAGAAAAAAAAATCTTGGCCTCAACATATTTATAAAATAAAATTAGGAATTCAACTCGTGGGCTCAATCTTCTATGCATGAGTGTTGATAGAAAATATACAAATCACAAACTCAATCCTCTTTGCAAGCAAACACTCCAAGTTAACGAAATTTAAAATAACATTATTAAATCATTCAAGTTTTCAACAATGATTGTGTTGATAGAAAACTTCAATCGGAGGGAATCTTTTTATAATTTTTTTTTTGAAGCAAATTACTAAGTAATATATCACTGTGGACAAAAATCTTTCTATCTGGTCTGGTCAAATATTTTCTTTTATTAAGTAGGCTAGGATTTGTCAGGTTTAAGCCCCAAATGTAAAAAGTGAAGGGTTGTGTTAGGTAGTTGACAACTAGTGTAAAATTTATCGAAAAATTTTGACATGAATCCTTTGATGAAGTAGGTTGGAATTTGTGATAACAAAAATATAAGATCTTGATTGAATTCATTTTTACCCTGGAGTCGTTTTGCTTGAGCTAATTTAGTAAGCTTTTTCTTTTAAAAAATAAATCAATTTTAGCTTCTATATGCTAAGCATTTAGCTCCTATCAGCTAGTTTGGATCAAGGGTTCTCTTACATTTTTTAGAGTATAATTAACCATTATGCCTTTGAGAAGCATTGAATCAGTTCTTAAAATCCTCGCAAAATATTAATAACATTTTTTAGGTAGCATCTTATTTGCAATCCAATCTTCTGTTTAAAGATTTGACTTGAAACCAAATTGTTTTACAAGAGTCGGATATGAATTTTTAAAGCCCACACCATTTCATCTTCAAAGTTGTGGTAAGAACCCAAATGACTGATATTCTTGGCGTTTCCTTGGTTTTATAATAATATCTGTGATTGTGTGCAAAGGATATCTTGATAACTCAAGGAAGGGAAAAGTGCCAATGATTGATGTGCCTTTGAACATATGAAGGCATTTATGTCTCGGTTAATATAAAAAATCTATGATTTGTGCATGGCGATGAGCATTTTTGTTTGGGAGATTGAAAAACCATGATCAGATTTGGATCTAATTAGCTGTTTTAAGCTTGGTCAATCCAAGTTTGTATTGGTCAATTCATGAGGTATGGACCCAGTCAATTGAGAATGACAATGGTAAACCCTCCCATATCCCTTCTTGCTAGAAAATGCCAAACCTTGTGGCTATTAATTAATGCTGCTAGTGAAGATATTTGGAGGTGGAGGATGTCTAGCTTTTGAAGATGGTGTAATTGGGGACAAACTTTAGCTTCACCCTTATCTTGGTAGTTTCAAGGTGTTGTAATAGTGACTGTGGCTAAGGATAACACAAGGTGTTGCAACTGTGATTGTGGCTAAGGTTAAGGACAGACTTTTTTAGGGATTCTAGAGAATGGCTTGTCGAGGCTGAGGCCGTCCAACTAATCCACATGTTTTCTTACCAAATGATCTGGATGGTATCCATGTTCATGTCATCCTCAAGTTGAAAGATGAACCGCCCATTTCTTTAATTCACTCATGCTTCCTTGTTTAAAGTCAAGGCCATGAACAATTACAAATGATATTTACGTATTACATTTGGCTCTTGGTTTAGTTACGGCACTTTTTTTATCTGCTACTTGTGTTTATTGTTTCATTGTACGGCTGATTCAACCGCTCGCACCACTTTCAAGGAACTCATATTCATTTGCTTAAAATTAGAGAATGCTTGGATTTATTTGGTTTTATATATGATCCTTTATTTTGTTTGTTTATTGAAAACAATACATTCATGTCGAAAGCTTATTTGACATCCTAGGAAAAGGAAAGAGAACCTTGAACGTGCTTTGGAACATGAAGCAGCTGGTAACTCTAGTGCTGCCTTTGATTGTTACCAAAAAGCAGTGGATATATCACCTTCTATTGCTTTTGAGCTGATTCAGGTAGGGCAAATTTACCATATGGATTATGTACATGATTGTGTTTCTTTTTGTTATTTTGTGTGCTGCTAAAATAATTATTAACTAAATATCACTAATAGCTCACCCCTTCATACAAAAGCCTAATTTGCAAATAACATGAACCTGTGTTACAGGTGCTAAAACAGGAAAAGGTTGATTTTGTTGTTGCGCCGTATGAAGCTGATGCTCAAATGACATTTTTATCCTTGAACAAGCATGTCGATGCTGTCATTACTGAGGACTCTGATCTGATACCATTTGGTTGCTCCAGAGTGTGTAGTTTCTTTACCACTTCTCTCAAATTTCTGTGTTCCTTACCAACCTTGTAACTTTTATTAGTTTAATTTTTGCCAATTTAGTCTTTTTTTTTGTGTAGTGGGGCATTTAATGATATGCTCAATTGTAAAATAATGTCTTCCAGATCATCTTTAAAATGGACAAGTTTGGTCAGGGTGTTGAATTTCGGAGCGCATTGTTAGAGCAGAATAGAGATCTTGATTTTACTGGGTTCACTAAACAGATGATACTTGAAATGTGTATTTTTAGTGGTTGTGATTATCTGCCGTCACTGCCTGGTATGGGACTGAAAAGGGCTCATGCGCTCATCCGAAAATATAAAACCTATGAGAAGGTAAAGGTCCTCACTTATGATTTGTATGCACTGATCCATTATGTTAGTTGTCTCTGTTTTAATTATGTCCATTCCTTGTAAATTCCATGTGGCATCATACCTACAAAATCATGTTAATAATAAAATCGAGTTTATGGGATCTAAACTTTCATCTTCCATGTGGCATATACATTTCATTGTCAACTTATGTTTAATCCTCAATCTTTCGCATATGGACTTAGGATTAGCAGTTATATTTTTGCATATATCTCAATTGATCACAATCATTAGCCTTAACTAGCAATTTGTACTAGCTTAATGATTTTTTCTTCTCCATTCATTGCAGTTGAGTGCTTGATTTATGTTATCTTTGAAATCTTATTATCCTTTTTATTCCTTCACCTTAATTCTATCATCTCATCATATGGATGCATTTGTTCTCTTTGTTGTTTATATCTGGATAACATTAGTCTATATTATCTTCTATAGCATCTAGTATCATTATTTTGCAGTTTTATTACACGTCGTTTTGTTAGTCTATTTTAGATGCACCTGGTTTTAGTGATTCCTTTACTGCCAAACGCAACTTAGTTGTTAGTAATTTCTTTGTATATTTCCTAAATGAATTCTTTAAGCTTTGTGATGTGATTGATGTTTTTACACTGTACAGTTTTGAATGATTACGTGATTCTCTTCCATATTGGATGTATGTGTGCTTTTATTTTTTTGTCATTCTTGATTATCTATTTACTTCTATTCAATTTCTACAGCATGATTTACATTCTATACCCACAGGAACTTGAGATCAGCTTATTGATAAATTCTGCATATTCAGGAGTCCAAAATTTTAAATGCTAACGCAAATTTTAGCATTAGGTTGCCCGTAAATATTTTATGATAGGACTCCTAAAATTGCCTTATTTCTGTTTGCAATTATATCGTTTATCCAGTCACAAAAGATGAATTGAAATCTTTTGGATACGTTATAGAATGACTATTTCATCTCTACATGGTTTTACTCTAGTGAGTTGGCATTTTTTATTTCTTTATATGTTTTGAAGTTTAATGAGGTGGGCCTCATAAGGAATCTCTTTTCACTCCTATAAATAACAGGGCTGTTTGTTGATTCCACCCTACACCTTTATTTTGCTTAAGGCTACATTTAGAAAATTTGGACTGTCCACCGTGCTAAAAAAAACTTGTTTGGGTCTTCATCCCTCATCACACTAAGAAAAATATGTATGATTTTTCCGTTTTAAATTTGCACAAATTTTCATGTCACACTGGAGCAACTACTTATATATATATATATATATATATATATATATATATATATATATATATATATATATATATATATATATTTCGCGTGCTATGAATATAATGTATAGGTCTCACTTATGTCAGGAGCATCTTGTCATGCTTAAAAAAAGTGTAAGTGCTGTGCTCGTCACATTAAGCAATTGAGATGATGGTAGGGATGAGCTACGAAAAATTCAAAGACAAATTTCTCTTTTTGTAGCCTCTTTTTTTATCTTTTTATATCTGTCGTCTGTTTTTTTATATATACTACTAATTTTTATATTATATATATTTATCTATATGTAAAGAGAGGGAAATTTTGAAAGAGAAAGGGAGAGAGAGAGAGAGAGTATATTCTGTCTATTTGGAGAGAAATTAAGATTTCTTCCCTATTTTAGAGAGAGAAAGGAGAGTGAGATACTCAACTTAGGGGCAAAATAGGTACAGATGGAAAGTTTGAAGGTTGGGAGGGACAATGAGCTTTCTTTCTCTAAAGAAAACTGGGGATTTTGAAAGCGTGGTGTAGAGAGAAGCAGCAGCTGGCAGTGTCATGAAGTGAGTTGAGTAGGAAAGAAAGGGTGTTGTATGTCGTGCTTGACTCGAGATTGCGATTCATATTCAGCCTAGGTTTGTGCAAGGATGGGTTGGGGAATTGCATGCAGCGTGTGGGCGGGCTTTGGTTGGGGGTAGAGGTGAAGAGGAGATTTGTTGAGCTGGGACTAATGAGGGGTGTGAGCAGCATAGTCAAGTCAAAAACGGGGAAGCACGCCCTAGTGCGGGATGAGTGTAGTAGTTTCAGGTTGTAGAGTGGTTGTAACTTCTTGTGAGGTGAGATCGAGCAAGGCAACAGCTAGTGGCGCATGTGGGATCTAGTCATGAGGGTTCGGCTTCTGAATAGGAGATGAAGAAGAGGGGAGAGGAGAAGCTGATTTTCTTGCATCACTAGAGTGAAAGAGTTGTGAGGGGTGCGAGTTCTATGCATGCGTATGTGAAATTGAAATGGGAATGCTTCGGAAATGGGAGAGGGCACGAAGAGCGGAGTGAGGATATGTGAGAAGAGAGGGAGAATGGCTTGTGTCGCTGGGAGTGATGGGAGAAGCGGGGTAGGATTGTTTTAGGATTTCTTTTATTTTATCAAATTATATTATATTGTAGGCCAATAGTGATTAATGAAATTTTAAATTTGATTTAATTTTGGGTTCATTTTAACTTGATTAAGTTATTTAAGTTATAATTATTTAATTATTCTTGTTATTATTATTATTATTATTATTATTATTATTATTATTATTATTTATATTTTTAAATTCATTATTCACTCATGTTGAAGTAAATGACATTGATTGCTCCCATAGGCAATGTTTGTATTTTAGACTAGTGCAGGAATTCATGCAATTTTGGGCGTTTTTTATGTTCTGTGCAAATGGCATGGTTTGTTTTGTGAATGAATGAATTTTAATTCATGTCAATGGCGATCAAGGTCTTTCAACCTCGATTCGATCAATAGTTCTCTTGATTATAATCCATTGGATCAATTGAGTGGTTCTTTTATGATTAGATGCTCTAAATACATTAAAGAAGCCCTTTCTGCAAACAAACAGTGTTTCCGAGTGATTTTGTTGCGATTGAAAATTTTGAAACTCGATCTGTGTGATGCGTGCATTGAGCACTGCTTTAACTATCATTGTTATTGTATTTGACCATATCACAATGTGGTGTAGATGTGGAGATCAGCACTAAATGAGGGTAATGTACACTCATTTTGCTTATCTGGGCGTTTATGGGTGTTTTAGACCATTCTCATATGTAAAATAATATAATTAATTAATCTATCGACTATATCAAAAAAGAATCATATGTGGATGAGAAAGTGTGACAAAAAGCTCTTGTTTATACCCTAGGATGTTTCCATTCTATGGTTTTGTAGAAGGTGTGTGCAAATGTGTTAGAAAAGTTGTAGGATTGATTTTGTGAGTGTGGATGATGTATGGCGGCTGAAAAGTAGCATAAGCGATGATGGGACAACAAACCAGAAGCAGAAAGGAGCAGTTTCCTGCTGTAACCCAGCAGGCGGCAGTGGCTTTGACGGCAGTCCGTCTGATAACAGCAGGCGGACGATGAATCAGCGAGGTATAGATTGCAAGGGGAGTCCATCACTTGTTTCAGTTTTGCTCATTTCAGGTTCATAAATAGAGCGATTGGAATTCCTGCACCCAGGAGTGCACGACAGCACCCGTATCGTGCTTCCAAGGCAGTGAGTGGAAAGGCAACGTTCGAGACAGGCGATCCGGCGCCAATAGTGGTTCTCTTTCATTCAATTTTAAGCTCTTATTTCATTCATTAAACTTGTTGGCGGTGTATTCTCTCGACAATGTGTAGCAACTGCGAGTTGCGTGAAGGTTGAGGGATGAATTTTGGTCAATTTCTCTTGTAGGATCAAGAGGAGCATTTGAATTGTTGCAAGTTTCAGGAGAGTAGAAATATAATCTGAGCTTGGTGTAATATATACATTTATTCTAATCTTCACAGTTGAATTTGTGGTGGGGTGTGTGTGTGTGTGTGTTTTTTCCGTTTTCGTGTTTTTTCACATTAAATCTTATGTGTTTTTTGGATATCTTGTTTATGTGATTCATTTCATTGTTTTGTTCTAGATTTCTTAAATCGTTGTATTTTTCTTGGTGCGATTTGGTTGTTAATTGATCAAATCCGGTTTTTACGTCCCAAACAAGCAGTATCAAGGAGGAGGTTTTCTGAAGTTTTTTTATTCAAGTGGGAGCATTGAGACGAAGTGAGTTACAAGGTGGAAAAGTTCAACGGTTCGAATTTTCCACTATGAAGAATGCAAGTTGAAGATTTATTGGAGTGTTCATACAGAGTTTGAGGATGTGGTACCATGAATTGTGTTTTTGTAAGTCTTAGATGAGCATCAATAGGATTGGCATTGGTATCTGCCATTGGAAAGAATCACCAAGAAGCATGTATCGATGTACTCAAAGAATGGGAAGTGCTTGATCGAAAATCCTAGGTTTTATCTGTCTTTCACTTTTGTCGTCTGTTACTTTCGACATAGTGAATTAAGAAACAACGATGAATCTCACAGCGACATTGACAAAGATGCATGAGAAAACCTTCAGTATTAAATAAGATTTTTTTTTTATAAAGAGATTATTTAACATGAAGATGGTGGAAGGATGTGTGGTGGCTGAACTTTTGAATAATTTAAACACTATGAGGATAGTTGTGTTCTGTAGGCATCAAATTCAATGACAAGGTCAAAACACTGTTAATTTTATCTACTTTGCAAGATAGTTGTGATGTACTGGTCACGAAGAAGAATAACTTATCAGGTAATGCATAGTTAAACTTCTATGACTACGTGAGGTTTGTGATAAATGAAGTTCACAGCATGGCGAGTAGTGAATTTTCAAATTCTTTCACTTTTCTCGTCTGTTACTTTCGACATAGTGAATTAAGAAACAACGATGAATCTCACGACGACATTGACAAAAATGCATGAGAAAACCTTCAGTATTAAATAAGATTTTTTTTTATAAAGAGATTATTTAACATGAAGATGGGTGGAAGGTTGTGTGGTGGCTGAACTTTTGAATAATTTAAATACTATGACGAACAGTTGTGTTCTATAGGCATCAAATTCAATGAAAAGGTCAAAACACTGTTAATTTTATCTACTTTGCAAGATAGTTGTGATGTACTGGTCACGAAGAAGAATAACTTCTCAGGTAATGCATAGTTAAACTTCTATGACTACGCAAGGTTTGTGGTAAATGAAGTTCACAACATGGTGAGTAGTGAATTTTCAAATTCTTTCACTTTTCTCATCTGTTACTTTCAACATAGTGAATTAAGAAACAACGATGAATCTCACGGCGACATTGACAAGGATGCATGAGAAAACCTTCAGTATTAAATAAGATTTTTTTTATAAAGAGATTATTTAACATGAAGATGGTGGAAGGTTGTGTGGTGACTGAACTTTTGAATAATTTAAACACTATGACGAACATTTTGTTCAATAGACATCAAACTCAATGAGAAGGTCAAAACACTGTTAATTTTATCTACTTTGCAAGATAGTTGTGATGTACTGCTCACGAAGAAGAATATCTTCTTAGGTAATGCATAGTTAAACCTCTATGACTTCGTGAGGTTTGTAGTAAATGAAGTTCACACATTCGATTAGTGAATTTTCAAATTCTGCGTTGAATGTTGAGAATAGAGGAAACCTTGATAGGATTTAGGCAGAGATAAGTTTAAGTACAAAATAAGGAAGTTCAAGTTTTGAAGAGGAAATGACGGGAGAATGTTGGAACTGCGAGAATAAAATTCATTTCAAGAAAGACTGCAAAGTTTTGAAGAAATTGGTGGTAGAGGCCAAGATAGGAATTTCTCTACAAATGTCTCCACATGCAAAATCTAAGATGACTTCCTGGTTTTATCTCTAGTTAATATTGAATCTTGGATAGTAGCTTCAAGTGCTTCTTTTCATGTATGCTAAAAAAGTAGTGTTTAACACTTAGAGTGATTTAAGGAATGTGTATTAGGAAGATAACAAGGGTTGCAATATTATAATAAAATGTGATATTGATATTAGATTTAAAACGATCTAGGAACTTGGTGAATTTAGATATGTTTCAAGTTTGAAAAGAAATTTAAACTCAGTGAGCTAGCTTGTAAGTTCAGAATAAGTGACTATTTTTATAGGTGATTCGTAAAAGGTGACCAGAGGGCAGTGATGATGGCTCGGGGCAATATTGAAGGCACACTTTATTTAGTCAATAAGATGACAAAATTCATTAATGTGGTTGGAACAAACGTTGATGCAAGTCTTTGACACCGTTGGTTTGACTATATGAGTGAGAAATATATGAAGTCTTTACTTTCTAAAAATAAATTTTAGGGTTTAAAATATATAGCTATAGATTTTTGTGAAGTCTGTGTATTTGACAAATAAAAGAGTTTTTTTTTTCCATAAGTCGATCAATGGTTAAGTTTAAGAAGCTGGAGAGTGCATACCGATGAATGAGGTTTTATTTCAGTTCAGTCCATCAAAAGATCTCACTATTTTGTCATTTTTATAGTTGATCACACCAAAATGTATGAGAGTACTTCTTAATGCATAAATTGATATATTTGAAGTATTTAGGAAGTGGAAGTCCGTGATAGAGAATGAGATTGACTTGAAGGCTTACAAGGTCAAGGTACATGATTATTTTCATAGTTGATTCATGGAAGGTGGTTATGGGACAATAGTGATAACTCGGGGCAACATTGAAACCACTTTTAACCAAATTAATGAGATGACAAAATTTATTGTTTTGGTTGGAACAAAGATTGATGCAAGTCTTTGACATAACATGTTTTACCATATAAATATGAAAGGTATGAAGTCTCAGTTTCATGGTTTAAAATCTAGATATCTAGATTTTTGTGAAGTATGTGTATATGAGAATCAAAAGAAAGTTTGTTTCTTTAAAAGTAGGTCAATGGTGATGCCCAACAAGTTGGAGTTAGTGCAACTCATGTATGTGGTTCTACTCCAATTCATTTTATTAGAGGTTCTCACAATTTTGTTACTTTTATAGACGACCACATCGAAAACTGAGTTTATTTAAAGCATAACTTTGGTGTATTTGAAGTGTTTAAGAAGTGAAACACCATGATAGAGAATGAAACAAACTTGAAGCTCAAGCGTTTCAGATCGGATAATAATGTCTAGTATTGTGACAAGATTTTCAAGAATTATTGTGCATCAGAAGGGATCAAACATGAGATTATTGTTCCAAGGATACCACAATAGATTGGTGTGGCTAAGCGCATCAATAGAACCATCACAGAGCATGTCAGGAGTATGAGATTGAATCCAGACTTGCTAAAGTAGTTCTGGGAAATAGCAATGAACCCTGCAACTTATCTGATAAATTATGTTTTGTGAGTATCTTTGAATGAATGCTTATTTGAAGAAGCCTGGAGTGATAAAAGGATAAATCTATCTCACCTGAAGGTATTTAATTGTTCAAGATATGTTCATGTTGTCAACTTATGCAGATTAGTAAATTATGTGCTCGAATAAATTTTGATACAAATTCTGGGATTATTAGAATCAACAGTTCATTAGGAGTAGTGATGTGACTTTCAATGAAATGGAAATGCAATAAGATAGGAGCGAAACTTAGCATTGCCCATCAGCTCTTTTGAAGAGTCATCAAAATATGTTGAGATATAAGGTAATGGTGATCATAAAGATAGAGAAAGAAGATGTGCTCAATCTGATGAAGCACTTAAAGTTCTTCAGACACCTATTATTCAAGATAGTAGGTCTAGCAAAATCATGAGACAGATACAGAAGCGTTCTTTTTTGTACTATTTTTTGCCAACTGATAGTATTGAACTAGAGTGTTATGAGATGCTACTCAAGTTAAAAATTCAATGGAGTAGGAGTTTGTAATGGATGACGAGATGCAACAATTGAGATGAAACCAAACTTAAGATTTGACGGGATTACCATATGAGAAATGGGCACTACATAATAAATGGGTCTCTAGGCTGAAAGAAGAGTTAAATGATCGCGGACACTACAAGGGAAGGCTTATTGTGAATGGATTTTAACCGAAGCAATGATTGGATTACACAGATATTGTTTTTTGAAATGAAGATGACAACTGTCAGAATTGTGCTGAGCTTGGTAGCAAATGAATGTCTGCACTTGGAGCATTTGGATTTAATGACAGTCTTCTTACATAGTGATTTGGAAGAACTATACATGGTGTAACTATAGAGTTTTGAGATATCAAGGAAAGAAACAGTCTGTAGAATAATGAAGTGCCTTGGTGGTTTGAAGCCAGCACCAAGATAGTGGTATAGGAGGTTTGACACGCTCATGTCAAATAGGTGGTATATAAGTGCTAGACAGACCACTGCTGTATTTTCAAAACTTTTGGCAATTGCTATATTTTGTTTTTTTTTGTATGTGGATGATATGTTGATTGCAAGGACAAATATTGAGAAGATTAGAGATTTGAATGAGCAATTATTAAAGGAGTTTGAGATGAGTGATTGACGTTCAACCAAGAAGATCCTTGGTATGAGAATCATCAAGTACTTTTGTGCAGATATAATGACTTTGCTCAACTAGAGTAGGTTGAGAATGTCTTATAATGTTTCAACATGGTGAGGTAAAACCAGTGTGCACACCAACATGTATTGTAAATTTTGTGCGGTGTGATTTTGGTTTTGAATTGATTGAATTTGGTTTTTACTTCCCCAACATGTACTGTAAATTGGATTAAACTTATTATGAGTTTACAATGCTCAATATGACAAGTCACTAAAAGTTTTAATCTCCCTTGTCTTCGTTGCATTTTAACCAACTTCACTTGGAAATAATCTTTCATTAAAGTAAATATATCCGAGTAAGCTGCCCAATATGTGATTTTCTTGCCGCTTTTCAACTGTTGTTTATAGATGTTCTCTACACCATGCAGATCTATAAGTTAGTGTGATCAATATGAGATAGCGCTCTGTTATGTATTTTTTAAGATTAATGATCAATTTATTTAGAAAAGTAGCGCTCGTGGTTTAGCATGCCTAATATTTTAACGTGCCATTGTTTTGTATTTCTATGTTGAAGTTTGAGTATGTATCAATATCGTGTATGTCTAGCCGTGCACGAAAAGTTCTGTAGAAATGCATAGCATTGCGATGATATTGAACATAATACCTATAGAAATAACTCAACTAATTTTTAGGCTATATGGTTGTAATTTGGCATGATGTTCATTATGTATGCTTGTTGAAATTTGTCTGTCTGTAGTGTTGAGAACTGCATGGTTAATTTTATGATTGAATGAGCTTGATCAATGAATTTGGCTTTGAATATATGGTTCAACTTTCTAGGTGACCAAACACTTGAGGTACAGTGGTGTCTCTGTCCCACCTGTTTATGAAGGATCCTTTAAGAAAGCAGTTTGGGCATTTCAGCATCAGAGAGTATATGATCCTGAAAAGGAATCCATAGTGCATCTATCAGATGTCGCTCAGGACATGGGAGAAGACCTGGACTTTTTGGGGCCATATCCTTGATAAAATAATTTATTTATTTATTTGTCTAACCCAATGCCCTTTTCTTAACTAATCACACTTGGTTGCCTCCAGATGTTGTGAAAGGTATAGCTAAAGGAGATCTTGATCCATTGACAAAAGGGCCATTCCAGGTTCGTAATAAGATTTTATAAGCTGGAAAATTGGTCTCCATATCATTTTCAATTTATCGCTTTCTGCTATTCCGCAAATTTTTATATCTCAATTTAAGTTGTTAGCTATTTCTCCTACATGAAAACTGAGGTTTATGGAAGATTCTTATGGAAAGATCCTTGTTCATGGAACGAACTCTAATCATGCATTGGTAATAAGTTTTCATGTTAGTATAAGAGGATTGAGTGAATACTTTGGAATATACATGTTTAATGAGCGTTTGCAATAGGGAGGGCTGATATACTTAATGTGCATATGCTAAATCCACTGAGTTGGGAGATGTATGATTTTTTTATTAGCTAGTGTAAAAAGAAAACTGTTGATTACATCCACTATGGCTCTCATGAAGAGGACATAGAGAAAACATTGATCAAATGTATGCTGATATTCACCAGGATTTTAGAACAATTTGAACTTTCACAACATAAAAATCATATGAAGCTTCATAATACAACATTTGAAATTAAAGATCTTGCTTTTTTAACCATGCAACTCATGTCATTGTAAGATTTCCTGTTATCACATTTCTTCAGTTCTCTATAATTGCTAGTTCTATGAATGGAAAATGCCATTGTCGGCGCCCTCACTCTTCTCTTATTTATTTATATTAGGTTGCTTCTTTCATGATTGAAATAAACAACCTAATTATATAATCTTAATTTATTAGAATTAAATGAAAATGTGACACTCAATAGGCATAATGGAGAAAAAGATTCATATAGCCGACCCCACTTAGTGGGATAATGGCTTGTTGTTGTTGTCGTTGTTGTAGGTTGTTTCTTTCGTGCAGTTTGCACTCCCGATAATTGGACGTTATGCTATGTTCCATCTTGTCTTAAACAAACAATTAGTAGTCAGGATCTTCATTTACTTGATGACAAGCAATTGTGGATATAACTTTTTCTCTCTTATTTATTTGTATCACTTTTTACCTTTATAGCAATTATCTATCCTGTAATATTTGGACTGATTTTAAATATAAGGGTTTAGCTTATGAACAAGAATAAAGCTTGTTGGAGCAAGCTATTGCTGATAGCCGGAAAGTCTCTTACCAGAAAAATAAGTATGATTTGAGGATTTTTTTTCTTTGAAAATATAACTTTTAAAGAGCTTTTTGACCTATTGACTCTTTCAGTACTGAAATAACGAACACATCCTGAGAATAATTTGAAGCCAGAGGTGCGAGAAACCAAGCTAGTGGTTTTATATTAGAGAGCAGATAACTGAGGGGACTTGCAATTCTCAGCCTTCATTTTTTTTTTTTTTTTTTTTTTTTTTGAATCTCAGGGCTTTACAATTGAATTTTTCTGTATATATCACCATTTGTTATTTTGTGATATACTTTATTTGATGATCACTTGTGCAATTAATATCTTTCACAATTATACCTTTTTTTTTCATCTTAACAGGTCGAAACAGCAAGCTCAGTGTTGGCTGCTGATAAGGCATTCCCGCTGAAAAATTCTGAGACGATAGACAGAGTAAAAAGACTAGAGTTACCTGTACAGAAAAATATTTTGACTAATTATTTCTGTATCCTTTTTATTACTTTTCAAGTTAACTCATTTTTAGAAAAGATGCCTGCTTATGTTTAATTTGTAAGATAGGATAATCAACCAATTTAATCAGAGGTCTAAAGTTTTTTCCCCCCCAAGCCTGCTTCTTTTATGCAGTGATTCATACTTTGTTAACCGTATTTATTTTATGTGCTGCTATTATTATTATTATCATTGAAGTGCATTACGTCAGCTTTACATCTTCAAATATCATTTTTATGCCTAAATTTTCAGATTTCCTTAACGCTATGAAGGCTTGGCTTCTATTCAAGCTAAGCGGAAATTCATGGCCCCAAAATTTACTCCCAAGTTCCTAATGGAATCTTCTTCTCCAATATCTAGTAGTCCTGATTCTGATTCTCCTGATTCTGATTCTCCGGATTCAGTTGAAGCGCCTCTTTTTTCTGCAACAGGCCAATCTCAGGACTCCCAGGATAAGTCAGGATGTTCAAATAATAAACTTCCAGTAATTACTTCTGTTAGTTATTTAGATACTTCTTCTCCATGTTTGAATTTAAATTGTTCTCATCAATTATAATTGTTTCCCACTTTTGTTTTGCTTTAGGTGGAGGATGGGTTGCCAAATAAATGCAATAGCTTTTTGGGATTACCATTGAATGGTAAGTATTTTTCATAGAGTAAATGCCAAAGTAGTCCCCTATATTGGGGCATTTTAGTTTTGGGGTTTATAAAAGTGTCAAATTAGTCCACAAACTCTTTAAATTATGGTTGAAGTAATCCTTCATAGGGGATTATTTCAGCCCATATTAAAAGAGTCCATGGACTAAATTGAAACTTATTTAAACTCACGGCTAAAATGGCCAAATACAAAAAGTCAGGGGACTATGTTGGCTAAGGATACCTGGAAGAGCTGCAGACTTATGTTTTTCAAATCTGTTGCAGGAAGATCTGTTAATAAAAGATGCCCCAGTCTTTTTCTAGAATCGTATCAAGGTGCTGTCAACCCAAAATCACATGAAGTTCATGAAACGGAGCTAAAACACACCACTCTAGAAATAAAATCAATGAATAGAAGTTTCAGAACGAGCCGTTTTTTCAGTAATAACTCATTACTTGAAGGTGCTTCTAAAAAGCAAAATAAAGTTACATCTAAGAACAAAGAAGATGGCACTACTGTTGTTTTGCATGATCATCTGGTATCTTTGGGTGAACCAATTCAGAATTTTCAGGAAACTTCAAAAAAGAAAAGAAAGACAATTCATCTTTTCGACAAAAATGAGGTAGTTTCTGCAATTCTCCTTTCTGTCATCATTTTATTTTGTTTTACTTCTATGAGAACCAATGCATTGCATATTTTATATGTAGTGGGAAACTCTTCCACCTGGAACTGTAAAGTCAAATCCAGTCCTTGCGGATCAAGGTATGGCATAATCTATCTCTCTATACCATTATGTTTATTATTTACTTTGACATCAATAAAAATACATTTAGTGCTTCCAATATGCTGGCATGGATTGGATTGGCTACATGTTGATGGCTATTTGTAGAAAATCATTTTAGTTCTTGAGCTTGCCTTGAAGTTTCTTTGCCTTAAAGTTGGGAAAAATGGGTCGGTATGATGGATAGAGAGTATTAAAGTAGGGAAAGGGACAATCGAGAAAGGAGAGCTGTTGAGCAACCATTCTTTTATTTATTTAATTAGGTATAAGATGATCTGAGATAATACTACAAGTATTTTTTTAATGAAGGTTATAGCATATTGTCTAAATCATCAATATGAACCATACTATTGACCTTTTGGCCGTTGTGCAGGAAATAAGGCATGATGTTTCATAAAGTAAGCCCGAAGCATAAAAGAATCATTTGTTACTCTTAATCATTTAGCTCTCTTATATTATGCCATCTGTTGATCCAATTGCACTAAGGTATTAGGAAACTTTGACATGCTATCAAATTGGATAGGATTGGCTCAAGCTCAGATGTTCTTTAACGTTGTCTTTTAGTTAGGTTAAAATTCTGGAGAACAAGAGAAATCAAATTCTATATGCACCAGAATGAATTACTACTTGTGGATTATTCTTATCTTCGCAACAATTTGGCCTAGAATTTGAAGGACTGCTCAAGAATTGGATTGGCTTTTTATTTGGATGCAGTCACAGTGAACTCAATGAGGCAAATAGTGAGCTAAGCTTGGTTTGGATGGCATTTGAATTGAGTTGAGCTTGAATTGAATAGATCTAGCTCGTGACCACATCAAATCTAGCATATATAATATACAAATTTATTTCATTATGCACTTATATTTTATGTAATGCATATATGCATTTTTCCATTTATATGTATGAATCTATACTTTTTTAAGTGATGCATGTGTACGTTTATTAAAAGGTGTGAATGCTTTAGATATCTCGGGTCTATTGTTTAAAATGACAGTGATATAAATGGAGATGCTATTAGTAGAATTCCAGTTGGTTGGTTGAAGTGGAAGAATGCTTCGGGCTTATTGTGTGATAGAAAAGTACCGTTTAGACTGAAAGGAAAATTTTATAAGATAGGGGTGCGACCTGTAATGCTCTATGACACAGATTGTTAGCCTTTGAAAGAGGCATAAATTTAAGTTAAGTGTTGCCGCGATGAGAATGTTTAGGTGGATGAGTGGCTTAACAATTAGAGACAAAATGTAAAATGAATATATCCGTCATAAGGTTGGTGTAGCTCCCGTGACAGACAAAATTAGAGAGAGAGTCGTCTTAGATATCTTGGTCACATTAAATATCGACCATCTGATGATCCGATTAGGAGAGTAGATGTTTTAGATCCGAATTATGTTAAGAAAGACAGTGGTAGACGTAGAAAGACTTGGGCATATTGTATAAAAAATGATCTTAATTTATTAAGGATTAGAGGAAAATATGGCATTCAATAGGACGCAATGGGGACAAATGATTCATGTAGCCGACCCCACTTAGTGGGATAAAGGCTTGTTGTTGTTGTTGTTGTCGTTGCTGCATGTGTACTGGACTTGTTAAGTGATGCATGTGTGTGTTGGACGAAGAGTGCCTTCTGAATTGGATTGGTTTTTTAGTTGGATGAAGAACATTATGAAATTGAAAATTTTTCTAAATCAAATTAAATTTTGACTCAATTCAAGTTTGATCAAATTTAATGGGCCATGTCTAGTTCATAAGTCAAGTAGCGCTAGCCAATCACCATATGTGGGATTTGAAAATCCCTATTTATTTCTATTGATAATATTCGAGTTCTCTCCGCCCTTTTTCTTTTAAAAAAAGGCAAGTTGGACATTAAACAAGGCAATGCCGAGAGATTTTACTTTGAAGGATTTTGTGACCTGGTTCAATCTTTCATATATGCTTAATGACTTTCTTTTATTAGAGAATTTTCGATTAATGTTTGTCGATAGGCTTTAGGATGTCATTCTTTTACCATAACAATTTGAATTGTATAAAGGGATATAGTGCTACTGCTTATAGCATATGCTGAGAGAAATTATTGCATATTTAATTAAGGCCCTTTAGTTTTGTTATTCTGAGTTGTTATTGGATCTCGATCTATTTAGTCAATGGAGCTATTTGATCCAATTTAATCGAAGGAATTTTATCATTAATAATGTGTTGCATTATTTAGTGATATCTTTGATCTATGTGAAAAGTTTGTTGAAAGGGAAAATTTGAAATATATCTTGGTTGATAAATGGATTGGTGTTATGTTCTTGTAAAATTTTTTAGTGTGAATATATGGATTAGTGGTTTAGGGAAAGGTTGTTCCAGCTCTATCCTTCAGTTATGCTGAAAATTTGGGAGGCTGTATATGGACGATTATAGTTTTACTATTATAGCCAGGGAATGGAGATTAGGCGGTTTTACTTGGGAACAGGGATCCGATGACTTGGGCAATAGACAAAATGCAACAATTTGATGGTGATTATCAGATGGCAATAGCGGCCGGGTGGTGGCAATTTGAGGACTGCAACTGGTTAATTGTGTTTAAGTAGGTGATGTTGTTGATGGTAATCATGCAATGGCGACAGTCTATGTTAAATAGCAGATATTTTGGAGTGGAGTTCAGGCTATGTGTATGGATTTGTAAAATTGGTAGTTTTTGGGAGGCCGACGTCTTGTCCTGATGGAAGGAAAAATCTAGCCTTTTGTGAGGGAGTCCCACACGGGAGAGTTCTCAATTTGGACATCTTCAATTAAAGGTTGATATTTGTTTGGATAAACCTTCTCGTATTATATTTGTGCTTGTTTTCGAGCTTTTTTTTTTTGACGAATAGAAGGATCTTGTTCTTTGATTCCTCTATCTTCTAAGAAAGAACCTAAGGTGTCTATTATTAGAGTATTATACTTGTTGGCCATCAAATGATTACTCCGTCTTGCGAAGGATGGTTTCTCATAGATGGCATTAAACTAATCTGTGTTCACAATTCTTAGAGGTAAAAAAAAAGGTCTTATCTCAATAAAAAAATTATCATCACACACACATTGATATGAGTGATGAGGATGGTAAAAATTTTTATGTGAAAAATTCAAAGGGGGACCAGACAAATTATTCTATTATATATTTTGAGTTATATAAAGTTTCATTCTTTTTTTTTTAACTTGAGAAGACATGATCACAATACTTTTTTATCCCTCTGTTATTATAATAATAAGAATTGTTGGATGGCAACAATAACTAAAAGATAATGATTAGGCAACAACATTTTAAAGATAGTGATAATGCAATAAGAGCTTGGAGATAATAGTTAGACAACAATAATTATATGATAGTGTAGGCTCCAAAAATTTTGACCCCTCCTATGAACTCTGCATTATTTTATAGTTTTGTTTTGAGAGAGAAAACTTTGCAAGATTAAATTTTCAGAAGACACATTGAATTGTAAATAAAACACTACACAAAGATTTAACCCTCATTTTGCGATCAATTTTTAAGGTTTGATGTGTCTCATAAGTGCTAGCCCCTATGATTAATTACCCCTCCCAATAACGAGAGAACACTTTTTTATTAAGGTTATTCATTAAAAATTAAATATATAACACATAATAG
>NEWO01000007.1:2293315-2315006 GCA_003013225.1 Phalaenopsis aphrodite
GTTGTTAAAATGACTCTTTGTTCGTGAACAGCTTGTGTTCGGCTAGTTAAGCAAACAAGCCGAACACAAACACACTTTTGAGCTCGAAATATAAACGAGCCGAACACGAGCTGTGCATGGCTCGCTCGTGTTCGGCTCGTTTACACCCCTAGTTGTTAAATTGAGTTTGAGGGAAGTTGGTTGGTGAGAGTGGTATGATAGTATATATATACATACAGACACACACACAATAACATTGACACATACATACATATCTAGATGTACACAAATTTTTTTTTTTTTTGGAACCCGTAAGAAATTTTATTGATAAGGGAAAAAAAAGTACAGGAGCCAGTTGGAGGTTCCAACTAAACCCAAAAATACAATTACCCAAAATAGAAAAATCTATGGATCCTCTCCACAGAGAGGTCCAACTCACGCTAAAACAAGTAGAAAAAAGACAAAAAGAACAGTTTCGCAACTATTAAACCTGTAAGAGCATCAGTTAAACCTTAGAAATGGCAGCTCCAAAATATCACCTTTGATGAACCTGACAAGAGTATTGTAAGGCGTGAGACCAAATTGCGGGTTGTCAGAATCAACGCCCAACTTAGCCAAACTGTCTTCAGCTTTATTCGCTTCCCTGTAAAACTTGCTCCATTTGAGTGGTCAGAGGCTATGATACTAGCTTCAGCAACCTTTATTTGTCTAACCACTCGATTTCACACTACAATACAAATGCAATCAGACGGGATTGAACCCGTGTCCCCAGGGAACTTACACTAGACTGTACTACCAAAGAGTCACGGCGAACAACACACACACATATATATGTATGCATGTATGTATGTACATACAAACATGCTTGTATCTACATGTTTGCACACATGCATGTTTATACATATATACATACATACCTACATATACGTATGCATGTATATATATACATATATATTGGCAGTCTTTTGTGCTGTTTAGTATTATAGCGCTAAGGTGATAAAGTATATGTGTCGAGGCGTTGAGTGTTACAAAAGTGTTTTCTATTAGTCTTTTTTATTCTTTAAGTAATTGCGCGATTGATTGTAACTTGGTTAATTTGTTTAACCTTATCTTACAATTAAAAGGGTTGAAATAATATTTTAGAAGAAAGACTCATACTAATTCATTAAGTAATGAATAATACATTATGTCATGACCCGTCACTAGGGCTTGGAATTATCAAGGCGAGAATTTTTTGATCTAACCGAAGAAAACTATCTAACAATTTCATTTCTTGTTTAAAATAAAATCCGGAACGTTAAAGATATATTCTATTTCATAAAACCTATATTTATAACCATTTTTTTTATCTAAATGTTTATGTCGAGCAGAAAATAAAAACTAAACTATAATATCTATCATTCTGCACATCTCGACACCTGTACATGTGCTCTCTGAAGCCCATTTAGCCGAATGATTTTTTTTTTTTTGTAAAGTATTGACAATTAAAGGTTAAGTTAGAAGTATTCAGTTGTTAAATGTTTCTAAATTATAATAATTCTCATTTTAAAATATTTTGAAAAAATGCAATACTATACAGTAAAAAGAAAACAGTTTCATTTACTTTGATTTATTTCTATTATACTTTTCATTATTGAGTGTCGTTGTGTAAACATTTACCTTATAATTATATGTTAGATAATAGACAAATATTTTCATTTTTATTTCCATTTTCGTGAATGGGTACATTACATTCTGCTGTCATTACCAATAAAGAGTAACTCATACATGCATACATCTATATCATATTTTATTCTTTTTATTGTATTTAACATTTTAAAAGAAAAACATGAACTTTCACATTTTTTAAAAGATAATAGTAAGAATATGTGTAACTAGCATAATTATTTTAAAGTAAAAATATATTAACCCACTTGTACAGTTAGTCGAGTGTATTTTTTCTTAGGTGAGACTAGTTCTTAGGTACACCCATAATCACAATTTAAATATAATTAGCTTATGCTTAGGGATAATTATGCTCTGTCATTTTTATTATGCTTTGTCATGTTAATCATAAAAAAACATTTTCTTGGGCACTTTTGATATTTTGAACACGCTTATACCATTTGTTTTGTAATCAGGAGTCACTTAAGTGATTTCAACGGTCATCGAAACGAGTCAATCCAAATTGCACATGTCGCACCAACAATCTTTCAAATTCATAGTGCTTGCTCCTTTTGATCTTAGAAAACACCTCCTTAGGTAATTTTAATATTCCCGACCTGATTGCGTGGTCAGTTTTTACGATCAGATTGCGTGAGAAGAAATTCAAGCATGATCGACACATTCCAAATTTTATAGTGCAACGTCGCATTTTTGCTTTTGTTGCTCTTGTCATCTCCGATCAACTCATCTTGTCGAGTATATGCGTGGGTCAACACTTCCTCCTTCCTCCTTATTCGTTGTAGAATCAGTATTAAGCTTTCTTCGAAGATTCTCAACATCTCCCTCATGTCATCATCCATCAGAGCAACCTAGGAGAAATGACGCTCCCAACAAAAAAAGCAAGTGGGAACAAACTTCTTAATGGACTGGATCAAAATGATATATCCATATTATACCTACACGATGTTTTTTATAGTCCTCATAGAGTTAACATTTGAAAATTTTAGTAACTACCTCAATTACTACTATCTTTAATGTCATATGTAATTTTTTTCTTGAACAACATAACAACACTTCCAGTACATGTACGTGGATCATATTTCATATGATGCATGATTATTCTATGACAAAAAAGAAATTACAACAAATGTATCACTTGGTAACACCAATAGAGTAGGCAAGTCCAAAATTTTTATGCCATATCGTTTACTCATTAAGATATAGAGCATTACCATTAGTTATGATGATTAATGCTAAAATGCTTTGTAATTTTCCATAAGTGCATTCCCTCGCTTAAAATAGCTCGATTGTTTAAGACGCTTAGGTCTCGATCAAGCATAAACAATAAGTTCGAAGAACTTTCAACCACAGGAGAGATAAGGCTCTTAAGCAGAGAATAGCCTACACTTAGAATTTTTAGTGACCACTCCCTGAAAAAAAAAGTCCAAATTTAGCAGTTAGCTTGAGCGATTACTCCATATAGATATAGCCAAAGCACCCCAAGCGAAGCAAAGTCTAATCTATAGCGAAATTGATTTGACACTTCACTACTCTTCGACCAAGCTATATACATAGCGAGCATAAGATTTTTTTATTAATTGTTATTCCTCTTACAATGATTTATCAAAGAGTTAAAAGAATCAACACACTAATTGTATAACAATAAAGGAATTCATGGGCCAATGTATATTTTAGCCGGCCTGATGGGCATAGGGAGTCCGACTTCTCATGAACACGATCATAGCATGCTGGTTGACGAGATGGTCTGTCAACCTCACATATTGATGTACCGACTATCATGCTCTAGCTGTTGAAGTGACATGCCATCCTCATCCGCCAAAGCGTCAATTGTCATGCATCAGCCACTGAAGTAATTTGCCAATCTCCCAGTGAGCATCCCTTGGTTTTCAACCAACGACCAAGGTAATGTTCGTTATTACAGAACGGATATACCTTCATGTTCATTTATGAATTGCCTGACACTATTTCAATTGGGAAACGTCGTTGAGAGGCTTCATTTCTTTTTTATATCATCTCTCTCTCTCTCTATGTAGTCTCACAAGGGTGGAAGACTATCTATAAAACATATAAATAAATGCACATTTCTATTTTCATGAGGATTAGAATTTTTTTATTCTCTTATCATTTCTTTCAGCTTCTCCTTCAGCCTCTTCAAAAAAACAAAAAAACTAAAGGATTGAGGAGTGGTCTTCTATCTTTCTTCTCCTTTGCATCTTTCGCTACTACAAAGATTTACTCATGATATATAAACCCACGAACAATGTAGGACCCAACATTCTAAAATAATTCATTACATTATAGCACATTAAAAATAATTAAATGCATTTAAGTTACATCTTATCAAGTAACTCAAATATTTTTAAACAATATATTCAATTACTTTGAATTTTAAAAGAAATATATTTTTTGAAAAATGTACAAACAAAAAGCCTCTATATAACTTCCAAAATTATTACTTTCCTATAACAATTTACGGGTCCATTTTTAAAAATAATCATAGCCGACTATACATGAACCATGATAGGTAAAGAAGGCCGTGCTCTCGAGGTTCCCTAAGTTTGAATCGGGACAACGGGCAAAATTTGAATTCGCGATCTTTAACCGTCGATCAAAACCATCTCTCGTTACAGCCATCCGATCCGCACTGAAGGAAACAAAAAGACGATTTTGAATCCCTTTCTTCGCCCTTCTTGCTCCTTCCACTCTCTTTTCATTCTTCCACCTCCAAAACCCTAGGTTTTTCCTTTTCTTCTTCAGCTTTTGGAAATACAAACTCACCTTAGATCGTCAGTTGGCCGGCATGCATGCGATCACTGAATCTGTCAGTGCGGCCCGGAGGACGACCAAATCCCAAGAATCGATGAACGAGCCCTTAGAGATAGATTCAAGCGGTTTTCGCGAGGTCCGTGAAACTGAGGTTGGTCGGACCCAGGGTTTCGAGCTGCGAGAGGATCCAGACTTCTGGAAGGATCACAACGTCCAGGTATTAGAGGGTTTCGGTTCAAGATGTCGTTTTGAGAGGAACTTTTTTCGAAATCCCTTCAATTAGGGTTCCTGACCCGTATTTTCTTTTTAATATCTTTTGTTCAGTAGGTGTATGTTCTATAGAATTAGTTCTTGAGAAGCTGGATTAGGCTTTCTCGCTTGTGAAGTTTTTCTTACTAGAATTACAATTGTTTTCTTTTGAGCTGACAAAATAAGAGTTTTTATGCTCATATTGCATCTGCTGCTAAAATTAAGAAGAAACCTGAGCTGTTTGAAAGAAATGCATGAAGTCGGATATGCTTAGTGATTCATTTTCGTCTGATTTCTTGAATCCCTGTGGTCCTTACTTCATTATATTCTGATTCTTGCTCTGTTTATGTAGGTTATTATTCGTCTTCGTCCTCTCAATAGTGCAGAGATATCTCTTCAAGGACAAAATAGGTGTATTAGACAAGATAGTTGTCAAACACTTACATGGATTGGACATCCAGAGTCTCGTTTTACTTTTGATCTTATTGCTGACGAACATATCAGCCAGGTAACGTTTTATTCTGTATTTGCGTTTGTATCCCTTTAGCGTGCTTAATTTATTTTTATTTTGCTCCAGGAAAGATTGTTTAAAGTGGCTGGAGTGCCTATGGTGGAAAACTGTATGGCAGGTTACAATAGTTGCATGTTCGCATATGGTCAAGTAAGTTAACGTTGTGAGCTGAATGTTTAATTTCTTGCATACACTTTGTGGAAAATATTCCCTAATGAATTGCAGGTGTTTTCCTTTACACTCATTCATTCTTACTTCTTAAGTTTAAAAAATTTGGTTCACAGTTGTCAAGTAATACTGAATTTTAAGGGTTTGTCTGTAATGGATTTAAGTTCGATTTAACTTAAATATTGTCAGATAGAAAAAATGGAAACTTTTAAATTTTGGATTTAGTAAATCTGATTTCTTTTTAATTTCTTTTTAGCTTTGCCTTGAATCCCGAATTACTAAATCCTGGCATGATTTAGTAAATCCAGATGTGTAGGATTTACTAATTCCATTAGCAAGCCAACCCTAAGTATTTATAACAAGAATTATAGATTTTATTCCTGCTCTAAATTTTAATTAGGCCATAACTCTGACCAATACAATGCTTTTTTCAGACTGGGAGTGGAAAAACTCACACTATGTTGGGAGATATAGAAGGAGGAATTCAAAGAAACAGTACTAACTGTGGAATGACACCTCGTGTTTTTGAATATCTCTTTTCAAGAATACATAAGGCAAGCAGATTAGATTTGTTTTTTGGCAACTTTTTTTGTTCACCGTTTTGTTTTTATTGTTTAATTCACATCTAACTTTTACAGGAAAAGGAGATCCAAAGTAATCAAAAGCTCCATTTCACGTGCAAATGCTCATTTCTTGAAATATACAATGAGCAGATTTTAGATTTGCTGGATCCTTCCTCCATAAATTTGCAGGTATAACTTTTAGTTTCATGACATCAATCTTTTCCGCTCTCCTTTGTTGCTTATCCAATAAAGTTGATGGCTTTTGATAATTATAAATTTTGCCTACTAACAAATTGTTTAGATGCTTTTATTTTTCATGTTTTGCGAAGGTCCCTAGGATAAAACTTTTTATATTTTTTTTTCTATATACTATATTACTTAGGCAACATTTAATACCTTTAGTTGATGCAATATTTTAGTAGAAAAAGAGACTTACTAATGAATTCAACATTGAACCTAATATATAGTAGTTATATTATCTAAGACATGAAATTATCTTCTAATGGTTCAATTTCTAGACACAAGTCCTCAACATTTGTAAATGGTTTTGTGCCTGATTGCCACCTGGCAGAAATAATTAAGAAAATTAGCATCAATGTGCAAAAGTTATCTCAAAACTTTTTTCATTTGTTCTTTTTTTTTTCATTATGAACTTGAAACCAAGATTCTTAATGTTTAAATTTAATTCAGATAAGGGAAGATGCAAGAAGAGGAGTTTATGTAGAAAATCTCAAGGAATATGAAGTTTCAAGTCCTAAAGATGTCATTCAACAGCTTATTCAGGTATGCTAGATTCAATGAGTTTGTTTATGAGCACAGTTAATTTCCAATTGATTTGCCGAACTTTGATTATCTCATGAGTTTTGTTATGAAACTTTTTTAGCAGATTTACACATCATCAGTGTCTTTAAAAATAGTTTCTCGCAGTTGATGATTGGTAACCAAATCAATGCAGGGCGCAGCTAATAGGAAGGTGGCTGCTACAAATATGAATCATGCTAGTAGCCGTTCTCATAGTGTTTTTACTTGTGTCATTGAAAGAAAGGTTTGAACTTTCTACACAAACAATTTAGTATTTTGTTCAACTAATTTAAAGCATTTGGTACGCTTTTGTGCTTATGGAGTATTAAGAATGCATATCCTTTTATAAGAAATTTGATTTATGCAGTGGGAGTTGCAAGGTGTTTCTCATCACAGATTTGCTAGGCTAAATCTGGTAGACCTTGCAGGATCTGAGAGGTGTGTTTTTCTGGTAGAATTTTTAGTAAACATGCCATTATTATATGCCTGTTCTCCTTTAGTTGGGCTTATTTATTTTGTGATATTATTTTAAATTAAAAGATACCTTACATTAGTTATATTTAAAACTTTTTTCATGTAATTTTTGTACAAGAATGAGGGAAGTAGATCTGGACAAGCATTATATCAGTTATAATTGATGTTTCTAATTACATATTGCTTTAATGCAGGCAAAAAAGTTCTGGTGCTGAGGGCGATCGGCTTAAGGAAGCGACAAACATCAACAAGTCGCTTTCAACATTAGGGTTTGTACGATAATTTATTGCATCTCTTCCAATATAACATAACGATGAACTTGTGAGATTTCTCTATACTATTTTCTTTATGGCTTTACTTTGATGCTAATAAACATTTAATTTGTTTATTATGAACCAGGCTTGTGATTATGAACCTCGTTAGCATCTCAAATAAGAGACAACTACATGTTCCTTATCGAGACTCCAAGCTTACATTTCTTCTACAAGTAAGATAAAAAATATCTATCTTAAATACTTTGTGAGTTATGTAATTCATTTCTAATCTAAAGAAAAAAAACATAGGGTTGATGATGTAATAGCATACATTTCTTCTACAAGTAAGATAAAAAATATCTATCTTAAATACTTTGTGAGTTATGTAATTCATTTCTAATCCAAAGAAACCTTTAGAAACATAGGGTTGATGATGTACTTGATTTTTGGTGTGGGTTGCCATTTCTCGAGCATGGAGAGTTTTTCCTTTTTTATTGATAATAATGACATAGCTTTAGAATTGTTTGGAGATAGAGAAACCCCTTGTGATCATTTTCTCTACTGCTGATGTTGGTAAAAACACTGATTTGAAAAGTATAAGGGATTTGACTTTGTTTGGGCATTCTTGAGGATAACGATGATGCCCAGTGATGATGAAACTGAATTAAGCTTTGTTATGAATAACCATTGTTAAGTAATTGTAGATAAAACCAATTTTCTTTTCAACCTAGACGAGGCCTTCTCATTTTTTTCTGTTGACAGAATGCAGGATGCTTTCTTGTGCCTGTAGATCTATTTATTATTATTTATTACAATTAATAGTTTTCTTCTGGGCTACAATAAACCAAATATAGAGGAGACATGATCTCTTTGGGGATTCTAATGCTGTTTTTTGGCTTGGCACATCATTTTTGGTATAGAGAGATTTATATATCAGGAAAATTTGAGTGAGATTCAGGATATTTTCATTCTATTTTCACTTTAGCAGAAGGAGCAGAATATTAGATGCTTTACCGACTTTGCTAAGGAGGAAAAAGACATATTGTTTGATATTATCATATCAAAGTTTACTTTTGGATGGATTATGGTCATGAGAAAGGGCTATTCTTTTTTTCAAGAAGAGAAAGTATTTATCTCTTCTTGATTAGCCTTTGGAGTTATATAGTTCTACAGTTTGATTCTTTTGCTACGTTGTTGTTTTCATTTACTTTTTCTTTTTCTTTCTGTAAACTGTAATATTTTGTCTCCATTTTCTATTCACTTTAATGAGATAGGGCTTCCCAGTAAAAAAAGTTTCATTATTTTAACAATAAATGTGGCCTTTCTGGTTTATTCCTAACTTTAAAATTGACATATATTTAAAAATACTACATCGAAAACTGCTAATCATGTTCAATCAAGCAATTTTTAATGGCATACAAAGTGTTTTAACTGGGGATTGAATTTCTAGAATCAGTAAAAAATGCCATCAGCATTTGACAGATGAATTCCATGGTGTGCTAGAGCTTTACTTTTTTAGGCTTCTTGTGGTAGAAAAACCATGAGTAAAGTTTTTTTTTTTTTTCCAATCATGATACATAGCTATGATTTTTAAATTTGAATAGACAAGCAATTTTTAGTCACGGAAACAGCAACCCCGCCCCCACATTCATAAAGTGTCAAAATAATCCTTTTGACTCTTTATTTGGGTCCAATTTAGTTCCAGAGTTTATAAAATTGTCAAATTAGTCCCAGACTTTTTAAATTGGGCTAAAATACTTCTCAGTTATGATTATTTCCCATATTAAAAGAGTTATAAACTTTGGAGCTAAAATGACTCCTTGCAAATAAGTAGATTTTAACTCTTCTCTTCTCATTTTGTTTCTTAGGACTATTTTCAAACATTACAGGACTACTAACACCATAAACAGAAGTTATAGTATGCACTGTTTTATAAAGTGCTTTTCATTTCAATACAGGACTCCCTAGGTGGAAACTCCAAAACAATGATTATTGCAAATGTAAGCCCTTCCAATTGGTGAGTGATTCTTATCTATTCAAATATTTTTTGGATTGAGCAAGCAGTGTAATTTTCATGGCTGACTGGTTTAATATAACTTTCGCAGTTGTGCTCTGGAAACACTTAGCACATTGAAATTTGCACAACGTGCCAAGTTTATAAGAAATAACGTGAGTACTTTGAAATTCTATTTTCATCCTTTTATTTCTATGCGTAGAACAATATAAAAGCTTTTTTTACATTTATAGGCAATTGTAAACGAGGAAGCTTCGGGTGATGTGCTTGCTTTGCGATTGCAAATACAGCAGCTTAAGGTACTATATGATAATTTTGCTAACTGTGAACTACATTTACATGTTCATCATCTTATGGAAACTAAGATTTTAAAATAGCAAATGTTAAGAATAATTTTTCATAACTGTTTCTATTGTAATTTGTGCCTAACAACATTACAATGAGATTCTCTTACTGATAATAATTTGTCATTCTTGACTGAGCACAGAAAGAAGTGAATTGCTTGAGGGGATTGATTAATGGAGGATCTGATAGATTAGGAAGTGATAGCATTAATGCTTCTTCTCAAGACTCTCCAGGAATTTTAAAACTGAGTGGAAATCAAGCATTCAGCCCACTAACCTTTGATAAAAGATTATCACCGGTATGAATCCTTTTTAAGCATAATACGTAATGATCTTGTTGAATTTATTATTTAGATAGATACGTAATTATCTAACAAAAATACCAGAGAAAAGAACGTGAAGCTGCCCTAGTTGCAGCTCTAAAGAGAATACATGATAAAGAAGAGGAGCTGAAAGCACTGGCGGCTCAGAAAGAGGCTGCAGATCGGCTGGTAAGAATTAAGTTACAATTCTCAAGTGATGTACACAGGTTAAAAAAGATTGTTATACTCTTTTTTTTTTGCCCTTTCACAATTTTTTAAAACTTTGAAGATTTATTTCGCTTAAATTATTCCTAGTGTAGACTTTTAGGATTTATAGAAATCTTCTTTTCATCCATAGTTCTGTCTTCACTAAAAATTTGCATTAACTCTTAGGATGCTTTTGTATAGCTTGCTTGACATGTTGTCTGGAGTTTTCTTAACTTACAGGCGTGCTACATGTTCAAACTTTTATTGATCTCATTAAAGGTATTTTTTATTTTAGTTATTTGGGGGTATAGGTAAAGTGGGTGTGGATGTTTAATATGATAGACTACCAGTAAGCAAAACCAACCTAATGTCTTATGAGCTGACTTTGTCTTACTTTATTGTTATAAAGGCAATTAACAATGTAAAACCAATATATAGATATATATATATAGCAATCAAATAGTCAACTAAGTGAAGTATGAAATTTAGATGTAAAGGATAAAACAATAATGCTTGTTTAGAAGACTGTTTATGCTGCAATGTTTAATTGGTAACAAAAGGAGAGTACAAGAAGAAGGGTTGTAGCATATATGTGCATGTGCACTTTGGTTGATAAATCTTCTGAAGTTTCTTGAAAATGTTTATTTTTAGACAATGTAACTGTTTTGCGAATCATCATGTGGTTCTTTGTTTAGATTTATGGATTGATATATTACCAGTGGTAGAACAAGAAAGTGGGAGGAAGATACTCATTACTCATAGATTTTTACTAAACTCTTTGATATCATATAATACACTCAAAATTTTGCCCCCTATATTTAACTAATTTAATATTAAATTAATAATAATATTTATAATAGTTTTAAATTTTTTTAAGGAGATCAAAGCTTAAACTTAAATCATGTTATTTGATTGATACCATTATGGCAGCCATGTGTTCATGACATACGCTTTTATGTTACATGCTAGATTATTCAAAGAACAGAACAAGTCAGAAACTTAAAATTAAGACTTCGCTTTCGTGAAGATGCAATAAATGCACTTGCTTCTGCAAAGCTGTCGCCGGATATACACATTTTGCAAGAAAGAGAAGCACTTCTGAAAGAGTTAGAAGTCTTACGCAATCAGGCTGATCGTAACTCAGAAGTGACTAGATTTGCAATGGAGAACATGCAGCTTCATGAAGAACTGAGAAGGTATTCTTGTTCTATTATATTTCAAGTTTGCTTATTTTATTTTATTTTATTTTTTTATTATTCTTTCTTATCGGTTTGGGGAAGGATTGGAACTTCATACTATTTTTTTAGAAGTAATTTTCCGGATATTATGTTACTTTTACCTGTTATTCAGATTAAAGTCTTTTGTTGAAGAAGGTGAACGAGAAACGATGAATGAACAGATCACTGTCTTGCAGGACAAGGTTTGAGCGCAACCTAATAGAATTTCCTTGTTTTACCATAACAACTTTCACTAAATATGCCTATAACTGCAGCTTCTGGAAGCTTTGGATTGGAAACTCATGCACGAAAAGAATTCAGAGGTGCGTTTAGTTTATTTTTTACAGTAAATTCGATCTTATGATACTACTGAGTTGTTTTTTCTACTTCTGTTTTAAAATTTTAAGAAAGATCCTTCTAGCTGTCACCTATATTCCCCTTGTCTCTTGAGGTCCTTGAAAAAGTGGCATCTATATTTTCCCGACAGGATCACCCCTTGTTCTCTTGGGATTCTTCTTTAAACGAGGAAAATGAATTCCTCCATTTAGAGGTTGGTGGTCCTACATAATCATAATTGAATTGTCTTCTGTATTATATATTTATATTTATATTCTTTTCAATTAGAGGAATGTTTCATAACTTTAGTTTTATCTTCCTAGTTTATTTTTTGAGTCTCTGCGTTTATGTGATCAGGCTATCCAAAATCAGAGGGAAGCAGAAGCACTTCGCAAGAATCTGACAGTTTGTCTTGAAGCCAAAGAAAATCTTGAGAGGTATAGAGATATTGTTCCCGAACAATCTATATGCTTTAGGGATATTATGTTAATATGCATTGATAAGGTAATATACTTGCTCTACATGTTCCATACAAAAAAAAAAGAAAAGGCTCTTTGACGCCTTTATTTCTGTTGAACTTCTATTCTTAGTTTTCCAATGTTAACTGGATTTAGAAATTACAGTTTTTAAATTTCTTAACCATTTAATATCAAACCTTTTTTCAGAAATAACGAGCTGAAAAGTGCCATGATATAGCTCTACATTAAATTTAAGCCACCTAATGCTACTGGATTATATAAAAAGACTCATCGGCTATGATCTTGAAAATGACATCATTTTGAAATTTGAATAGAGATACAATGAAAAGCTTATGAAATGACTAGAATATTTATTTGCATGATACTCGAGATGTCACTACATTAATTTAAATATATTGCTCATAAATAATCTTTAAGACTCACCATTTATGTGTCATGGACAAATTTATAGGCGTGTGGAAGAATTGATATTACAGCTTGAAGAACAAAAGAATGTTGAAAATCAAAGTAAAGAAAGTCATGTGGTATCTGATGATCCAATGGAGCTTAAAACACTGGTAGACGTAATTGCGGTAGCTAGTCAGCGCGAAGCTGAAGCTCATGAAACAGCCATCACGTTGGCGAGAGAGAATGATGAATTACGTATGAAGCTTAAAGTTTTGATTGACGAAAACAATAAATTGATTGAGCTGAATGAGAGCAGCGTGATAGACTTCCATAGAGACCAACCAGAAGATAAAAAGGCTGATAATCTGGAGCACCAACTTAACGAGATACTTGAAGAGAATGAGAAACTGATGGGCTTATACGAGAAAGCCATGCAGGAGAGGGATAATTTCAAAAGGATGCTGGCTTCTTATGAACTAGCCAGAACTGAAATTGGAGATGAAATTAATTGCCCTGAAAAACTTGTTGAAGTTGATGACGAGAGAGTTTATCTTAAACAAAATGTAAGGGAATCCATTGAAGAGCATGTAGAGCATGAAGTATCCGAAGAAAAGCTAAACCTAGTAAGAATTAAGCTTGACATGGTTGAGGATAACATTGGACCCACTGGGAAAGTTCTCAACTTTTCATGTTTGCTTGAGAGAGCAGCTAATGAAATACTGGCCATTGATAATTGTTCTAATGATGAGAATCACAATGTTATGCTTAAGAAGCAGGAGATTACAGCGCTTGGTTTAGGTCTATCCGAGCTAGAGGAGAGGAAAACAGTCATTGGTAACAAACTTTTGGCTCTAAAAACAGCTTTGCAGAGCCTTTCATCCAAGTTTGATTTTTGGCAAGAAAGAGAGATTAACGGTAAGTTCAGATATGAATCACGCCTGGCATCTTTACAACAAAAGAAGGAAGAACGGAGACGCCTTCATACCCTTAGGAATGAAATAAATACTTCTTGTATGAAGGTTAAGCAGTATGAAGTTGAGCTTGGCGGCAACATTGATAGGTTGAAGATTAAACTCCAAGTTACAGAGGCTCAGAGAAAAGAGAGTGAAAGGGTACTGTTTTCAATCGATAATGTGGAGCGAAGCACCTCTTCTGAATCAAGGACCTTGAAATTCTGTAAAGCGACTGACTTGCTCAAGTCTGAAGAGGAGAGAACTAAGATTGTTTCTGAAATAAAGAAGCTCAAGGAGAAGCTGGTGTCTGCACACAAGGAAATGGAGAAATTGCACTTGAAATCCAAATCTCTTGATACTAATATTGAAGAAGTTGAGGCAGGAATTGAAAGCGAGTCAGTTTTATTACAGGAAGCACTGCTTTCATGGCAGAGAGTTGGAGGAGAGAAGCAGATGCTCTGCAAGCTGATTGAGGATGGGATGACTGAGCTTGGAAGGATTTTAGTTGACTATCAGGAACGTATTTTTGAGCTGGAGTTAAGGAAAGGAGAGATACTTCTGTATGAAGATGAGCTGATTCTTCAAATGAGGGAAATGGAAGAGGTGAAGATTGCCCAAAAAGTGGCTTTAGAGAGTCTCCGCAAGTTAATGGAGGATAGCAGGTACAGCCCAGCTGTGAGAGATCCAAATCACTGTTCAAATTTCAGTTCAAACAGTTTAGAAAAGCAATTTGGGGAAGCACTGAAGTTGCTGTCTGATGTCAAGCTTTTGTTATTCGGGGACAGGGACAAATAGTATGTGAAATTGCCTTTCTTTTGATAAGATTGACATATTTGTTCTTGCATCTCTGGTCTTAAAGATGAAACATAAAAATTTGCAGAATTGGACAACATAATTAATGGAGAATGGTAATGCATACTTATTACCAATCTGGAATGGCCTTTTGTGTCAATGTTTTAAGATCCTATGAATTTTATCTTTTAAACTTCCAGAATTTTTTGTGAGATAATGTTTATTGAGGCACTTTTTAATTTAAGCATGTAATCTTAATTCTGGAATTTTTTTTTTCTTATTCATATTCATATTCTTTTGTAGAATATATTCAACATAATTAAAACAAAATTATATTCTTATGAACATTTCTATTCTTTTGTAGAATATGTTCAAAATGATTAAAACAAATTGATTTTGGCGTGCGTGCATGCGCGAGTTTACAGCAAACAAAAGTATGCATACAATGTTTGTTTATGATTTTTTTTTTGTTAGTTTTAAAAATATAACTGATTAGTATATTTTTTAAAAAATAAAAAATAAATTTAAGTTTTAAAAACCTCGAAGTGCTAACAAAAATTAGTATTGTTGGCCGTCATTTGCAATCATCAGTTTGCTGGTAACATTAACAATCCTTGTGGGTGATCATGACCTATGCACAATTTATAAAATATATTTATGTATTTGCATATCTAATTCAAGTTTGATATTACAGTTATAATGGTTTGCAGGATAATATAAATAAGACTCCTTTTATCAAGAATATTCTTGGGTATCACCAAAATATAATTAACCAGATGAATATGTTTTTTGGGGATTGCTCATGACCTTAGAAAAAAAATATTCTTTTTGGTTCTCTGGTTATGGGTGTTTTATGTAGGGATTTTTATCGTAGATAGTGTGTTTCAAGCTTGATCCGATCTTGTTTGGTCATATACTCTCAACCTATCTCACAAGGATTTCCTTATACATAAGTCTTCCATGTTTTTTTTTTAAATTTGTTTCTCTATTTTCGTCATATATCCCGTCTTTTCTGATATCTCTCATCTTCGGATCATTCTATATGATCCAAGAACAAAATTTATTTAGAAAGGAGAATCATACAATGACAACATATATATAAATAAGCTCCCGACTCCGAATTTTTTAAAAAGAACCAAAAACACCATGCTTCAGCAAAACTCCTCGCACTCTTGCTCGAATGGCTCTTGATCCCCTTCTCTCGAACATTCTACCCCAGGGAATTTTATCATCCTATAAAGGATCTCTCCAATTCCCATAAGAGGCATGGGCTAGGATTGCTTCCCATTCCCCTGGTAAAGTAGCTTATCGAGAGGTTAAACAACGCTAATGACAGATTTCAGGGGACCACTATATAAAAGGGTCGTGAGCTAGGTAAACCGACAATCACGCCCACGCCTCGACGTAATTATGTCGAGCACTCGATTAGCCTGGCGTGGCCAAGCCTAAATCGGGCATGATCACGCCAATTAAAAGATGTCACAGCCGTTAGAGGCCTTGGGCGTGGTCGCTCTTTTCGTTCCATTCTTTTTTTATTTTTGAAATAATCAGTTTGTCTATCATTATATATTTCACTTTTTTAAATAAGTCTCTTATGGATAATGTGAACGATCAGAAGAAGAGAGAAAAATAGAAAAACAAAACATACAACAAATGCAGACAAACAAGAGAAAGAACGTAGAGAATTTTCGAGTGGCAACCCTCACGAGGATAGGTCAAGCATGTGCATCCGAATTGGATCAAACTGAAACAACTTGTGTCGAATACTCGCGAAAGAATGCCTACGAAAGCTACTCAAAACCAGAGATTCAGCTGTGTTTGTCCATTCCGGGTTCAGAGTGCTTCTAATGAGACGTGTCCCACTTGGTTAATTACATTTTGGGGGTTGTCTAAGAATACTCTTGATCAATGGAAGTTTGCTTATATTTAAAGTGAAAAATAACACATGATTATCAAAGGGTTGTTATTTTGCAAGAGAATATCCCGATGCTTTCAAACCTCCTGCTAAGCCACGTGGCGGAGAATGGGTCTCTCACGGTCCCACATGGGTAATGAACTCATTGAAATACGGAGCCTGTGAAATAACCTAATCATCTTAATGAAGAATCTCAATACGTCAAAACACATTCAAGCCATAAAAACAGAAGACAAATCGTCCCAAACGAGCGACAACTCATCGGTAATCGGACTATCAAGATGATATCAACGACAACAAGAGGAGCTATAGGGCTAAAAGCGAGCAGTCAATGAATGGGAGTAATGATCCCTAAAATTTATAGATAGCCAGTTCGAGGCACCACAAAATCTTCATCTCAAGTCACTATGACTCTAAGTCTACCTGATTGTGAATGTTGTCGGCCCAACACGTCCAAAGATCCCATGTCAATAATCTGTGAATTGTGTCATCCACGGCGAGCTTAGTAGCTCTAAAGTCAAAAGAACAAAACTCTATCTTATGACTATTAGGCGAAGCTCCGAGAGGTGAAACTTTTACTCGTTGAGATGCCATAGATGTCGCTGGAGAGAAAGAGAAAGGAAGATTCAGGTACAAAGCTGAAAATACTCCCAACAATGAGACTTATTCCACGTTTGGGTCGAGGAAGTCACCAACACCCTAAGCGTACCAGACAACCACCTAAGTAGAAATCTATGTTGACAGAGTCGGTGAAGCACGAAAACTTATCCTCAGGACATGCAAAATGATGCAGTTATCTATTCAAATTTTGATGTGTGGAGATCCTATTATATGACTATGGATATGGTCATGCATACAACCCATTTTAAAACCAGTCTGAAGGCTATGTAAGAAAGTAAAAGCAAGACTTAAAAGTTTTAAATCTTTTAATCTTAAATTTTAATTTATCTTGAAATTTTTCTTAGGATTTTGTAGAAAATTTTTATAAATTTAAATTAAATCTAAGGTTAACATTGAATTCCCAAAAAAAAAAATAATAATAATAATAAACCATTTTTAAGCATATAAACATGCAAGAAAAGATGTAAAACAAGTTAAATATAAAATAATAAAATGTCGAGTGACACTGGGTCGACAATATGCCCCAAAAATAGAAAAAGATGTCCAGACACCGTAAAAGTACACGTCTGGTCCTAATTCTATACATCAATGTAATTTAAAATTAAGGTATGAGACACGAGCAAACAACTTTTGGTCCCAGTCACGTGGTTTTGTGCGTCTGGCATCTCAAAATCCGTGTCTATACCTTATTTTTAATACAAGACTCTCCTAAGGACTCTAAAAAGTGCATAGGAAAAAGAGAAAGATTCGACTTGCAAGGAAACAACGTTAGCAACAAACCCAACAAACATAAAACACATATGTACCACGCCTGGTAGGAGGAGCTACCTGCAGAAAAAGAGTTAGTCATAATCATTACATTGCTCCTCCCGATTACACGTGCAGTGTGTATTTTAGGCATCACTCCCTGCAAGAAGACCGATCTAAAATACTAACATACATGTCTCAATAATAAACATGCAAGTACGCCAAAAACACAAAAAGCGATGCCTTATTAGGGTAACCAAACCAATGGAGAACTATAGTCAGGACATCGAAAAAGAATACATAGCATCCTAGTCTTTAGCCTAGCGCGCTATCTAACGTAATGTTCTAACACAATCTAAGTGAGTGCAGAGTTATGTCAATGAGTTGGCAGATGTTTTGATGGAATCGCCGTCTCTAGTCTCATCCTAAGGATCCAAGGATTTTAAAAGGTGTCAAGATATACAAGTTTTGCAAAAGCTTTTAAAATTTTGATCTCAATTTCAAAATAGATTTTTAAAAACATGATGCATAAAGTAATAAAAAAATAATTTTTTATACTTTAAAATAGGTTCTAAGGAAATAAAAACCTAAGTAGCACCCATTAGACCCCTTGAAACTTTAGCACACCAGACAATAGCTAGTATTGTACGCTGAGACATCCTCACGGGCAATACAAGCAGCCACGTTATGACTAACAAGGAGTTACTCAACTAGCGAGTCAGTTTCATTGTCAAGACGATCGGGGATGCACATGTGGATGCAAAGTGATCCAGCGCACTGCGACAACTTCATAGAGGCTGAAGCGATCACATGAGAACAGATATCTGGTGCACACTAGTGACAAATATGTTAACAGTGCAATGATGCACATGCAAGACATATAGCATGAGGTATTGTGTTCGGTCACCTAGTGGATAGAACGCCACTTTGGAGAATTACACCTCGTCCTAATAATGACCAAACACACATGCAAATAGCAAACACATACATGGTATAATGGACTATGAAAGCAAGCAAACAGACATGTCTTATGCGAAGAAACATGCTCGTGAAAGCGTAAGGTGTTGTCACGAGAGAAAACATTTGTTACTAGTATACGATGGCGTATATCAATGACAAATGCGCTGACAGTGCAGTGGTGTGCAAGCAAAACATACAATACAAGTGAATATGAGTGTGTGTGGAGGTAGTGACTTGGATGATGGATGTGTTGAGGAGGCAATGACCCAAAGATGTGGGTTTGTTGTGGAGGCGGTGACCCGAAAAGTGAGTGTTTCGTGGAGGCAATGACCCAGAGGGGTGGATGTGTCGTTGAGGCAGTGAATTGGATGGTGATTGTGTTGTGGAAGCAGTGAGGCGTAAAGTGTGTGTGTCGTAAAGACAGTGACCCGGAGGGTGGGAAAGTTGAGGAGGTAGTGACCTAGAGGGTGGGTATGTCGTGAAAATAGTGACCTGAGGGTCTGCGACAGTCCGATGCAGAGCTGAAGTAATTCTCGCTGAGGATAATTACACACTGAGTAGGCTTGATGTGCAAGCCGTCCAGTCATATGTTGTGTGAATGTGTGGGAAAAGTGTATGAGGACACAATCCAAATGCACACAACTTCAAGCATATAAGTCATAAATATGCAAGATGACATACAAAACAAACACATAAGATTGCACAAGTGTAGATGCATACATACATAATCTGATGCACTGTGAAATAGCGATGTCACAAGATGGGCACTAAAGGTCGTGCCAAAGAAGGGCATAACTACTCACCACGAGCATATGGGGCACATGCTCATGGATGCACAACTAGATATGTGGTGTGAATGTATTCAAACAAATAATATGAAAGAAACATGCAATGATGCGGGATTCGACAGAAATGGTAGGTTGGATTAATCGGGTCGATGGGGCCGAGTGGACAAGCCGACAAAAGATATGAACCAATCTGATCGGGCCAGTACAACCTATCAGATTGTTCAACAAAAGATTGTTTGTCTCACTGATCGAGCTGACGAAACATATCATCAATCTGATCGGGTCGGTGCAGCCGATCAGAAGATTCAACAGAAGATTGTAGGCCGCGTCGATCAAGTCGGTGGGGGGCAGATCGGGCAAGCCTATGAAACACATGCAAAAATTGATAATTTTATGCATATAGTGAAAAGTATATGCACGACACACAAAACAATGCAAATGTGAACAACACACATGTGAAAATGAGATCTTATCGTCATTGGCTACAATGTCGACTCACCCTAATGATCTCACGGGTTGCCCTAAACGTTGTCGATAGAGCGCAGCGGCCGCCGCCTCTATTTGCTCAACCCAAAAAATTCCCGACGTTGGAAACGTCCAACGTCAAAGTCGTGGGACATTTAATTCTCTACGTCCAAACGTATTTCACTCACCTCCGTCATGGGAACAAAGTCGCGGACAGAAACACAGGTTTATGATAACCCCAGGCGTTCGGACTTTGTGTTAGAAAGGAAAAATATAGGTTTTGCTTATGAGAATCGCAGAGGGTACACAAAAGCTAATAACTTATGGGGCTTTCTCTAGAAACACCAAAGGTCCTAACATAAATCCTATGGGCTCTAGGAATGAAATGGAAGGTAATTATACCTTCACGATGAATGCAGACGTCCTCGCCGTTTGCACCAAGCTATCGACATCCGTACCACGCATGGTTGTATCTCGCAACACATGCATCGCATGACACGGCAAGCAAATGAAGGAGGACAGCAATGATGTGACAAGTAACAGAAATGAATATCACGAGATTCGAAAATATGACCGGCGTCGTCGCCCCGCCACTGGTCGGAGCTTTGATGAGAGGGAGGCAGCAAAGACGTCGGAGGCTCACTCGCCAGCCTCAAGGGAGAGCTAGCTGACCAAACAGAGCATCGGCCAGCGACAAGTATAGCCGCCAGAAGCATCGGCTGGCGAGAGGAAGGAAGAGCTCGGGATGCCGGTGACGACCCTCGAGAAAAGGCCGACGTCGGCCGAGGTGACGCCAGCAAAACTTCGGCGGCGGTTGTTCGACTGCAAGGGGGGAGGCATAGCGTGTACCTTGCTTGCGTAGGAGGCTAGCCACAAGGAAGCTTGTCGGCGGGAGGCTCGAGGCGGCATGCATCCGACGATTTCGGACGAAATCTAGATGGTTTCGCGAAAAAGGGCCCTCCCCCATAGGGCTTTCGATCATCTTCCCGTGGAGGATAGAATCTTCGCCGGCGGAACAGGCCGCCGTCGGAGGAGGTGCGGCGATGAGGGACCGAAATCGAGCGGGGCTCGACGGCGTGTGAGGGAGATGCGCTGTCGGATGGCTCCTTTGCACATGGCGCCTCGTGCAACACCAAGGAGGGAGCGGGGTGAGGACTCACCGGAGGCGAGGTCGATCCACCGGCGCCGGCGCGCGAGGCGGTGGGCGAACGGGAGAGGGCAAGAGTCGGGGGAGAATCTGAGTGAGCCGCATGAGGGAAAAAATGGTTTTAATATTAAAACAATTTATATTTTAAACCCATTTTCAATAATCAAATGCATTGATTTAGCACGGAACCCACCATTATGGATGTCCTCCTGGGTAAAATGGACTTTCCCGACAAAATTGTGAAGTTCGTTTAGTCATTCATTCAAGTTTATATTGTCAAAGTCATTGATAAACGAGTTAATTAAAGTCGTTTTCGCATGTGATATGATAAGTGGGGCTCGTTGGTCCAATCAAAATCGTCACTGATTAGCCTTTGCCTTAGTGATAGCCATCCAGGAAGCATACATCAATCGACTGAATCTCTCACATAAAATATCTTTCTGTTAGAGCCGTTTAACGAATAAATGCATCCGGTCTCTTCTAGACGAAAGTCAAAGCCTAGCAGAACAACCTCGGCAACATGCTCCTTAACACGCACCAATGGGTTTTAAATAAATGTCTTGCACCACGGGAATCAACGCGTGCAT
>NEWO01000007.1:2315946-2333583 GCA_003013225.1 Phalaenopsis aphrodite
ATTAAACATGGATGCCAAAAAAACATTTTAGTTGTTATTTCATAAATATGAAAATTTAGTAGTCAGATGTTAAAAAACAAAAGTACTATGCTATTTACGCAAATTCCATTATTTTTTTTAATATTGCAATAATATGCCAATAAAGCAATGACTTATATGCTTGATAACATTTTACAAAATTTGATTGAGGGTCTGTTTGGGGCAGCTGCAGATTATATATAATTTACTGATAAGCTGATTATTTGATAATATGATAATCAGGATAAGCTGGTTTGCTCTTTGGAGAAGCATATGCATAACAGCTTATTGATAGTTGTTGTTGGATAAATGACAATTTTGCCCATGTTTAGTGAAGTTATTTGCAACAGAACTGTAAGAACACAGAATGATTCACAAGAGTGTCCACATTAATAAAAATTTCTTACTTTGTTTCTCATTATGCTGCAAAGCAAAAAGAGACTCAAGAAAACTGATAAACTTTAGTATATATGAACAAATCCCATACATATCTCAATATGAAATAAGTGGCAAATAAAGATTCATAATGCCCACCCCTAATAGTTACGCTCTCTAATACCTCTTAAATCGTTCCAAATTTTTTTTTGAATTAACCACTCCTCTTCTAGCTCAGCTCAAGTAAGAACAAGACAAATTTTTATATTATCCTTCCCAGGTTTATCAAAACATCTATTACTAACCACTTCAAAAGATTAAAGAGATTTGTCTTGAATCAAAGGCAAATCACCCTTATTCAAATAGAAGTTAGAACTAGCAGAAGAAACAACATTTCCTAACACCACCAAATTACCTTTGTCAACATTTTCCACCACATCATCCTAAGAATAAAACCCATTACTCAAACATATATTTTCATCATTTTTACCTATCTCAATAGCATGGGGGACCGGCACCCTCATCTCTCTGACTAGCAATATGAAAAACACCTTCACATCCCTTAATACCAAATCTCACAGTTAACTGCATTTCTCAAAGTTCATAGCCATCTTCCCAAAACCCAATTTAAATGCATTCACCCAACAATTTATCAATGTGCATTTCTTACGGTTGCAAAGACAGTAAGGTTAACGAAAACCCAATAGGAAAAGGGCATACCAAAACCAAATGAAACAAATTTCACAGAGAAGGTAAAAAAGGCCCGTGCAATACCATAGGTAACTCGTGCAATACAAAGAGAATACCTGCGAAATTTGTTTCAAATGCACAAGATCTCGGTGGGAACGACACCAGGCCATAGACTGGATTGGGAGAGGAGAAGGGTAGACGGGATCGAGGGGCGAGAAATGATATCGCTGCGGAAAGTCAATCACAAGGCAAGGGCACCGATGCAGAAACAAAAACGGGAATCAGAGGCTCAAGGGTAATAAGCTGTAACAAAACGCGGAACACGGGGTGTCCTCAGCGGCCGACATTCACTTACAATATAACATAAATAGTTACGTGTGTATCCCGACCGCTCCTTCAAACGCAGTTACCAAACGTGGTTTCGGCGTTTTAAAAACGCCGAACACCCAAATAAGCTGCCACAAACGAACCCTGAATGTTACATTAATGATCAGATTTTTAAAAATGTAGACTAAGAAAAATCAGCTATGTGATTTAAGATTAGTTTTTATTGTATAAATTTAAAATGAATTCATAAAAGTATTTATTCGGTAACATATCCTATTGCCAATGCCTTACTGGATGTTTAATAAAGTTAACAATGGTTCTCTTATAATTTGATATAACAAATAATATTATTTTAGGAATAAATTACTTATATGTTTATTTTAATAATATGTATTTATTAATCAACCCCCATTGAATAATTAATACATCATTATGAAGCAAATTAAATCCATCAAATATTTTAATATTAAATAATTAAGCATTGTATAAATATATAATAACTATATGTCGCCATATAATTCACTTTAACGATATATATATCTTTAATCTTATTGTTCATATATGGATCACTGCTCGCACTACTTTTGGCAGCCATAGCCCGCCGGCTCTCTTTCTACATATCTCTTTTAAGACATCCACTTTTGTTTCTACCCGAGTTACAAATGACATATGTAACATAAAGTTAATAGATTGTATTATTAAAGTGTAATTAGTGCTTTCTTGATGTGACATGAAAGAATTGGATGATATGCATGAAGAAAATGAAAGATTTGATATGAGATGTATAAATTCGTAAGAATTGAATGTTATATATATGAATGCCCATATTAAAAACCTCAAACAGGCTAATTTTGAACATATAGGTGAAAGCTTGGCTCATATTTGAGCCGAACATGAACAACTCATAATCTGACCTAAATACGTTAAATCTACGATATACTCGGCTCGACTTTGCTCCATTACAACCCTAACAATTCTTATCAAATGTGACATCTATATATCAAGAAAAATACATGATAATTTTTTAAAAATTTCTTTCATCTTCTATGCTTTCTCCATGAAAATTTAGGGCTTCAATAAAGGTATATGGCATATGACAATTGTAAGATTAGTATAGAATAATATTTTCTTTGAAAAAAATGATGGTGTTTTCATGTTATATGAAAGATATAGGTGGCATAAGATAAAAATTTAAGTTTTAATACGTATGTAAATGACCGTTAAAGATTTGAAAAAGTCGGATAAGCGAACCCAAAGCCGCAAATTCATCTCAAAAGGTGCCGCACCGGCCGTTACGGCGTTGTGTAAGCAGAACTGAATCCGTAATTAGAACTTCACAACCGGAAGCCCAGAAACGCACATATGCATACTGAACTTCTGCGCAGCAGAGCTCCTTGAGCGACTGCCCTCATCCCCTCCCTCAATCTCAATCATCGGGAGAGACCCTAACCCTGGTGGGAATGACTTCTGCGCTGTACGTGGGGGAGCTGCACCCCGACGTCGATGAATCGAACCTTTTTGAGCTCTTTTCCACCGTTGGTACTGTCAGCTCTGTTCGTGTCTGCACGGATAGGGCTTCCGGGCGCTCGCTTGGCTACGGTTATGTCAATTATATGTTCGAGGAGGATGGTAAGACCATGACGTACTTTCATTCTATTAATGCTGATTGTTTGTTTTTGCCATTGTTTTGTCTATCTTTCCTTTGTCCGAGATTCCAATGAATCGCTGGTCACTGAATAGTTCACACTGGTGATTCTCCTATAGTGTAATGTTTCATGAATATGACTCCTTGCCATGATTGCTTGATTCAAAAGGGCTGTTTCATAACAGAGTGATAAGATTTCTAAATCCCGATTTTTAGGTAGAAAAACATGCACTTTTGGTGATTTTGTGAAAAAAACTAAATGTTAAATATATATTTGGTTAAGCTAATAGTGGTAGTATTTTCATAAAACGACTGAAATACTCTTTCATAAATGGCAGATCATAATTTTTTATTTATTAAAAAGATAGAGTGATTTACAGACATAGAACATATCAAACAATCAAAACAACATATTTGTAAGTCAACACCTAAATTCAATGTTGTAGGGATATGGATGTGGAGACATGGGTATGACATGACATCGACAAGTGACATTTTTGTTATTAAAAATATAAGACACACGTTCCACATATCATTATGATAAAATTATTATTATTATTATATATATATATATATGGGTGTGTGTGTGTACACATTCCTGAATCAATGCATCACATATTATACTGCATGTGTACGCCCAATTGATGTTGTAGACTGCACAAGTGTTCGGCATCAAGATAAGGACCAAAACACCAATATAGAACCATAATGGAATATGATAGCCAATCAACTCAAATTTAGTAGCAACATGTGTGAACTAATGTATCAAGATGAGCATGTAAATTCCATGCTAGGTATGTAAATGTTCCTGACAAATTTCCTTTCATCTAATTGGAACTCCAAAGTTTTCCAAGCTCACTGAATTCCAAACAGTTGATGATGATTTTACATGGTTCGCTTGGGTTAAAATACCCAAAGGCCACCTTAACATTAAGCCAAAAACAAAAAAAGAAAAAGAGGGATATCAACACAAATCGTAATAATAAAACAGAATAAATAAATAAATAAAATGAATTGAAAATTTTTATTGATAACAACTTATAAAATAAAAAAAATCTGTTTTAATCTAGCTCTAATGACTAAATATCTTGAATTATGTCTGACGTTTCTAGATGACATCGAAATCATTAATTATTGATTATAAATCAATACTCATTACAACATCATTTTCAATATATGTTATCATTGAACTCTGAGGGAAATTATTTTTCATTTAATCCTGTAATTTTTTATTGATAATCTTCATGTCTAAAAATGCATATGCAGTTATTGTTATAGATACATACAACATCAAAATCAATCTAATTAAACTATAAATAAAATGATATATGATTGATTTCCTTGTCTTAGCCAGCATTTGACAAAAAAAAAGAAAGATTTTGAGACATTCTAAAAACTTTTGTTATGACTAATTTCAATTTTAAATGCTCTAATTGAATTTTTAAGTGCAGCTTTTCTGAATCTACAAAGTTTTCATGATGAATTTCACTTGTAATTTGATAAATATCATTAAATTTGAATGATCCATATACACCTTGAGGTTCCAATGCTATATTGATAATTGGATGAGAGGGCGGTCGAAGAAAAAGCGTGCTTAGGGTAAATTTAAAATTTCCAATTACCAGACAACGGAATGGCCTGCAAAAGCGATGGAGAATTCTTGATCCGAAACAGGCCAAAATTGAAGTTTTTTAGGAGTTTTTGAGCCATACATTAGTTTTACTTTTCTCAACTCTCTGCTGAACGGAAGAGAGTAGAAGCATTATTCCAAACGAGACCTAAATTTTAAAATTTAAATTGATTTAATAATCTCTATTAATTAAATAATAATTACTCTTCTGTTGAATTACATTTATGAATTCTTAAATGATTAGTTATGCTATTAAAATTATATTTAATGATTAATCAGCTTAGTTAAAAGTAATCAATAGTTAATTATTAAATAGTAATTACTAATCATTAATTAATTTGGCTGATGAAATTATAATTGATGATTGATTAATTTGGTAAATAGCTAATAAGCTATTAATCAATTCCTAACTAATTGACGATTAATCATGATTAGCTTAAATATTATGTTATGCTAATTGTAATTCGATTAAGTATACTTCAATTATAAATGATAAAAATTAAAATAAATCGAACTAAAATGATTAAATACTGAAGAAAGTTATCATTAGAAAGCGTCATGTCAAATATTTTCTGAGATTTAACCACCCCATGATTTAATAACTTCGTATTTGTAGGATTTAGTAAACCCACATGAGTTAAATCCCAAAAGCTGCCAAACAACCCCAAGTCTTACTTTACATTATTTCTATGTTTTCTTTGATTTCTTCAGTTAAGATTATTATTATTTTTCTGGCAGCAATAAATGCTATTGAGAAACTCAACCACAGTGAGTTGTTTGGGAAGCGAATTAGGATTATGCAGGCAAACAGAAATGCAGATACTAGGAGCAGCGGGATTGGAAATGTATTTGTGAAAGTATGTTTATGAATCATATCCTATCAAGCTGTTCTCTGAGTAATGATTAACTATTTTGAATGTGGTGTGGATTTTAATTTTGGTTTTGCGTGTTGTATTTAGAACCTAAGTGAAAGCGTTAACGATGTGGAACTTGAAGCCATGTTTGGGAAATTCGGGACTATCTTGTCCAGCAAAATGGCTATTCAAGATGGAAAGAGCAAAGGATATGGCTTTGTGCAGTTTGATTCACAAGACTCTGCTAATGCTGCCATAGAGAATCTCCATGGTACAATTGTTGATGGCAAGCAAATGTATGTAATTATTGCATTTCATTTATCTTCACCAACCATTTTCATATTTCAAATGCTTTCATTTTAGCAATGTTACTGTTTGCAAAATAAACGTTTCTTCCCATTAATGTTCGCAATAATGCAGCTATGTCAGTAACTTCATCAAAAAGAGTGAGCGAATTCTGCCCAACCCTGAAACCATGTACAACAGCCTATTCGTGAAAAACTTGGATGAGGATATAACAGAAGAACTTATTGAACTGAAATTTTCTGAGTTTGGAGAAGTTGCTAATGTGAAGATTGCAAAGGATGAAGCTGGAAACTCGAAAGGATATGGGTTTGTGAACTTTGAAAACCAGGAGAGTGCTGAAAAGGCAATGGAGGCAATGAATGGACTTCAGCTGGGTCTGCTCTCACTTCCTCACATATCTGCTGATAATCAAAATCATGTTTCTTGTGCTGTCTCATGATATAAAGTTGTGATTGATTGTTTGTTGCCTGTGATTTTTTTCTGTTTAGGATCAAAGACACTATTTGTTGCAAGGGCCCAAAGGAAGGAAGAGCTACAACGAAATTTGCAGCATACGAGTGAACATATTAGATTCAATTGGGTAATTAATTTTTTATTTACCTTTTTATTGCTCTCTTTTTGTTCTATTAGAGCAATTTATGGTACTCTCATCCTTCTTCAGGATACAAATCTATATGTTAAGAATCTTGATGATAGTGTTGATGACAGTGCTCTTTTGGAGTATTTCAGTAAATGTGGCACTGTTATCTCAGCAAAAGTTATTCGTGATGAGAAAGGATTCAGTAAAGGTTTTGGTTTTGTTTGTTATACCACTTTAGGGGAAGCTACCAAAGCGTTGAATAACCTTCATGGTAATTCAATCTTCCAAATTATGTTAGTCATATCTTGTGCTTGACAAACAAACAAGCTGCATGCATTTCATTCAGGAAACATGTTCCATGGGAAACCTCTATATGTTGCATTTGCTCAAAGGAATGAAGAAAGACAAGCACAATTGCAGTATCATCATTTCCATAAAATGGCTGGCTTGGTGGGCCCAAGCCCTGCCCTAAGCTCTAGTGGTTATCCTCCACTTTACTATAGAACTCCAGGAGTTGTGCCGCTAATTCCTTCCCAACATGGTTTTGTACAACATCAACCTTTTTGGTTGAGACCAGGATGGGGCCCCGGTGAATTTGTTCCCCCAACTAGGCCAGTATTTCAGCCGATGCCACTGCCAGTTGTAAGGCCTTGTTGTTTGTTCTCTTTTAATTGGTGAATGACAGCAATTCAATTTTAAGTTTCTCTTCAATTTCCTCTTATTTATTGCTTTAATTGAATGGTCTAATTTCCAGTTTTTTGCAGAATTCTAATATTCAGATTCTTGATAATCCTAGACAACATTCCTGGTTTCAACCTGGTCAACCTATTTCATACAGGATTCAGTTGCAACAACCCAGCCATCCTTTCATTTCTCTGAGAGGCACTAGTGGCCAGCAGGTCTCTCTACTTTGCTCCTTTTGCTCTTTGTTCCATCATTTGAATCTTGGCGGTCATACGTTCTAATGTTTGTTGGTATGCCCATCATTTGTATCTCATAACTCAAAATAGTCTCTAATATTAGAAAAAATATTACATCTGGACTCCGGACGTAAAATTTAAGTTTGAAGTCCAATGAGAGTGTGTTACGTGACAAGCGAGCCCCATTTCTCATCTCTCTGAAAAACCTAACAAACTAGTATATTATAGTGGGGCCCATTTGTCACATGACACACTCCCAATGTACTCCGGACTCAAATTCGTGTCCGTAGTCCGTGGTCCAGAGTCCGGATGTAATATTTTCTCCTAATATTTTGTCCCTTTTATGATATGGGGTTTTCGCAATGAAGGTTTCCATGCTTTGGCATTCTCGTATAAATTTCATGAGAATTTTTGCCGGTTTTTTTGCGAGTTCATCAATCTTTCCTTTAAGGTTGTCTAACTCCACCTCATCTCCGTAAAAAATTGGAAGAACTCAGAAGAGAGTTCTTTGTTCTTTGTGCGATGCTAGCTTGAGCTACTTAAAGGGTTTTTAGGTCATGATTGTCGCCGTTGTCTGGACATTTGGTGGTGTCTGCCATCTCTTTCTAGTTGCCGCAGCTCTAATACCACTCTAGCGTAATAGCTTGATGAAAAACAAATCAAGCAAGAACAAATAGATAAAGGTTGTAACTAGGCTTTTTTGTAAATTCACTAGAATTATTCCATTCCTCCCTCTAACAAAATGAACTACATGTATATTTGGCTGACAAACATAGTGCTAAAAATAGGAAATCACGTTAAAAATAGAACAGATAAACCCCACAAGCTAAAAAGGTAGTGCAATAAAACGAAATGAAGAAGTGAATAAATTCTTTAGTGGTTGTTTGGTTGTAGAAAAATATTTTCTTGTCATAGACAATCGATGGTGGTAGTTTGTGCTCTCAACTTCTGGTGCCCTCTTCATTTGATATATCATGCCTATCATTGAAGTGTTTACTTTTTTTTTTGTTCTTTTTGATTTTGAAGTCGCCAATATGTCTAATCATCGTCTTAAATTTTACTTTTCCAAAGAACTCTCTTACTTAAACCGTCAGAATGATTCAGAGAAGGGGAGGGATCGAAAAAGAGGAAAATAAAACAAAAAAACCTAGGCAGAAAAATTTAAAAAGAATCATGGAGAGCTTTTGTTCGGTAAATCTCGTGCGATAGGTCAATAGTGTACCTCTAAACAAGATCGGATTTTTGTCCTGAATACCTATATAAGCTACACAAGTAATTAGAGAATCAAATTTTTGTTTTTGTCATGAATTCAAGAGCAGTCCCAAAAGGAAGTATCTCATTTGGTTAATTACATCTTGAGAGATGCCCAAGAATACTCTCGATTAAAAGAATTCTGCATACATTTAATTGACGACTAACTAGAGAGTGTCACAAATGATGGTTATCCAACAAGAGCATCTTGACGCTTTCAAAGCTCATGTCGAGTCATATGGGCATAGAGTGAGTCTATCACAATCCCATGCATATGAGACCTCATCGGCAGTCGGGACCTATGAAGCAACCAGGTCACCTCATAGGGAACGCACTATGCTTTCAAACCTGACGGAGCTATAAGGGTAGAATATAAATCACCGTATTCCAAAAGGGTGGTAGCCTCTCTGCAACCGAGGTCTACAAGATGACATCTATGAAGTGTCAAAAGGAGCAGCAGGGCTCAAACCAGGTAAGCGAAGGAAGGTGAGTAATCCTAATCGGGTTGAGATAGTCAGATCAAGATACGACAGATCCGTCACCTCAACCTATTAAGACCCTAACTCTATCTGTTCGTAAAGGCTTGACCAAATCAACGGAAGTGGTCGATCGAGCCAATCGATCGAGATGATCGGGCTGGTGGCGACCAATCAATCGAATCAATGAAGATGGTCGGTTGAACCGGTCCGGGTATGCGACCAGTCAACGACGAATGCAAAAAAGGACATCTTTGAGGCAATTTTGAAAATTCATGCAAGACAAGCCATATGAATGCAAACACATGCAAATAAGAGGGATCCTAGGGTAGGATGGTAATAAAATTCAACTGTTAATCCTCATGCAAAACAATAATTAACTGTCGTCATTTGCCCGACACGAAACGAAGGGTTCTCATGAGGGGAGACCATCACAGTCTAAGGAACAGTGAAATCACGAGAATTGCCCTTCTCTAGACCTCAAATGGATTTCGTTTTTCCCATAAAAAGAAAATCACCGGTGCAAATGTGGGATTTCCGGAATCCCAAATTCGGGTTTTCAGAGCTAACATTGGATAGATTTTGCACTTAGTTCGTGGGGGGATCACAAAATCTCTTAACCTGTGGGGCTTCCTCTATCACACAAAGCCTAGCTTAATTCCTCTAACATTCAGACCTAGGGGGCTCATTAATGGTTGGCAAAGCGTTCTTTGGGCTTGTCCATGCTTCAACTATGCCCCTTGCAGGGATGATACTTTCCTTCATGAAGAAAGTCCGACAAATCCAAGGAGGTCCTCTTGATTCCACTTTTCTCTCAGGATAATTGAAGTGGAAGTGGAATGAAGAGGAGAAAGAGGAAAATTTGTAAGAATAGGAAGGAGATGGAGAAAACTCAAGCTCTTCTTCCCTTCTTTCACAGGAACTACCTCAAGCAAGATGGAAGTGGTCTCCAGCTGCCGAGAGAAACTCCTTAGCAATGCTCCTCTTCTCCTTCAAGTGCTCTCCTTCTCTAGCCATACAACCCCTCAAAATCCCATGCAAGAAGAGAGTAAAAAAAAACTTCAAGGGCCAGCCAAGGAAGAACTAGTGGGGGGCGCGGTGGAAGCCAGGGTAAGTCCCCAACAACAAACCACAAGAACTTTGCCTACTTCTCCCCATGTTTGCTGAAAATTGCATGCTTCCCTCTTCTCCAAAGGCCTACAAGTGTCCCAAACATGGCAAATTGTCCCCTTTTTTCTTTTCCATATGTAAATGTTATAATTATTCCATGGAACATGCATTTTTGGTTGCATGAAAAGTGTTCCCAACGAGATATGGCGAATATTTGGAGGAAAAATCAGGATCTGAAAGTGGATTGGTGCCAAGGCGCTTAGGCTCCACCCCTGGAACTATTTTTCTCGCTCTCAAGTTGTTTTGAGGTTGTTTCATGCGTCTGGCGCCTATGCAGATGTGACTGGTGCCTACTTTCCATCTTCATAATTTTGAGTCTAGTGTAAGCTTTTCAGGGAACCTAGGCGCCCTGACTCCCGCCTAAGCGTCAGGGTCTGACGCCTAGGTGTCCGGGACTGGCGCCCACGAAAACCCCAATTTTTGCAAGAATGTCCAACGAAGGGTTTTAGCGATATGTAAGCTATGCAAGACTAATTATGAGTAAAATACGGTATCATAACTCAAAAAATAAGTATTTTATGGGCATCATACCAAAGACTTCAACGCCGGCAGACACTCTGAATCACTGTATTGGTGTGACGCCCTACACCCCTTATCTTCCCGAAAACACGTGCGGGAAAGTTTTATGGACTCCTCGAGTTATGGGAGGCTACAAGTGCACGTTTTATGCTCCCAAAACATTCAAAAGCGTGTCCAACACACATGACATCAAAAATTGATGCCAACCAGTGTCATGATTGTTATTGAGCCTAACCTTGTCCAATCTAACGGTCATGCTATAATTTGTTCAAATTCTAGTCGAGCTTTCATATATATATATATATATATAATTAAAAGGTGAAATCGATTTTTGGTCTAGTGGGCACCAAATATCGATTCCCCCAAAGGGTTGAAAACCCTGGTGTGCTTGCTCCTGATTCGAAAAGCCCACACCACGAGATTCGAACTCCCGACTCGAGGGACTTACGCCAGAGGCCGCAACAATAAGCCAGTTCACACACACACACACACACACATATATATATATATATATATATATCAAACTTAGATTATACATGGTTTGCCTAGATTAATTGAATGAGTAGTTAAACAAGTTTGCTTGTAATCATACAACACAAATAAGAATAACTGATGATCACTACTTAACACCAAGCGAACAAAAATTAATTAAACAAGATAATAAATAAACCACAAACAAGTTTGCTTGGAATCGCACAACAAAGATAATAATCACTTATGATTAAGGAGAACATGCACTCACCTTATAAGGATCTAATTCTTATGCATGCACTCCCAACTGATCTTGATGTATTCATAATGGCACGCTCATGCAAGCACATCTCTTGCTATATCTCTTGAATAAGTTCTTTGTGTTTTATATCTCCAAATTTATCTTTGAGATTATGGCTTTGAGTCCCTACTCTTTTACCATTCTGTTATTTCTTGGAGAAAATAATCAGAAGTATTATCTATTATTTCTTGTACAGAAGTGTTTATCCCTTTTTGTTTCTTTTTCTATAATAAACCTTATGCCTTTCGTTGGCATATTCTATTTGAAAATAAGTTTGTCCTTTCAAGAAAATAAAACTCCTCTATATTATATATTACTTTAAAAAAAAGTAATTAAATAAGTTTTATTAGATTAATTTTTAATTTAACAATATATTAGCAATTATCCATCCTAAAATTAAGTTTTTATCAAGTTATTGAATGACACACAAGTTGCTTGTAAACATAAATAATTGAATTAGGCTGTGTTCAAATTTGGTCCATCAAACCTTCAAAATTTCAAAAAACATTCTTATTTGTTCAATTGCTGACCTGAATAGGGATTAATTAAATCGAGTTCGAGCTATTTACCATGTGAATTGGTTCTCTTCTCTTACAGACTACAATTTATTCGACCACCTCTTTTTGCTATTTACTTCCTACCAAAAGTTGATCATCCCAGCTATTTATCTTCTTAAGAAATTAAATTCTATACTGTAATTTGCTATTTTATCATACAATTAAACATAGTTAGTGAAGAAAATGTTCATTCCCTGTCAGAGCTTCTCTGCAAGGACTAATTATTTACACAATAGAAGGCAGGAGAACATGACTAATGTTCCGCTGGCGCTTTCTTCTTCACATGATCCACAAGGGATGAGGATGTTCAGCAGTAGGTTGGCAGCAGCCCCACCAATGCAACGGAGACGGATGCTTCACGAACGTTTATTTCCGTTGGTTTACCAACAACAGGTTTTCCTCTGATCCCTTCTGATTTCTCAAGTTATTATAAAGCAGCCTAGATCTGTATTTTTTTAATCAGTAATTGAAATATGTTGTGGCTAATGCAGCCACATCTTGCTGAGAAAATTACTGGGATGTTGATGGAGATGGATTACTCTGAAGTACTATTGTTTTTGGATTCACCTGAAAGACTTGCGGCAAAGGTGGATGAAGTTGCTCGAGTATTGAGATTTTCTTAAACAAGTGGGTGGTCATGCTTCCTTCCACCCTAACAATTTTTTTGTCTACTGAGGTTGCTATAAATTGATAGGAATCATGATATTGAGAGCTGCCATTCTTCAAGTTTCTCTATTAGTCTTCTGATTTTTTTAAACTTTTTGGTGGGAGAGAATTCTGCTTCCGTTTTGGATGACAGACATAGTTGAGGTGTTTTACAGTTTTCATTTTTGGATTTTGTTGGTTTTTGCGCGATTGTTTGATTTCAGTGGTAATATTGAGTTCACTAGTAATATTGAGGATATTTTTAATCATAACTGGGCTTTTTAAAACAAATAATAGAAATGATATCTATTTCTATCTCAAAAACACTGAAGATGAAAAGAGTATAGTTCCTAGCCCGTTTTTAATTATCCATTATTTATAATATATTATTACAAAGATAATCAGGTCTAAATAATCATAGGGACCTGAAAGTAAGATGCATTGAATTAGCTTGTTGTCACCCTTTTTAAAGGACTGCTTTATCTAAACTGCAGAGCAGATGGCATCAGGTCAAATACTAGAATGTATTACTTATTAATGTAATAGAAGCATAATATGGTAGTGTCGATTATGCATCTGATGATATGAATATTAATATTCTTATTAGTGTCATCGAGGATGTGATTGATGTCTTGCTTGACAGTATCTTAATTGTTGACTGTTATTTATATGTTCAATGATATGATCACAATTTGAAAGATTGCATACAACAATATGATAATCATCCAATTGTGGTTGGAGGCATGATTTTTGTTTTCATAAATCGTTCACTTAGGCTCTATTTGGGGCAGTTGCAGCTTATTGACAAGCCGTGGCGGATAAGCAGGCTGACTTTTTATTTTTTTGCAATTTGAAAACGGCTGTGTTACAACTATTTTTGGACAAATGATCATTTTGACCCAATGTAGTAATATTGTTTGCAACAGAACTATCATACTCATATATTTGATAATTTAGAAATAAAAATTAACTTCAGAACAATACAAAAAATAAGATATACATCTCACTTAACAATGAGTATTATGATTACTAAAATAAAGAAAAAAACTATTAAAATAATATTTATAATATGATAATATTATTTTAAATTCAGACAACGTATGTCACGAGCTACGTTGTCCTCCAGGAATACTATTCATTATCGATCACTCTCAGCGGTGGAAACTGTCAGTTTGTCTGCCCACCTAAAGAAGTCACACTTCTCCGTGATTCTCCATGAGCATTTGTAGAACTGTCTCTCATAGCTATGTGTCTGACGTGATGTCAGCAAGAAACTTTGAAGTCCACAGTGACATATCAATCCTCGAAAAGTCTCAGAAATATTTGAGCTCATCTTTTCTAATTGCTTTAAAAGAAAATTTATTAGTCATAATACAAACAGAATTTGATAAAAAAAGTAATTCATTGTAGTTTTGTGCAGATGTAAGATCTCAGAGACCCAATATATCAACCAACGAATATGTCACTGCAAAAAGACAATAAACCTTATAAAAAAAGGGTTCTCCGTTGTCTTTAACCCACATAATATCAAACTCGTGTGTGTCACATATGCATATCACTAAAAAAAGTCATCTAGAAGAACCTCAAAAACCGCAGCATCGAAAAGAAGAGAAATTTGATTTTCTTCATTAATATTTCACATGTGACACAAACCAATAGTGTCTAACAGGCAATCCAGAAGAACCTATAAGGTCAAACGTCTTATCATTGATCTCTCAAACCCACCAAAATGACAAAACTAAATAAATGCAAATGGAAAAAAAATTCTTTCAAATTGCGTAAAAAACTCAAACAATCAAATATTAAATAAAGACGGAAAGGAAATAAGCATGAACTGCATAAAATAAACAAGAATTAGTCCATTCATCATCCAAGAATGGCGTCTATAATCAGTTATCTCAATTCAATCATTTCTGCAGCACCTTCGCCATCTTGGGTGCAACCCTTTTGTGATTCTACTTTTGCCTGCGGTATAGATTGTCTTATGTAATATTCAAATGCTTCAAGCGGGACGTGTAAATAATCATCATCGGTCATGTTGAAATTTGCGTCATTGGTCAAATGATGCTATCGAATATAGTTGTGGAGAGTCATTGTAGTCATTGCAAGCTACACATGTTTTAGAAAATGATATGTCGACATATCACGCAGTATGAACCATTTTTTCATTCCAAATGCTCTTTCAATTACAGCGTGTAAGCTTGAGTATCTCTTGTTAAACATTTCATTCCTACCCCGAGCAACATTGTTGGATCTCTCAAAGTTGGTGTCCAAGTTCTCATGCATAACTCCAAACTTAGTCTTCGTTGCCACAATCCCACCAAACATACGGTCCAACTTTTCTTCCAGATCAGAGTCAATTCCACTGAACTTGAATTTCTTAGCGGCTGACACTACCTGCAATATAAGGGGAAGAAGTGGATATGTCCATACGGTTCAAGAAAAGAATGTAATGAAAAGAAAGTCTTTCATAGTTAAGTTGTTACCTCTAATTTCTCAGCCCATGATGCCTTCAAAGCATCAAAAGTATATTTGATTGGATTACAATCCAAGCCCGTGGATCCTCGTTTTAATTCCTTCCATAAATTTCAGTACTTTTTTAATTAAACTGACTTGTTCTTCAGTTGCATCCTATCCTACTTCCTTCCCGTCATTTCCTTGAATCTCTTCATAATATTTTTTTATTCTTCCTTATTAAAATAGGTTGTGGGTCTATTTTCCGGTTTAATCTCCTTAAGATAGAGATCGCAACATATGACCCCACATAGCTGAATAACAGTCATTTTATTTAACCATTTACTAGCATAGAAAAAGCTAAACATAAACATTTGACAGAAGAAGTAATTAGGAAAAATCACAACCACACGCCAACAACTCCACAACCACACTCCATACCTTTACACCAACACAACCACACCTCACATGTCCACAACCCACAGCTCCACAACTCCACACAACTCCACACACACAACTCCACAACCCTACACACAAACACCTCCACACAGAACAACTTCAATACCTCCACACAGAACCACGCCTCCACACAAAAACAAAAACCACACAGAACCGACACAACCACAAAACCACAACACAACCACAACTACAACCTCCACACAACCACAACCACCTCCACATTGAACCACACCTCCACACATAACCACAAACCACACAAAACCAACATAGCCACTCAACTACAAACCACAACCATCACTACACAGAACCACTCATCCACACAACTACAAACCATACACAACCAAAAAACCACACATCCACAAATCACACCACCCCACAACTCCATACCAACACCTCCATATACATCCACAACCACACACAACCAAAAACCACACAGAACCAACACAATTACACAACCGCAAACCACAACCATAACCACAACCACAACCACAGTCGCCACAACCACCCCAACAATCCACCACCATTAGCACTGACACTGAACAAAATTTCACTACAACCACCACCAACAATCCACCACTAAAATTCAACCAACTGACCAGCAATCCACCATCGCTAAAATTCGGCCAACCTACCAGTAACTACCATAACTAATCATCACAGTAACAACCCAATCACAACACCAATGGTGTTCTTAACAAAATCACAAAAGCTAACATCACAACACAAGTACTCTCAAATTCATAGAACAAGCCATCACCACATCATTCAACAAAAGAAATCGCAGAAAACCAATATCAGAGAACCTCCAAAATCCCCCACTGCCTTTCCAACTAGTTAAATCATCATATCAGTAACCAAAATCATCGCACTACAAGTAATGCCCTTACCAAATCCACAGTATCACACCAACAACAATAAAGAAAATCCAACACCAATGTAAAATCACAAGAATTGCAAAAACCAAAATTAAAAAAATTACAAAATCCAACAGCAGTGCACAACCACCTAAAAATTATCGACCAAATAGAGCTAAGAGAAGCTAAAACCATTGCAAAATCAAAATGCCATAAAAAATAGTGGTAGAGAATACCGTGGGCTGAGGGAGAGCAAAGGAACCTAGCACGACCGAAGAATAGAGGGGATAGGGAGATCAAAGTAACCATCAACATAAGTAAAATCTTGCCAGCAGAACCACAGATCAAAGAGGAGGCAAGCGAGAATCTTACCTTTAAGGCAGATTCGCGAGCAAGGGGAGAGCGACAACGGAGAGAGAAGCTCAGTGGCGAGAGAGTGGAGGGAGGGGTTAGGGCATTAAAAGTCGAATGAAAGATAATACGAAACACGGGTCACGGGGTCGAACCCGTGGCCCAAATTTTATCAAAATTTTATAAAACCGTCGCCGCGTTGCATTTATCAAATGGGGAAAAAAACAAAACCGCTTTTGCGGGCTGCACCGCGCAAAAAACACGGTGCATTAATGGGCATCAATAATGTCTCATGATAGATTAGAAACTTTTTAAAGCCTCTTTCTTCTCAGAGAAATTAGCTAGAAATGAACTAAATTTGTATAATTCTTGGATCAGAGAGTATCTAAGTTCTCATTCAATATAACTTTTTTAGTTATTAATAAAGAGCATGCCTTGTGATAAAAAAAAGAATAAACAATGCCAACTTAAGGTTGTAAAATGCCCATATCTACTTCTGCTAATTCGGGTGGGTAACTGCAGGTAATGGCCATTGGTAATGGCTTTTATTGATGATTTCTCATGTGATTGACTTTAATATACCATTATATAAGAGATGATATTATGAGTGCATCAGCTGTGATGGATCAAGTTTTGATGATTAGTTTGGGGGGAATAATTTTAATGAATATGTATTCCCTTTTTAAGGAATTACCATACATGCCACACAATTCTTATGTATTTACACATTTAACACAAACTTTCATATCTACATGTACAACACTCAGATATTTAACATAGCATT
>NEWO01000007.1:2335907-2368251 GCA_003013225.1 Phalaenopsis aphrodite
AAAAAAAAAAAAAAAAAAAAAACTAAACCTTGAATCCAACACTTCGTTAAACCAAATTTTCTCGCATTCTGATTATTTTTCCTTGCATTCTGCCTCCTTCATAACATAAATTTGGATTTATTAAATCCAACTCGTTGACAGATTTACGACCCTAGCTTTGAAGCTTTTCTCTGTCAAAATGAATCTGATAAATCCAAATTTACTAAATCTTATTTAACATAAATCTTTGATACAGAAAGTCAAACACTGCTTTAGCATATTAGCTTACATTTCCACATGGATACGTGTAACAACATTCCAGTGGTTTTGAGTTGCTACCAAATCACAGCTTGGGGCATTTACATACACTCCACAAAATTCTTATGTATTTACATATCTACCCACCAAATTCAATATTCACATGCATAACAATCAAATCTTAAATATCATAAATACCACCTACATTTTAAAAGTGGTGCATACAACTTTTTATACATAGATTTTAGTTGTACGTCACTTTCCCATTTTTAACTTTTTCTTTTTCGGAAAAAAAATGAGTCCAAAAAATAATATGCACGATTCAAACCTGTAATCTCACGGTGAGATTCAGGTTTTAAAGCACAATATCAGTCATAATTAGATATCGTTGATTCATAATAGAGAAGAGAGCAATAATAAATATACAATTAAAACAAAATACCTATAAAAATAATAATACTACACAATTTCATAAAATATTAATCATATATAATAATATTAAAATGATAACATAGTAATTCTAATAATCGTCTAACATCCCTAAAAACCCACTCTGTTACAACAAGAAAAGTCAGAAGTTCATATGGGGCCAAAGCCAGAAAATATCAGAAATTTAAATAGCTTCTCTAAGTAATGTGTTGCAAAGACAATTACAAACCTTCACGTTCATTTTCAAAGCTAAATTTTCAAGTATTGTTTAACTTCCATGGGTAGTGGGTGCCTTGTCTGGCAGCACTGAGTAACAATAACAAGCTCGGTATCACATATTTCTTTTAGCCTGCCCGTGAAACGAAAGACCAAATGACAGAGTTAAATAAAATTTAGGAATTTAAAGCAGAACATTATATAAGTAAACAAGCTATATACTGGGAACATACCATTACAAAACCTTAGCTTCTGGAAAAACAACAACTAGCAATTGAAGCTGCTTATGCTTCAGGTTCAGCCGCTTCAAGACTTAAACAGACCAGCGGTGCAATTCATATAAGCTAGTTTTTATTTGTGACGGCAAAGGTAAATAGATGTTCACAAAATTTTGATTGAAAATCTACATTTAAACAATAATGAGTAGCCCATAAATGGTATAATCACAATTCAAGGCAAAAGGAAAAAAAGGTAAAACAATTTTAATGTTGTCGCACATGGAAACTAGATCACGAAAGAAGTCCTGAATGATATTCATACTACGAAGACAAAGGCTTATGCATGCCCAGGCATCAAAATCATCACCTCTATACATTTTTCGCACAAGCACACCAAGGATTCATTTAAAGCTATGACAAAGATACATCAAATATATAAAAACAAAATTATAAAGATCGGTTAATAAGAGGATGAATACCCTTTTCTAAATAAGAAAAATGTTAATTTAAAACCATTCTTAACAATATTTTTATTAAAAAAAAACAACCATACAAAAGCATAAAATTAACAATGCATGTCAGAGAACTTAAGAATTGTGTGGGCTAATTTTATAAATCTAGTAAAGACCGAATTCGCCTTATTAATTATGTTCCATTTCTCAACAATGGGTTCACAATCCTTCTCACAACAATCGTGATACTTCAGCTACATTCAAGAAACACTTTCAAGATTTATTTTAAAACTGATTAGGAAATCATAATAATAATGACTAACTAATTACTTTTGGCGAGCGTAAATACTTACTGAGTAACTTGTGTGCTTCAATTGTGGTAAGAGATCAGGTTGAATCACAATACCTAAGTTTTTAGCATACTTATCATTAGCATATTTTTTTTCTTTTTTGACAAGCTGCAAAAGCAATCAGGATGTCACCATCTCAAACTAATTGTAGGATCAATGAAGTAACCCACCCATTAAACTAAAAAGCAAACTAAAAATAAAGTTCTAAAGCGGATTTAAAATCGCAAAATCTAATCTCCAAAATGCTATTCTCCCTATCAGTTGGACGCTTACAATTTGATCTTAATATTTCAGTAACTTGTCTATCGTTTAGCTTCTTAACATATCTCCGCCCATCCACAATTTTGCATACCTACTAAAACTGAGGGTTGTAGTAGGATCAAGGTTGAACAACAAAATGCTTAATCTTAGAAGCAATGCATTGGAAGAAAGAAATTTAAGAATATTGTTGTCAAGAGAACCTCCATTGGCTAGTAGTTTGGTTTGCTATCACTGCTAGCTTTAATGCAAGGTAATGAATCATACATAAGATCACAATTGTGTCATATTCTAAGGTACTCGGCAACAAACTATAAAGTTCCCTCTGGTTCATCAATAGTAAACCCGTTGAGAAAAACTATTGACTAGAGGGAGCCTGATAAGATAAAAAATGGAGCATTTTTGTAGGAATCAAAGTGCAATGACAAAAAACAAACAAGAGAACAATGTACACCAGCTAGTTAGTAGACTGTGATGTAATCCATGTGATTTTATCACGTCTGCACACATTTTGTAATTGAGTTGTTTCCATACCCAGGCTCCTTCAATGCCTGATAGCTTTTTTTTTTAACAAGTGAGCCCAAAAGACAATATGTGTTATTCAAATATGTGATATCATAGTGGAAGACAACACCCTCAGCTACTATATCGCAAATAAGTGCACTCTCATTATAACTTTTATTTATGAATTTTCTCTAGTTCCGGCACCCCTTTTAAATAATGCAACCAATATAATCTCATGAGAACATCATAATTTTTAACATTATTATTATTATTATCATCTTTTGGAAGAACAATCTAAGATACTATAGATTCATAATAGAGAAGAAAACATTAACAAATATAAAATCAAAACAAAATGTTCATAATAATAATAATAATAATACGCAAATTCATAATAATTATTTAATATATATATATAATATTAAAATGATAACATAGTAATTCTAATAACCTAACATCCCCAGAAGCTCACAATTTGGCAACAAGCAATGTCAAAAGTTCATATAGTGCCAAGACAAAAAAAAAAAGAAATAACAGAATTTTTAATAGTGTAATTATATCCATCTAATGTGCTGCAAAAAAAAAAAATGAAAGGCAGGCTTGGTATCTGCTTTATATTCGGGGAATAGTTTCCACGTGTACTATAATGCATACTATCATCCAATTCCCCTCAACAAAAAAACCACGAAGAGCGATCATTCTTTAAAGAAGGATTTACATACATGTCATAAAATTCATATAATTTTTCAGTTATATAAAACCTAAATATTTATATTGACTTATATAACAACATAATCTCTAAATCATATCAAAAATATCATTACCATTAAATCATGAAAAATGCACCTCATATATTTTAATATGATTTAGCCATTAAGACAGTATATAAATAAATATAAAAATTTAAAAACTAGATATGTTAATTTAAAAAATTTTGTGATATGCATGTAAATCCCCTTCTTTTTAAAATTGTCGCCAGCTCATATTTTAACAGTAAAACATCACGTCCCTGATGTTCTCCTTAACAGCTGGAAGAGCAGAGATGGTCGTTGCTCGCTCGCGTGTTCTTCCACTGATTTGACTTGATCCATATTCAGACCCTGCTTCCATGTAATATCGTGCTCGGAAAGCTGCAAGATGCGCATAATATACAGGAGCAACTGCAAAGCAACACAAACATGTTTATAGAAGCCAAAACAAAAATCAAGCACATGGAAACAGTAGTAGATGACAATTACCAACTGAAACAGAGCGCGTGCATCGAGCATATCTGTACAAACAAAATATTACAATTAGCTCAAGCGACAAGACAACTCACTAGTATGATATGTATTTGCATATCTAGCATCTAAACTTCACTTTTTCACATTTATACAATCTTAATCCTTAATATCACATAAAAAAATACCACCACTTTAACATAAACAAAAAAGTGAAATTCGTTTTTTTATATATAAATAAGGTGGCATTGGCATGTATGTAAAAATTGAAGTTTGGATGTTAATATGTAAATTCATAGGAATTGAGTGGTCGGTATGTAAATCTTCCAAGGATATAATACACTTACATGTAGCATAAGTTATTAGTTAGCGTCTGCAGCTGATCGGCGGAAAGATTATTTTCATCGTAGAGAACACGATAATGAGCAGGACGACTTGTGCCCTGCGGGTATTTGTCAGTTTTTCTATTAGAAATCCGCTTGTGAGGTAAGAGAATTCTAGCCAAATTATCCGGCCAGCTACAAATTTGAGAGTTTCTGCGCAATAAAAATTTACCTGAATACCAGCATGACTGCAAAGGTAGAAGTCGAACTCAGTAGGATGACAGATATTTCTATCGACTACCGTACCTAAGAATCGAAATATGTTGAGAAGTTGCACCATATATAGATTAATCAAGTCATCAAATGAACAGTACCTGGCAATATGTTCCCGCTCCTATCAGCCATATTCTCATTCTCAGGAAATAAACGTGTATGGTGCCTCTTTTGCACCACTATAAACGTTACTGGTGGAAGATAGTCTTCTTCTATTGAGACACAAGCCTATAAATCATTTGTTCAAATCAGTTGTTCAAAAGAATACAGAGAAGGAATATAATTATTTTAAGATAATCATTATAATTATAATAAGCAGAAACTAACCTTTTTTATAGCATCCATTTCATTCGAAAGCACGTTATTGAATTGGCCTTCACTAACACCATCCCTACATTTAAAAAACAAATCTTCTCAGATTTACCAATGGTGCATCCTTAAGAGTAAGAATAAGTTTAAAATACCACCAAATAACAAACCTGTAAAATATAATGTGCTTAGGTTTATGCCCATTACTCTCAATATAAAATTCTAGAAGTAGTTTCCTGTTGATATATATAAATATACACATAAAGTTAGAAGTTCAAATTCCAGGATATCCAGTCAACGTTTAATGTTGTTGGACCAACCTTATCATTCCCTGAGGACCATTGTCAGTCATTTTAAAGAGATCCTCTATAATTTCTTCTCTGCGCGGTTGTGCAGATAGAAGACATTTGTACTTTACTAAAAAATAATCCATAGATGCAACCACCTAGAAGATAATCCAGAGTAAAATTAATGCTAAAAAGTAATGATTAGAGAGCGACCAACATTATCAGAGACGAGAAATAAACCGCAGCAATGGAGGAAGAGTCTTCTCCTGGGGACGGATGGGTCACATCAGCTCCAAATATAATAGTGGGTGCATTTGAAGCCAAAGGGACTTGCTTTGTAATGACATCTTCAAGATAAGTATTAGAACCCCCAACCTGTTGAATAAAATAAAAGAATAAGAAACAACATAAAACTAGCACACCTGCAACAGGACAAAACATTGCGATCGATCGTCAAGCGACAGCTCGACATGGCTGAGCACCACCTCAGCATGTATGTCGAGCTGTCGTCTGGTTGTTCGTTGTCTGAATGTGCAGACGACAGACATAATATTTTCTCCTACAAAAGATAACCTGAAGAATTACAAACCTTCACATTTATTTTCAAAGATAAATTTTCGAAGTATTGTTTATTTGGCTTGGATTGTAGATGTTTTGGTTGGCAGCACTGAGTAACAATACCAAGCTCAGTTTCACATATTTTTTTTATCTTGCCTGTAAAACCGATATCAAATGATAGATAGTCAAATAAAATTTAGGAATTTAAAGCAAAAAATTTACAAAAGTAAACAAGCTATAAAATGAGAACATACCATATGTACCCTTAGCTTCTGGGAGAAAAACAATTAGCAATTGTAGCTGTGGCATGGCATTAACATATTGACGGTGAAGTTCATATAAGGCTTTATCTATTTCTGATGGCGGGCGTGAAGAGAAGTGCACAGGAATATCATTGAAAACCTACGTTTAAAAGATAATGAGTAGCCTTGATGATAGAGTATAATCACAATTCAAGGCAAAAGAAAATAAAGGTAAGAACCATTCCAAAATTGTTGCACGTGAGAGCTAGTTCACGACAGAAATCCTGAATGACAGCCATACTGTGACGACAAAAGCTTATGCATGCCCAAGTATTAAGAGTACCCCCTTTAACAAATTTCTGCACAAGCACAATGATTCATTTAAAGCTATGACAATGATACAACAACTATATAAAACCAAAATCAAAATTATCGATTGCTATGAGGATAAAAAACCTTTCTAAATAAGAAAAATGTTCATTTAAAACTACTTTTAACAATATTTTTATCAAAAAATGTCCAAACATAAAAAAACATAGAATCTATAATGCATATTAGAGAGCTTAGAAACAATGCAGGCTAATTTTATAAATTTAGTAAAAGCCAAATTCACCTTATTAAACATATTCCATTTCCCATCTTTGGGTTCACAATCCGTCTCACGACCACGATCGTTATACTTCAACTACATTAAATTAAAAACAATTCCAAAGGTTTAATTTGAACGGGTTAGGAAATAATAATAATAATAATAATAACTGTGTAACTACTTACTTTTGGCGGATGTAGCACTCGTGCTTCAGCTGTGGTGAGATGAGTATCAATCTTCATACCAAAGTTCAAAACATGCTTATCTTTATTATAATTATTTTTATCGACAAGCTGCAAAAGCACTCAAGATGTCACCATAATAATTTGTAGGATAAAAAAGGTAACCCACCCATTAAACTAAAATACAAAGACAAAATAAAGTTCTAATGCAGATTTAAATTCACTAGCTCCAACCTTAAAAATGCTTTTCTCCCTATCAACTGGACGCATACAGGTTGCTTTTAATATCCGAGTTACTTGCAAATCATTTAACTTCTTAATATACCTCTGTCCAGCCACAATATTGCATACCTATTAAAACTGAGAGTTGTAGGATCAAAGCTGAATAACAAATTGCCTAAGCTTAGAAGCAATGCATTGGAAGAAAGAAAATTATAGATAGTGTTGTCAAGAAGAACCTCCATTGGCAAATAGTTTGGCTTGCTATCACTACCAGCTTTAATGCAAGGTAGTAAATCATAATTAATTTCATAAGAGTGTTTTATTTCAAAGTACTTGGCCACAGATATTTCAGTTCCTCCCTGTGGTCCATCAAGAGTAAACCTGTTGAAGAAAAATATTGACCAGATAGAATAAAAAATGAAACATTTTCATGGGAAACAAAGTGCAATGACAAAAATCAAACAAGTAAACAACATACATCAGCTGACTAGCAGGTTGTGATGTAAACCCTGTGATTTTGTAGTGTCTACACACATGTAATAAATGAGTTGTTTCCACCCGGACTCCTTTCAATGCCTTTTGTATCTGAAAGTTCCAAAGAAGTTATACATCTAACCTAAAGTAAATAACTAAGAAAATACCAAATTATTTTTGCAAAGGAATAGTAGCACATATGGTTTGATATTAGCAAAAAGAATAAAATCATGTGCAATTTGGATAAAATAAATGAAAGCATACGACTCAAACAGGAAAGAAGAATGGCTCGAACAAAAACACAATCAAATACCTCAAGACGTTGCTTTTCAGATAAAGTTTGAGGAACCGATCGAATATTAAAAAATTCCTTGACAAAGTCTAATAAAGACCCTGCCTTGTAGAAAGGCGTTGTAGAAATATCTGCAAATTCAAAGCAAAGGCCACACATATCACTGCAAATTACAAAAAGCTGCTAACGACTTTTGGATAAACCAAACATTGATATTACACAAAAACTGGGAAGGATTACCAGTGTTCAAGCATAAGCCCATTTGTGTTGGTCGAAGACTTTGGAAATAACCCTGCCAACATTCTAAACCTTGGCCAATATCAGTCACCCGAAAATCACGTGAAAAGAATGATCTTGAAATTGTAACACACCTGTAAAAAGAAAACCAAAAACCAAACTATTTAAATTAGAAAAAAAAAAAACAAATCAAAAGAAACATAAAAAATAGTTCCCATTTGTTTCAATACTTATTTGAGGGAGTCTCTCTGAGAACAATATCCAAAGCAGTAATGGCATCATATGGGCATTCCTTCTGCCTCCTATCCAGAAATTTTGTAAGAGCATACGTATCAACCTGTTTTGCAAATTTGATGGTAATTTTGAATGATTTTGGCCGGCTGCAAAAAAGTTACAAGATAGTAAATTAAAAACATAAAATTAAGCAAAAAACTGCAAACCTAGAATTACCAAAAGCCTCACACAAAGGGAATCTAGATGATTAGGACCGTAATACACACACGTGGAATAAAATCTGGAATAGGTGGGTAGAAGGATTTGTGTTATGTGTGCGTATAACTGCGATGCAAAGGGGAAATAGAAGCATATAGAAAAATTTAGTATCAAATTCGCACTGTCAACCTAAGATGCATGTTGCCATTAAAATTGAACAAAAAAAAGAGAAATTAAAATTAATTAAACCCTACCTAATCCCGACTTAGCGTCTTGATAACAAGCCCCACACTCTTCTTCGTTCTTTGATAAAAGTACCATCTTCCTCTCCTAGTAAAGGAAGTAACGACGGCTTCGCGGCATGCGTAGAGCTTCGAAACTCCGGTCTTTCTCTCCTGCGCATCTCCACCGCGACGATATAGTTGCGGATCGGGTCAGCAGGAAAGGCAACCATGGGATTGTTGCACATGTGACTCCCAGGACACGCTACAGTGCCTAAACTCGCCGCTCTCACAGTCACGCATGAAGCTCGTGCGCCTGGAGGGATTACTGTGTGCCCACACCGCATGCATAAAGATGCGTGCGCTGTTCGATCTTGGCCGTAGATCATGGTGATCTACGGCCAAGATTATTTCCGTCTTTAAAAAAAAAATAAAAAATTTTAGGTGGGGCCCACCGAAATACATCAGGACCGTAAATCAGGTGATTTACGGTCCGGATCGGACACCGCACGCAAGCTGCGTGCGGTGCCCGATCCGTATGGAATAATTTTTCGTGCGCCTGAAACCCACTCTCCTATGGTTCCCTTCCATACGCACACAATTCGAGACCTCATCTCTTATCAGGAAAGTTATTAGGTCATACTGGGACTCATAAATTTTAATTTTCAAATCCACTCGACACGTAATATCTTATAATTGAACTCCAGGCATAAATTATGTCTCGAATCCAGATGTAATATTTCCTTCTCTTATCACTGTCTCTTCTGCGCCAGTCGCATAAGTGCCTCTTAACATGAACCCTAAGTCAGCCACTCTAAAGTTGTGAATTGAGTTTGAAGATCGTTAATTGCTCAAAAATTGATTTAAATTTTGACTCTAGATGGATAGAAATAAATGAGCTGAGCTGCAAGACAAAATTTTGAAACGAATTTTTAATGAGTCGACCCCAGCTCAGCTCGAAATCGAGTCGTTGACTTCACTAGTGTTGTCAGGACCCTAAATTTAGCAAATTCGACTTAAAGAACGTTAATTGCTCAAAAATTGATTCGGATTTTGGCTTGGATCGAGATAAGATTGTAATAAATAAGCCGAGCTACAAACCAAAATTTTGGATTGAATTTTTTCAAACTGATTTTGAGCTGACCCTAGCTCGGCTCGAAATTGAATCGTTAACAACCGTAATTATGTTCCCTCGACCCACTCTCTCGTTAATTCTTTATCCATAATATATATATATATATATATATATATATATATATATATATATATATATATCTAATTATGCATATATATATATATATATATATATATATATATATATATATATATATCTAATTTTGCCTATCGCCGACATTGTTGCCGCACTCTCAAAAGTTGAAATGCATGGAGAATTATAAATAATTGTTTGGGCTAGTCCGGCTTGGCGAAAAATTATGTTGGCATTTTTTTCATGTAGGTTAATCAAAGATCCATACATGTCTTATATGTTGGCTGATTAGAAGACCTTTTTATGGTTGTAGTATTTCATGACATTGATCAGTGTGTCTTATGAGTAGTTGGGCAGGCTAAGCAGCCCGATGTAACCCCTAAGTAGGAATGACTCCAAGGGACTCTCAAAATTATTAGCGATCTTTGCTAGTAAAAGTTATAAGGGTTGTTTGGTTGGAAGGATTTGTGATGTACTATAATTCATTTATAGGAATTTGACGAAATTATGTGTTTGGTATGAGGAAGTACAAATACAATGGGCAGACTAAGCAACCCGATGTAACCCCTTAAGTAGAAATGACTCCAAAAGACTGTCAAAATTTTTAGTGATCTTTGACTTGTAAAAGATATAGGGGATGTTTGGTTGGAAGGATTTGTGATGTACTGTAATTTATTTACAGTAATTTGGCGAAAATATATGTTTGGTATGAAGAAGTACAAGTACAATGTAAAATTTTAATGAATTTAAAGTTCACTTCTACGTTCATTTTGGCTTCATTTAGAATTCCATCAATTTGACCGAATTTGAATTACACTGTACAATACTATGGGCAAACTGTCGTCTGTCGCCACCCCCCAACAGTCGTCGCCAACGGCCGCTCGAGGTCCCAACCACTGCTCACCAATGCTGTCGTCGGCTGCCACCATCTGCAAGCCGCCCATCGCCCGCCGACCTCTGATTTTATTTTCCTGTGGCTTCTTCTATTCAAGTGATTCTTTCAAGCCTTTGATCCATAGCCATCGAGTAGAGGAGTTGGGGCATTCATTGAGTTATATGTAACTTTCTTTACATTCTCTTTCATTTTTCTTCGAGTTTTCATAGTTTTTTTTGTTCTTCAACTTCTTTGGATTCCATGACCTCAAAAACTGAGGGTGTCAAACGCCAATTTTCTTTTGATACCGAGAAATTCATTACTATTTAGGTAATTGTATTATGTAATGACTTCATGGTATTAAAAAAGCTCTTTCCTAAAAGAGGATTCCTTGAACCTGATGATAGGGTAGAGGGTTTGGTTTTGAGAATAAAGTAGGGAGTATATTGTGATTGTAGTTATTCCTATTGTTTGTGAATTCTATGCCAATGTTAAGGAGAATAAGGAAGAAAAGGTGTTCATTGGAGGGAAGCAAGTTGATTTAAGCCCTTCAAAACTTAATTCATTTTTTGAACTATATGATATTACTAAGAAAGAATATTATCAATTTGTGCCCACTGAATCTAATTTTCATTAAATTATTAATTTCTTGAGGGATTCTCATTTCCCGTAGAGGATTTAGAATAAGAAGATGGTCAATTTCCCCTCCACTATTCTCAATCTTGAGTCAAATGCTTGACATTATTATATTTCTATAAAACTAATGTTGTTGACTAACTTCAATGAGGTGATAAAGGATAGACTTATTATGAACCTCTGAATCCAAAAAAAAAATTTCCATAGATATAAGGTGTGGTATGTATCTTTCAATCCACAACGATATCAAGGGAGCGATGACATTAGGCCTTGGACATCATTCTTTGATTTTTGCTTTATGTGTGAAGGCTTGGGTTAAATATGAGCTTTGGGAGGAGCATATGAATCCTAGTAGATGAATGGCTAAGAAAACTTTGGCTTCCTATGGGGAAGACTTCTTATGAGAGAGGAAAAACTTCTTATGAGAGAGGAAAGACTTCTTCTAGCTCCCGACCCCAATTTTTTCCTCTATTTCTATGATTCCTGAAATGTTGGATATCTTGAGTGATGATGTGGTTATTATTCAATGGTTGTGGAGGGATATAGGCTAGAGATTTGATTATTACATTAATCAGTAAAAGTGACAATATGAGTACCACATACAAGTCAACTCTACTTCCGTTGATATGATTTGTCATGGCCAGAAGCACCAGGGACATAGCATTACCCAACTTCCTGATGCACCACAATTTCATTTTACAAGAATACACCTTAGCTTATGGATGATCATGATGATGAAGGCAGTGATGCCCGAATGGTTTGCAATTCTGGTTTTGAGCATGTTACTGCTTAGTTCATTCTTGGATGATCAATGTGATTGCATGCTATTTATTTTATTTTATTTTTTTACCATGATGTGGACAGTAGTTTTGCTTATATTTATTTTCTTTCTGCATTGTCTCATGTGATTTTTATGTGATGTTTACATGGTTTAGGCTTAGTACTTACTTCTGTCTATATTATATTTTTTTTCTTGTTAATATATTTATTTTCTTTCTTATTTATGTTATGGTATGTTATGTTATTTATATTTTCCTGTCTCATCTTTTATTTTGTGAGGTAAATATTTAATAAAAAAATAATTTTAATTAATTAATAATTACTAACCTCTTACTAAGATTAATATTTCCTTAACATAATAATTCTTAAACACTTAAAATTAGTTGACAACACATATAATTATTTAATCAAAGATATAAAATTTTTTTATTGCCAATTTAAATTACCTAATTAATAATCCAATTTTTTAAACTATAATATTGTGAATGAAAATTTGGAATGATTAATAGTTTTAAAATAGAAAATAAAGGCATTCAAAAATAAGTAAAACAAGCTTAACACATATATTTGTGCACTTTAATTAAAAAGTATTTATGTTATTATTTAAGAGCAAGGAAATTCTAATAAGAGAGCTACTAAAATTTTTTAAAGTTTGAACTTTGGTATTAAATTAGTTGAGGAAATGTAGCGTGTATGCTTGAGAAAATTTGATGTGTATAAAATGTGTAGTGTTGTATGGTGTCTTTATTATATTATTTGTGTCATTTATATACTTTTCATAGGTTGATTTGGCCCATTTCTATAGTGTAAAAATAAATTTGAAGCATATGAAGTAATTGGCACATAACAGGCTAAGTCAGAAGAGTGCCCCCAAAACAAATGGAGAGCGCCCCAATGCTTAGGCTTGGCACCTCAGCGCTGCAAACTCTAGCGAATCAGTACCTGCAGATATCCCATTTCAGTCGAAATAGATAGAAGATGGCATCTCGGCATTAGGACCCGAGCACATTCGTGCTTCGACCCGGTGCTATCGCATCACCCAAACCAACGCCATGACCACTGATGCCCTAATTTAATGATCTGAAGCCACCAAATGCAGCATCTCCGCGGCTGCATCCAATGCCCCAACACTACCTTGTCAGCGTCCCCGCACCAACCAGCGACAAAAAGCAATTTTACTGCTTTGTCTATGGTTCCAATGGGGGAAAGCATGTAAGGGCTAGATTTCTTTATGGAAGGCTGCCTGACAACATTGAGAAAGAGAATAAAACAATACTTGGGAGAGTAAAGTGACTTGTGGGGATTTATATTGTGATTGTGTGAGAGTAAGTGAGGGTGTGCTTGTATCAAGCAAATGAGGAGATTTCAGACGGAGATCAAATCATGAGAGCATGATTTCATCCATATGATTTTTCAATTCCTTTTACTTTGTAAACTTAGTTTGAATTTATTAAGGCAGTTTATATATCCATTTTAAATCATAATTAACACTTAATCTTATTCTTCATTTGGATTTATTTTCTTTAAAATCTAAGAGAATCCGTTTTATATTTTGAACTTAAGAATGCAGAAGAAGTTGTTTTAACCTTCCAATCTTAATTTACATTTAAACTAACCATTTTGATTGTTAAAATTAGTTGAATTCTAAGACTATTGGTATATGACTAAAAGAAAAACTAGTTTAAATAATAAGAGCTTAGTAGAATGTGAGTATTACCGGTAGACTCTTAATCTTTATAGTGAATGTGGATGTCTGGGTCTTCATGTAGGGTTCGACAAACCAATTATGATATGAGATTCTAACACTTGGAGGACTTGGACTTTACTGAGCTAATTCAAGAGAAACTTAATTCACACAGTTAGAAAATTTATTATCATTTAGTTTAGACTTTCATTTTGAAATTAGAATTTTAAACACTTCAAAATTTTTAAAAATATTTAAAATTTTAAATTAAGCTTAGAAATAGTCAACTAGTTCTTGGACATTGTCATAAACTTATTCATCCATTGTGGGATAAATATAAGGATCGTGATCATATTTTGTATACTATTTGATCTACACAAATACTTGTGTGATAACTTGTGTGTCATCGCCGTACTAATCATTTTACTACCAACTGACACTATAAAGTAGCGGTTATGATTAGAGTCATATGGCTGGTTATTTGTAGCTAAATAACACAATTATATTATGGTCACTACTACAACTCGCATGTTCCACAATTGTTTTCTATTATTTGAGATGTGAACCTTAATATTACAATTGATTTGCATAAATCTTATGTTAGCTACGTGTCGCCTCCCAAACGAGCCCTTAAGAGAGGTGAGAAGCCCAGGACTTAAATATTGATTTTCGGCCATACACCTAGTCGATGTGGGACTATTTGTCCGTGACATTCTTCTCCACCCAATCACGTGACACCATCTTCACGGATCGGCTCCACTGAAAGTCCCACTGGACCATGGAGAGTTCACACACCTGACAGGCAGTAATCTGCTCTGATACCACTTAGCACCTCCCAAAAGAGCCCTTAAGAGAGGTGGCAGCCTATGACTTAAATACTGTTTTTCGACCCTACACCTAGTCGATGTGGGACTATTTATCTGTGACATACGGCTGACTTAAATTTGTCCCCTTAGATAAATATCCACCCTAGATCTATAAGGGGTTCTTGGACGATACAAATCATGATTGTAGATGAGGATTCTTTAGTCAATTTGGGTCAACTACAACATTTAACTAAGCAGATCAAGGACCACAATGATCCAGGACAATAAAACTAGGGTTGTAAGTGAGTTGAGCTTGAGTAACCCCAGACAATGTTCATGCTCAGCTTTTTTGATATTCAATATGTTTGAATTAAGCTCGTGTTTGAAATTGTTTGTGAATAGCATGCTAGTGTTTGACTTCCTTGATGTTTAATCTTTAAACTTTCAAATCCTCAAAAGTATATTAAGACATTTTAAAATAACTAAAACTTTCAAACATTTTGGAAGAAGTCAAACCAGAGAAACTCTAGTAAGATTTTTGATCCTTTCAGCTTTTGCACTTGGGCTGAAAATAAATGAGGCATGTTGGCCTCCTACACAGAGAAATGATTGACAAGTGCTTAGGGCTTTTACCTCTCACCTTTCAGACCTTGAGACAGAAACAAAATGAAATGAGAGCTCTTCAGATGGAGAGGAAAGAATGGAGCTCTCACCTATCACTTCTCATCACTAGAGACAGAAACTAAAGAAAAGAATAAAGCTAGCTGAAACGTTAAGAGTTTTTTTGAAGGTTTATATTGTGAGTATTTTAGTAAGATTTAGAGTTTGAGGGTCTGTTTGGGGCAGCTTATAAGTGTGGGGGCTTTTTTTTAAAACGCCGCGGTACCGTTTGGATCGTGTGTTTTGTCTGCTTATCCGAAAAAGTAATTCATTTTTACACTAAACGCAGGCCCCGGGTCGACCGCGGTCAGGATAAGCTACTTATCCTGAAACACACAAGCTGCCCCAAACGCACCCTTAGATAAAATCTAAGGGTTGCGATTAATTTCAAGAAATAAGAATAAAAAAAGTCAATTTAAATAGATTTATTATATTTTAAATATCAAATTTTCCTAATAAACATATCATAAAATTTTATTATAAAATAGTCTAATCATATTATTTTTAATTATTTATTTGTTTTGAACCAAAATATACCAACCATAGTTGAACAAATGCTTGTTTGTGTTCAGGTTGTTTATAAATTAAGCTAAATATATTATTTTTATTTGACTTGACTTTAATGAATGAATCAAAAAATGACTACTTAGCGAGTCGAACACAAGTTGTTCGTGAACGAAGAGTTTTTTTGACGAACATAAATTGAACAATGTGATCTTAATCAGGATCACCACCATTAACTTTAAGCTCTTTAAGCTCAAAATTATAAAGTGATCAACCTAAAACACGTGCCTGGTGCTACTATCTATTGAATGATCAGTTTTTAATGACTATCCTTTATCAAAAGTTCTATCCTGTTATAGGTAGGGGTTTTTAACCACAAGGACTTGCACTTATGGGAACCCTTGAACCCCATATAAAAAAGACCTAAAAAAATGAGGGTCAATTCTCTGGGTAATCTCTTATCTACAATCCAATCTATCTTCTAAAAATTTAACCCAAAACATTAAACTCAAAGCTCTCAAAACATGGGGGTTTGTGGCAACAAATTTTTTGAGCCCACAACACACTTTTTAACCCACTTGCTCACACCCTTATTCAATATGTCTATTAAATTCCTAATGCCCTTTTCGGACAATATATATTATAAAAAACTATCAAGATAAAGAGAATGAGAAGCTCATTTCACTCTGGATTCTAAATAAAAAAAGCATTTTAATTACATGAGAATAAGTACAACAATTTGGTAATGTAGAAGATTGAAAGTACACACACTTACCCCCCATCTTTATCTTTATCAATCAGAATTACTGTAAATTCATGTCTCACAAATGGAAGTGAACCAGCAGTGTAAAAGATATAACGTCCATCATATACAAGTGGACACTGACCAAGGTGTGAATCGCCAAACTGCTTAATCAATTCCTTCATCAAGGCCCTGCATACTGGTCTAGACCTCACCTCTGGATCCATACTGATCTACTTAGCCAATAAAGAAGAGAATAAAAATATATTAGAAGGTAGTTATGACATTAGTTTCTATAAAAGAAGTCCAATTACGACACATTAATATTTCATTGTAACAACAAGATGAATAATAACATAAAAAAAGAATAACCACTAGCTTCCCATGATTCATCAATTCATAATTTAAATTAGCCTTGTTAAGATATTTCCAACAAAACACTGAGAAATTTCCCCATTTTTCTAGGAGAAATAACGAGCTGCTTCTCATAACAGCAATTTCTCATGTGGCTAAATAACACTATCGTAAATAGAAGCATCATTAGAAACCTTTCAACTATAAATGTAAAGGAACCAATCTTATTACTCATTCAACTAAATGAAATAAAATTTCCCTTATGTTTGTTAGCGATGACAGAAAAAAAAATAGTTTATAGCATCATCCTATATAGACTTGTGCAAATTTAGTAATATTAACTAGGGAAACACAACTCATAAGATTATCAATTGTCTAAAACTCTTGTATTACGTATTGCTTCATCATTCTCAACGAGGGAAATGTTGACTTAAATTCATCCTCAACACAACAATAAGAGACATGATTCAATATGATTGTACATCAACCAACGTACATCAATAGAAAGAAAGCAGAACCACATTACTGACAAATAACAACATGGTTGGACAATGTTTAAAAGCACGGAAAGTCCAAGAGAAAAAAGATCATGGACAAGAAAATCTTGTAAGCAAAAGTTCATATCAACTACAAAAGTTTTGTTAGCATTATTAGTATTCACGAAATGCATAAATGAGTTTAATGCACTTATCTAGCAATATCAGAAAGAGTCATTTACATACATTCTCCACAATTCTTATGGGGGTGTTTGGTTGCTACCATGATCTAATTTAAATAGGATTTTGTAAATACAATAAATCTGAATTTATTAAATCCAGATATTGTTAAATCTAGAATAGTGTTTCATTCACTTATGGTTTTATTATGGAGTGTGTGGAGCCAAAGCATTCCAAGCAGTTGTAAGGCTCGCGTTTAGGCGCCAACGAGGGGCGCTTAAACGCCCCATAAGAGCGGGCGCTGCTCTTATTCCTAAGAGACCTGAGCCTAAGCTTCCATTTTTGGGCGTCGATACAGAGCGCTTAGGCGCCAAGTTTGGGCACCTAAGAGCCCGGTGCAGTTAATACATGAAAAAAAGGTTTTCTTAAGCCTATTTTGAGCAGGTTTCTTGAGGTTTGCTGTTTCTTTCTTCTGAATTCTTTGGCGAGCATCCTGGTGAAGGTGAGGAGTGTCGAAGAAGTGGATTTTAGTGATTCAGCGTGATTTATTGTATTGGATTGTAGAAGAAAGATTATTGGTGTAAATCCTATAAGTTTCTTCATGTAAGTGCATAGAAGAAATTTATGTGAGTCCTTTGTAAAACTTTCTGAATTACATAGTGAAATTCGTAGTAGTATGAATCTTTATTTTTTTCCACTGTTGGGTTTTTCCATGTAAAATTCATGTGCTTTTTGGTTATTTTGATTGTACTATCTTAAATTTTTTGTTCTGATTTTCTAGAATCCGGTGATCTTATTTCACATTAAAATTATAAGGTGACTCTTTCGGAGTAGTTTCCTTAACAAAATAGTATTAATGCAAGAGATTTTAATTCTGGTGAGAGCAATGACCGAAGAAGCAATGTTCAAAATGGAGAACATAAATGGGAAGAACTTCACTTTCTTGAAGATGCAAGTTAAAGATTTGTTTTATCAGAAAAAAATATATAATTGTCACTACAAGGATTCATAAAGAAGCCTGAATCTATGTCTATGGAGTAATGAGAAGTGTTGGATCGAACAACAATGGGATTGATCATGTCAACACTTTCCTTATCTGCTGCGTTCAACAATGTGAATGAGAAATATACGATGGATCTCATGGCAGAATTGACCAAGATGTACGGAAAAGCTTCTGCTTCCAATATGGCTTTTCTGATGAAGAAATTATTCAAATGAATATGGTTCAAGACAGTTCAGTGACAGAACATCTTAATAGCTTTTACACTGTGACCAGTCAGTTGTGTTCTGTAGGGATCAAGTTTAATGATGAGAACAAGGCACTCGTGATACTATCTTCATTGCTGAAAAGCTAGGATGGCTTGGTAATGGTGATGAGTAATTCTTCAGGGACTTCAAAGTTGAACTTTGATGTTATCAGGGGTCTGATACTAAATGAAGAAGTTTGCAGAAAAGTTTCAAATGGTGAATCTTTGAGTTTTGTGTTCAATGATGATAATTGGGAAAGGAATCTGGGTGGAAATACAGGCAGAGTTCGATCTAAGTCCAAGAAAGAAAGGTCCAAGTCAAGTAGAGGAGAATGTTGGAATTGCAATAAGAAAGGGCATTACAAGGACTAAAAGCTCTAAGGTAAGTTGGTGGCGGGGGATAGAAAAGTAATCCTTCAACTAATGACTCCATAAGTGAAATCCAAAATAACTCTCTGGCATTGTCTCTAGTTAGCACTGAATTTTGGATAGTAAATTCAGGTGCCTCTTTTCATGTTTGCTCCAATAAAAACGAATTTAAAAACTACACTCATAGTGATCTAGAGAAATTTTATTTGGGAGATAACATAGCTTACAATTTAGTAGGAAAGGGTGATGTTGATACCATGTTGCCACATAGAATACCCTGGAAGCCTACTGAAGTAAAACATGTTCCAAGTTTGAAGAGAATCTTATCTTTGTCAGTCAATTGACAAAGTTCGGACTTGTGACTACTGTCACAGGTTATTCATGGACGTTGACCAAGGGGGCATTGGAGATGGCTAGGGGAAAAATTGAAAGCACACTTTATTTGATCAATGAGATGGTTGATTTCATTGATGTGGCTTGAACCAGAGTAAAAGTAGGTCTGTGGCACCGTATGGTTGGTCATATGGGCGAGAAAGTTATGAAATCCCTACTTTCAAAGAATAAGCTTCAAAGTTTGAAATCAGTTGATATGAATTTTTTGTGAAAATTGTATTATGACAAGCAGAATAAGGTTTCTTTCTGCAAGAGTGAGTCAATGGTGAATCAAAGAAACTAGAGTTAGTGCATACTAACGTATGGGTCTTACTCTAGTTCAGTCCATTAGAGATTCTCGTTATTTTGTCACATTCACTGATGATCACCTGAGAAAAGTATGGGTTTATTTTTTAAAGCAGAAATTTGATGTATTTGAAGTCTTTAAGAAATGAAAGGCTACGACAAAAAATGTGACAATCTTGAAGCTGAAATGTCTCAGATCAAATAATGGGGGTGAGTACCGTGATTAGAAGTTTGGTAATTTATGTGCTGAAAACAGGGTCAAACATGACTTCACCGTCCCAAGGACACCTCAACAAAATGGTGTAGTTGAGTGCATGACAAAATAATCACGAAATGTGCTAGGAGCATGAGATGACATGCAGGCTTGCTAAAATAGTTTTGAGTTGAAGCAATTAACGCTACAGTTTATCTGACAAACCGTAGTCCATCAGTATGTTTGAAGGAAGGCTTGCCAGAAGAAGCCTGGAGTGACAAAAAGGCATGTCTATCTCATTTAAGAGTATTTGAGTGTTCTGCATATGTGCATGTTGATGCAGGGTGCATGAGAAATCTCGACTCAAAGTCTATCAAGTGCATCTTCATTAGATATGAATTCGATGAGTTTTGGTACAAGTTATGAGATAATCAGAATCATAAATTCATCAGAACTAGGGAAGTCAATTTTAACTAAATGGAATGTACAAGGACAATGTTAGAACTTAGGACATTCCGTCAGCTACTTTTGAAAAATCCATATATCTCGGGATAGATGATACTAATGATCAGAGAGATAGACAAAGAACAAGTGTTCAACCAATAGGAGCACTGAAAGCTCCTTAGTTGCCTGCTACAAAAGTCAGAAGATCTAGTAGAGTGAAACAACCCATACAAAAAGTATTCTCCTTCTTTATACTATTTGTTACTAACTATAGTGATGACCTAGAGTGCTTTGAGGAGGCCACTAAGTTGAAGATTCAAGGGAGAGGGAGCTCACCATAGATGAAAAAATTTAATATTTGGAGTCAAATCATACACGGGATTTTATGGTACTACCAAATGAAAACAGAGCATAACACACAATTAGGACTACAAATAAAAGAGGAGTCAGGTGGTAGCAAGTGTTACATGGAATGGCTTGTTGTGAAGGGTTTCCAGCAGAAGGAAGGATTGAATTACATAGAGATCTTCTCCCCATTAGTGAAGACTACAACTATCAGGGTTGTGTTGAATTTGATAGCAGAAGAAGATCTACATTTGGAGAAGATGGATGAAAAAGTAGCATTCTTACGTGTGATTTGGAGGAGGAACTCTATGTGGTGCAATCATAAGGTTACAAGGTTCTAGGCAAAGAAGGTTTGGTCTACAAATTGAAGAAGAGCTTCAATGACTTGAAGTAGGCCCCGAGATAGTGGTACAGATGGTTTGACAGGTTCATGTCAGACAACAGGTACATGAAGTGCCAGACAGACCACTGTTGCTTCATCAAAGACTTCACTAACTATTATAAATTTCTTCATTTGTATGTAGATGACATGCTGATTACAGGGACATACATGGAAAAAACTAGAGACTTGAAGAATAAGTTATCAAGTGAATTTGAGATTGAGGATTTAGGTTCTAATCAGGAATAAACAAGGACAGGAGTACAACAACACTGAAGTTGGGTCAGGCAGAGTATGTTGAGAAGATCCTACCAAGGTTAAACATGAGTGAGGCGAAACCAATTAGCACTCCCTTAGGTAGTCACTTCAAACTATCTAAGGAGCTATCTCCAAACTCTAGAGCAGAGCAAACCCAAGTGGAACGAACTTTGTATGCTTCCATTTTTGAAAGTTTGATGTATGTGATTATTTGTACCAAACCAGATATTGCATATGCAGTGGGAGTAATCTGCATGTACGTGGGCAATCCAAAAAAAACATCATTTGGAGGCGATAAAGATTCTCATGTATTTGAGAGGAATATTCAACAGGGCACTTTGTTATGAAAATATAGGGGTCAGTCTATATGGATTTGTAGATTCAGATCTGGTAGGAGATGTAGAAAGTAGGAGAAGTACAATGGGGTATATCTTCACATTGGGGAAAGTAACAGTAAGTTGGGTTTCGGGGTTACAGAAGATCTTTGTATTTTCAACTATGGAGGTTGAATATATTACTATCACTAAGGCTAGCAAGGAGATGATTTAGATACAAAACTTCATGACATAATTGGGCAAGGAGTAGGGGCTATAAAGCTCTATAATGACAGTATGAGTGTGATTCATCTTATTAAGAATACAGCTTTTCATGTCAAGATGAAACCATCTAACTAATATATCATTTCATTTGATCACTTCTAGAAGATGGGCAGTTCTTTATGGAAAAGATACATACAACTGAAAATCATTCAGATTTGTTGACGAAGTTGGTGATTTTTGAGAAACTGAATCTGTGCTTGGCTTTAGTTGGGTTTCATGAAAGTTGAGACCGGCGGTGAGCCACATCACGGTACGTGACTATGATACATGTTTATGAAGGAGATTCGAATGGAGGTACAGGTACAAAGCATTGGTGCTCGGTGCTTTTTCTCCAAGTGGGAGATTGTTGCGGTGTGTGTGGAGCCAAAGCATTCCAAGCAGTTTTAAGGTCGGCGCCTAGGCGTCAGCCATGGGCGCTTAAGAGCCCCATAAAAGTGGTGTTGCTCTTATTCCTGAGAGACTAGTACCTATTGGTGCTTAGAAGCCCATTTCTGGGTATCGATACAATGCACATGACACTTAGGCATCAAGTTTGGGCGTCTAAGCGTCCGGTGCGGTTAATACAAAAAAAAATTATTTATAAGCCAATTTTGAGCAAGTTTCTTATGGCTTGTTGTTTCTTTCTTCTGAATTCTTCGACAAGCATCCATGTTAAAGTGAGGAGTGTCGCAGAGATGGATTTTGGTGATTTAACATGACTTTTTGTGTCGTATTGGAGAGAGAAGATTGTTGGTGCAAATCGTGTAAGTTTTCTCGTGTGAGTGTGGAGAATAAATTTGTGTGTCATTTGTAAAACTTTCTAAATTACATAGTAAAATTTGTGGTGATGTGGCTTCGTGGTTTTTATTTTTAGGTTTTTCCACGTAAAATTCTTGTGTATTTTATCTCGTTGCTTTGAACCTACTTTCTTAATTTTTTTATTCAGGTTTTCGCAAATACTGTGATCCTATTAGGCGATGAAATTAGAAAGTGACTATTTCAGAGTGTTTCATTAACAAGTTTGACGTGTTTGGCATGTTATTGCAGGATTTAACAGTAAAGGCATGCATAGCAATGAATTAGATTTAAGTAGGTCAGATTTAGTAAAGCTTGGGAGGATTAAATCCCAAAAATTATTTGGAAACAAATTTGATAAACTTAGTTAATTCCTGCTAAATTTTTAGATAACTTCAGCAATAATTTAAGAAATTGTTATGTTTTTTAAAGGAAAAAATCATGATTAAATTTTGATCATTTTATTATTATGATAAAAATATTTATTAAATTTAATTGAATTAAATTTAAATTTTATTTCTAATTATTAATGTAAATATGGTAAAACTAATTATTTATTATTAAATAACTTAAATTTAATTAAATACTAATTATTTTAATTTAAAAAAGTGTTTGATTCATTTATTAAATAATAATTTAGCATTAATTAATGACTAACTATATTAATTAACTTTTTGGTTCAACTAAGATTAAATCCAACTAAATTCGTATGATGTATCAAACAAGTTATTTAAGGATTTAATAATAAGGGCTTGTACAACAACATGCTAGATTTAAGTTATTAACTTTTAGTAAATCTTATAAATCTAGATTTTATAAATCCTCGAAGAGTTAAATCCCAAAAATTATATGGTACTGAATTTAGTAAATCCAGTTAAATCACATCAAATTGTTTGACAACTTCAACTAGATTTTAAGAGGTTGTTATCTTTGTTAGAAAAAAGAAAAGCATGTTTAAACTTTGATTATTTTATTATTATGATAAAATTTTATTGTTAAATTTAGTTTTACTTATAATTATGTTAATTAATAATTAATTATTAACTCATTAATTAATAATAATAAATTGTTATATTTATAACTTATTAAGAAAATTTTTAATATTAATTAATTATCAATTATATTAATTAATAACTGCTCATAATTTTATTAAGAAATTTAAATTTTAAAATGAACTTTTATTCATTAATTAACTATATATAATTATATATAAATTTGCCTAATCATAATTAATATGATAATATATGAATTAATTATTAATTATTAATAAATTATTTCTATAAAAATAACTTACATAAAAAGAAAATTAAAACCACAAACCTATCTCGCCTTCCCAGTATCCCCCACTCCCCAAACTTCCCTCTATGCTCAAAACCCTTGTTTATGTTGCTTCTCCTCCCAATTTCACCCAAAACCATCTCCTTCATGATAACCGTTGTGATAAAAGCTGATTAAAGTTAGTTGGAAAAGCAACTATGAGATCATGACATACACAGACCAGAAACTCCCATCTTTCTCCTCTTTCTGCTCTGCTCCTACTCAAAACCATGGAGGAGATAACTTCACATCTTCTTTTTCACGTAAATCGCTTATCTCAAATTTACCATGTCAGCCGATTCACATGATTTACTAAATCCAAGATTTAGGATCAAAATCCGTGAAATTTGAATCTTTATCAAATCCTTGGATTTATTTTGTCCAATTCGATCTTTCTAGCTAGATTTAGGTTAAATTCAGGTTAAAACTTAAAGTCTAACTTAAATCTAACTTAAAAACCTCTGAAAAGTATCATTTTAAATAGTGCTACAAAACATCCCCTTAAAAATTTTTGTTATGAATAAAAGTTAAATGTTATAAGAATCTAAAGGCTACTGCAACTTCCCTCACAATATGCACCTCAGCAATTTTATAACTTAGTTTCCTCAAGCTTCTTATTGGCTCCCATCAGCCACAATAGCATGAAATCTCTCAATATGATTGACTGTTCTCTCCAATCCCTAAATCTATCACGTGTCACTGAGTAACTCTTTGCCCTCTACATAATCATCTTCCTCCTCAAAACTTCATTTCTTACCCACATCAACTCCATCTCAAATGGCTTTCTTCTTTATCTGGAACTCCCAATGTAGAACGCTCGTATGGATATCCCATTAGCTTCTTCTTCGTGCACTTCTTGCTTTTTCTTCTCGCGGTGAAACCTCACTTATAAATGACTTGGAAACTTTCTCCCATAACAAAAAGAAAATTTAATTTTTTTAAGATTTGTGCGGAAAGACTGAAATGGTGCAGGGGATGATGTCGGATTTAGAAGAATCGAAATAATCTGTTTGAAGCCGATGACAAACAGTGAGGCCACCACGTTGGATTCCTCCCTTCGAAGCAATGTGCAACAAGGGAAGCCACAACGGGACAACGAGAGCACGGGTGTGTTACTCTTCCTAAACTAAATCTGTTAAATTCACCGACAAATCACGGTAAGTTGAAACAAAGAGAAAATTGATGGGTTTAATTTCTCTATTTATGTTTAGCTTGAATTAGGTTAAATATAGCTATATATCCATTTAAAAGCTTGCTACTAAACATCTCCTATTTATGTGCATATCTAACACAAAAATTTAAAATTAACATTTTTTTAATAAATTTAATATTTAAAATGACAAATTAAAATTTAAAATGTTTAAAATTGATATAATCGCCCTGTAACGTAGTGAAATGTGCCGTCACATAACTCACACGTGTCAAAGTCGCCATACTGATACGACTGACTTTAAAGTCTTCATGCTGATATGACAACTTTGACGTTTGCTATTTTCTTAAAAAATAATTTAATTAGTAGTAAAATTCATAAATACTTTTCAGTTAGCTTCAATATTTTTTATAATTTAATTTTATCAAAATTTTATTCATCTATTCTTTTAATTTTATTAGTTTTATTACACTGTACATATATTATTAACCATTTCTTTTATAATCTTATTTATGTTTTTTTAAATCATATTTTATCATGACATTTTTTAAAGTAAGATTTATAGACATGCATATCATGCAATTCTTATTTATTTACATATCAAACATCTAAATCTCAATTTTTACAATTCTGCCCCTCTAGCTATGCATCGAAAAAATGCATTTCGCTTTGTAAAATTTAAATTAGTTGTGCCCTTTTTGTGAATGAAATATTTTGAATCATATAGTTGCAAAGAAATAAAGTTTAGGCATGTGATAAGCATCAAACACATAGGAATTGCGTAATTTGGATGTATATATTCACTTTTTAAACATGCTTTTATTTTTCTAAATTGCATACGTAAACATTAAAAAATTACATACAGTAACAACTTTAACCACCCTGCATCAGGAGTGTCAGTCAAGCTAACTCCTGAGCCGGCTCGAGTAGTGTTTCGTGAACTAAGCTCGATGAGCTAACAAACCAAAATCAAACCAACCGGACTCATTAGCTCTTGCGCCAACTCATTTAAAAGATAATTAATAAAAAATATATTAAATTCAAAAACTATTATTTTAATTATTAAAAATACATAGCAATAATGAAAGAGGAGCCTCACCTCGTATTGAGTTATTTTGCCAACACCCGCGGCGCGGACAAAGAAATGATTAGCGCGAACCAGACATTTCATCCCGACGGTTCCGAAACCCGGACGAAGCGCCAGTTCCTTGATGGCCACCGGCGGCTTTGAAGACCCGGAAGCCACCGGTGGCCTTGAACTTCCTGGCGCTGTCGCAGGATGACCGGAGGCTCTACCTGCAAAGCTTGATGAGGACTCCGACAACCTCGAAGAACTCGGTCTATCCTGAGGCGCACGGAATTCATCACGGCGTTGCTTAACCACGCGCTCCGCGTGTGATGGCGATTGCGACTCGTCCCTTCCATGACGCGCACTCCCTTCGCCACTTTGACGAGACATCTTGATCGGAAATTTTTCTGGCAACGCGGATTGGTGAGCGGACGACGTTTGGGTGCGATAAATAGCAGCGGTGGTGGGGTTGGGGGGAAGCACAGAGGCACATGACGGGGGACTGCAATGGCAATAAAGTTTAGCCTTTTTTAGAGGGGCGATGCGGCAGGGGAAAGGATAGAGACAGTGAAATTTTGGAAGGCTTGACTGCGCTTTATAATTTCTATATATGTATGTTTAAATTTAGATTTTTATAATTATAATATGTTTAGTATTAAAGATAGGATAGCGTTTTGGTTTCAAAGGTTATTGATAATGATTTAACGCAATTATTTTAACTTATTTACTTCATTTGAATTTTATATTTGTTAAGTTTGATTTGTTCATTAAAAATAAATGTATTGGATGAATATGGAATGCTTGTTAAAAACTCGTTATTTTGCTAATAAAGTAGGGGGGTTTAGCTTGTTATGATCTGGATGAACACGATGGTGACACTAATGGTGATTTTTAACATATCACCAACCAGTTTGTCAAATGCGCGAAGACCAGCAAAGAGTAAAGAGCTCTGTTGGATGCGTAATCAGATGCGCGAAGGCTAGCAAAGAGTTAAGGAAACTTTAGCATGCTTGACGGAGAGTGTTACAGAGGTCAGGGTATACGACCTATAAGCTCTGTGGATGAGGAGGAAGAGGAGAAGGAGGAGAAAAAGGATATTCCTCGTCATAGTGGTCATGCTCTAACTATAACGAAAAAGGATATTCCTCTTCATTCTTATCACCAACCAGTTTGACAAGTTTCTCATGCTCTAACAACCTACAAGTTCATGTGAGAGCTTAGCCTCAAATGTTATGTCCTACACGCCCAGGATGTAGACCCTCTACCTCTTCTTCCATGCCGCTTGCGTCTATAGCTCAAAATCAGACCGCACAATGGTAGACTGACTATCACTATTGTTGATAGATGTCAGGGTCTGGCTTTCAACTTCTTCTGCCTCTCTCGATGCAGCTCATACTCCTTTTATATAATTAAAACTAATGATTAATCGTTATTTTTAACATTAATAGTTTAAAAATATAGAAAATTAATTTTTTACTTACATAGACTAGCAGTGAACGATCGAAGGCCCGTTATTGTATTTATGGGCGTCAATGTGTCTGAACATACAACTCAGCAGTGGTGAGCAACAAGTCAAGCTCTTTAGCCTGTGTACATGACAAAATAGTAAGTGCCACATAATTACATCGATCATTCAACTTTTTTGAATATTTAGATAATATTTACAACATTTGTTAATGCTCCATGTGGAGAATTGAGCCTCTAATATGCAGTGTGACGCCTCTGACCCCCCGGACATCAGATTTTGTTAGTTCATCTGTCTCTTCCTTTGATAATCTGGAGAGGCTCGGGCTCTGGTCAACTCTTCCCTAACCTCCTGCCCCATTTAGATGGGTCGCTCCCCCTTCCTTCAGGTTGTAAGAAACATGTCATCCATCAGATGCCTGCCAAAATTATAAATATGTGGTGGATCTACTGATGATGCTCTGGTAGCCAATAAAAAGAATGTTGCAAATTAAAGATTACGTAATGTTGATTAATATAATAAAATTACTTAAAATTAGAATTCTAATTCAAATTAACTGATCCTATTTCAAACCCCTAAAATTACATGTCCCGAGTTGTACCATAATCTACTTCCATGAGAGACACACAGTATCGTATCTATACCGAATGTTTTTTGTGATGTGTGTCATGGGTGGCCTGAGAGAAATGAACCTGGAATATAAATATTAGCTACACAACATATCAAGATGAACTTCAAACTTATTCTAATGTTAAGGTTAACTTATGAGTCTTCCTCCAACACATTATATAGCATATCGGTGCTGTCCTCTATCAAAGGTGCGGGAGTCAAGGGGCATGTCACATCAGAGGAGGGAGCTAGCTGGACTAAAGACTGCTGCAGGTGTGAGAGTTGGTTCTGAGAGGTAGCTAGTGTGGTAGGGACTGCAACAGAAGGACCTGGTGACTGGAATAGAGTAATAGGACTGATCGCAGTGGCTTTAAAACTTACAAGAGGTGTTGTAGTGACCATGGTACTACGAATAATGCAGAAGTGTTGTGTCTGTTAGAGTAAGACACACAACTTACCTCCTGCACGTGCTCCTTAAAGTGCTCTGAAAATGAGGTTGCTCAAGTAGCTGACCATCAATACCACCTGATGTCATCTATAACAAAAAAATAGTACTAATAATAAGAATAAGCAGAAGTTGTATAGCATAAATCATTTAAGTAAAAATAGCAATGTGCAGAATTAAAACATGAAACATGTCATGATTACGTGTAAAAATAATAGAAATATGATGGAGAAGTATAATATAAGCAACAAAAGAAAAAGCAGAAAGGTGCATAAGTAAAATAAGAAATATATCATAACTACATCTAAAAAAGAGCAAAGTAAAAAAAACAAAAGAAACTAATCATCAAAATATATATATACCATTTTTAGTATGTTTTATTAGACTAGTCAGAAAATAATGAAATTAAAATTTATTCATCAATGTCATCATCATTATCATCCATATTTTGAGAAACTTCTTTATAAACACCGTGGTATCCTCTAGGTTAAACGTTTATTCAATTGAATTAAGATGAATATGAAATTTAACATACCTTGCTCTTGGTGAATGAATTCAAGGATAGTTTGTCTCTCAATTGTTTTTCTTTGTTTATTTTTCAAAGCAATGCTCCATTCAAGTGTATCCCTTGGTAGTAATGCTCCATTCAAGTGTATCCCTTGATCTACCAGAATATTGAAGGTAATAATCTTGACTTGTTTGATGTGCTAGAATACATGGATCAAACTTTGCATACCTTTTATTCATTTCAACTTTGGTGCTATCATATAAGCTTAGTGTTCATGTTCCTTGATTAGGAACATGATCAAACCACTCATAGTTGAACATATAGACATTGTGCACAATCCCGGATATTGCAATTGAACTACTTCTCCAAGTATGCCAAAATAACTGATCTCACTATCTATGTGTGTATTTTCTCTAATACAAACACTATAATTATATGTCTTCTTTCTTTCACACTAGGAACTCATGTGAAGCCTATGACAGTTTCTACCAAATATTTGTCATATCGTGGTGTTGCGATTAGACCCTCAAGCAAGGTCTAATAAGCTCTGGTCTGTAATTCTACTGCTTGTATTATGAACTTATAAAAATTGTCAAAGTATAATTAATATTACTTTGAATGTGATAATTTTATTACGTACCAATGAATTGAAGAGTTGCTTTAAAGTATGTACAGTTTGAATTTTGTCAAAAATTTTCTTCGATCTTCGTGTTTATTAGTCATCCCTTATGTTTAAAATGTTAGTAAATAACATGCTCACATCATTATTATTTATATGTTCGAGTTAATCAACATAACATTCAGAATAATACTTATAAAATTTTTTTTATTATTATAAATTTTACTCTATAAATGGTTGTACTTCGTCGCGGTTTAGTAGAATATATAATGTAGTTTCTCCAAGCTTCTTATCATTGTGGTAGTGTGTACCATCCTCCTTGATGTTTTTCTTGATATTTAAAATACATATAATTCTAACTGTAAAGGCCTGTCACAACCATTTTGATATATTTACTGGTCTTACTCGAAATAGTAGGAACAAAAAGTAATTGTCTCATGCAGCAAGTATGTCTCGCATGTCGAGGCCTCCAGTTGTGTTTTATTCTTAAAAGTTTAATATTTAATAATCTATTATATAGAGATTTTTTTTGAATAAATATTATCATAGATTAGTTTGAACTGTAAGACATCATTGTAAGACATCATTGTACACATGGAGATGATATACTTCTCAAAGGGAAGCATACATCTGTAATTCACTGTAACACCTAAACTTCAATATCCTAACACCTAAACCAAACAATAATACATCTGTAAAATATAAGACATCATTGTACGCATTACATTACTAACACCTAAACTTCAATATCCACATACAAACCTAGAAATTATTATATATCACATATCTAACATATAAACTTCAAACCAAACAATCTTTATGCATTTCATATATTATACCTAAACTTAAATTTGTACAAATATACAAATAAATCATGAAATTCTTATGTATTAGATATCTAAACCAAAACTTAAATATCTACTTTCAAACCACACAATTCTTATGTATCACATATCTAAACATAAACTTCAAAAGTGACAAACAAATCACACATTTCTTAAGCATTACATGTCTAACCCTAAGCTTGCAAGACATTCATTTGAACAAAATAAGGCCTCATTTTTTTATAGATCCGAATTTCATGGATATTGGCCTAAAATCCCAAATTTTCCAAATGCATCGATGCTTTGTTATGCATTACAAACCATAAATTTCTTATGAATTTCATACATAACTTAAATGTACCTTTATCAATGGTTTCGAGTAGGAGACAAGTGAAAGTGGGAGAGAAATGGAAGTTTTGGGTCTCTACGGTATGTGGGGATCCTGTTGTGGCACTCTCAGCTCCAACAGTGGTTGTATCACGAAGGTGTTTGGTCATGAAGGCGAGTGCTTGAGGAAACAGAGACAGTGGAAGGGAGATGTCAGGGTTGTTGGAGAGAGGGGAGAGACTGAATGAAGGTTCGAGCAACATGAATGTGGCTCTTCAGTGTGGGATTAGATTAGGTCATGTGTGTCGGACTTATGTCAGACAAAGGTCAACACAAATTCTTGAGTGTCGATATTACGGTCAACATAATCGATGCTATTAAGTGACTATTATGCGTAGCAAAGTGCGATGCGAACATATTGCACCGACTTTTTTCGACGTTAAATCCGACTGTAAATCTTAGTGTCAGATAGAATTTGACAAAAATATTCTCGCGAATACAAATAAATCATTTTTTTTTTTTTGCCACAAAACAGATGCTAATCTGCCACTAAATTTGTAGCTAAAAAAATCCAGCACAAAATTTGACGTTATAGAATATATTCCCGATAGTGTGGAGTCAAGAGGTGGCTCGAGGAGACACTCGCCACCCCTAGATTAAAGTTATCTCAAAAATATTAAAGTTAAAGAGATCAAAATAAAACATTTTATCACCAATTATTAGGTTAATTAATGAAAAAATAAATTATTGGTATATACATACATACATACATACATATATACATACATATATATATATATATATACATATATATATATATATATATATATATAGATATTCATGACATTTATTTTATGTGGTTCTATATTTGGGATGCTAATAATATCTTCAGCCTCATCATCAAATACTATAAATATAGGTTGTATCATTAACATCTAATTTAATATGATATATCTTTAAAAAATTCTATATAAGGAACAAATTTAATATACTAAATATATATTATCTTAATCAAATAATTTACTTACCTCAAACTAAAAGCTACATATTCATTGAGCACTTAGTAAGCCCCACTAAATATTCTTTATAATTATCTTTGATTTACTTGCATAACATGTAAAATACTAAAGAATTTCTTTTTATTTTATAATTCCTTTTATAGAGAGGTTCATATCATGCTATTTTATCTATAAACATGATATTAAATTTTTAAAATTGAACTATTAAAAAAAAATTACATTTGTATGCAAGTGTTTATATAACTCTTATGGTGAATGTTCAGTTGCATTAATTTTGA
>NEWO01000007.1:2368486-2379534 GCA_003013225.1 Phalaenopsis aphrodite
TATATATATATATATATATATATATATATATATATATATATATATATATATATATATATATATATATATATATATATATATATATACATATGTTGGGCCAAGGACGCAGTAAATTCAAAAGAAATCAATGATTACTATATATATATGAAATAGTTTAAAAAAGTTGTTGGGCCTGTTCAGCATTTGGTGATTTAATGGATGTATTGACAACATAATACTCCTAGGCTTTATACGAACACTAAAATAGCTTCTTCATTCCTATGCTTAGTGATTTGGATCTGTTTGAAGAACATTGATTCTTTCGTCTTCTATTGTGCTTAAATTAACTTGTTGAAGATGAAGAGGTTAAGTTTGTCTTGATGTCTTCTTAAATGTGGATCATCTCATTTGATATGCCTCGGTTCCTAGATTAATTAAGAAATTGTCTTGGATTTGGATATCTTGAGCTTGTCAAGTTTGATTAGCTTGGGTATAACAATTGTTGTCATTGGACTCAAGAAGTAGGGGTTTTCTCACTGCGTGCTTGGCTTGTTGAAAGATTAAAACAACCAGCGACTTGGCCATAGGCTTGTTAAGTACAGCGTTCGTCAAATTCACTATTTAGCCAATTGTTTATCTTGGCTTATATCCAATCTTATATGATTCTAATGTTACCATATGATTGAATTGAACCCGAATTAGCCAGAACATAAACCCCTCTTTGAGAGAACCCTAATTTAAATCTAAAATTAGAATCTAATTGAACAAAATCTAAAATTAACCAAACTAAACTAAAATGAGAGATAACTAGCTTAAATCGAGCTCTAAAATTAACCTAAAAATTAGCTTAATCTAAATACACCTCGAAATTATTATTTTCTACACATATCATCGTAGAGCTTGAAATTTCATTCTTAAAGTTGCATGATGTTCATTATCACATATGAAAATCATGCAAGTGGGTTTGAAGATGAACTAAAAATCATTAGTCTTTGCAATGTGAGAAAAGTTTTTTAGCTAGTTCACTTGTCAAAGCCTTGAGAGGTTCAAGAAATGGGAAAAGCTTTGTAGCTAGCCTATTTCGCTACATTGCAAAGAGTTTTCCTTTCGGTAGTATAAGAAGAGACTCCCCTATGCACCTCGTCAAAGCAGGAGTAGACTATGCCGCACATACAAATACTAAACCCTAGGATTCCCAGGTGAGTTCGTTAGTACGAGCGTTGTTTGATATCGACCAGTCAACCAATCACTTAGGCATGACCGACCACCCCGAGCCAGTCGACTGATCACTTGCATGAGTGCATTTTTTTTTCTTGTTCATGTGTTTGCTTGCCTTCTTTCATGATGTGTTGCATCTTGTATGTGTTTGCATTTGCATTCGCATTCACACGCGTGTTGGTGATTCTCCCTAGCCAAGATCATCGCTTTGTCGGGTCACTGTCTCCTTTGCACACCATTTTGTTTGGGTCGCTGCCTCCTTTACATGCCCATCTATCGAGTCACTCCTTCTTTAGCAGAACCTTTTGTATGAGCCTCTGTCATTACAACATGCTCATCTCCAAGTCACTGTCTCCATGACAAATACATTCGTCTGACCCCCACCTCGAAGGCACGCATATCTTTTGAGTCATTGCCTCTACAGAATATCCACCTTTTTTGAGTTATAGCCATTTTGGCACACTCATACATGACTTTTTGCATTTGCAGTTGCATGTGTGCATGGATAAAGAGCCAAGCTCGGTATGTGAGTGATCTTGTGTCGGTGGTGATGCCTTAATGAACATTGCTTACCGAGTTGATCCCGGTGAATGATGTAAGTTAATTCATTGGGATTGACACAAATATGACTGTGCTAAAGATCCAAGGGATCTAACTCATGTCACTCTGCATAATATAGGCTCGCATTTAATGACTCTTATTTTAATATATATATATATATATATATATATATATATATATATATATATATATATATATATATATATATATAATTTCTACATTTACCGTAATTTGAATAATTATGCATATAGCAAAGTAAGTCATATATAAGGCCAACTCTTTTTAAAATCCATCATGGGTGACAACCATTTAGATCTCTTGGGTCTTTAAGAAGGGGACGGTGTGACAACCTTGTCAAAGTCAGACATACCCGAAGACTTAGCATGCACTTAGATGTTGGTTAGAACACATATCATTAGATGGTAAGCTATCTTAGGATTTAGGATGTCGGGTAGTATTTTTGTACGCCTCTGGCTATTGTTCTATGCTGCTTTTTCTTGCGTTAGCCATGCATCACCTTTTTGTCCTTTTGATGTGCTAGTGTAATTGACATGCATGGTAGTATAGTAGGATATGTCATGCTTACATACACACAGACAGGTGTCACTATAGGTAACATGTAATGATTTATAAACCTTTTCTTTTAGGTGGGATTAGTTCCCCCAGTTATAAGGCACGGCCCATTATAAGTTGCATGACTTTCCCTATTTGTGCATGTTTATTTGCATGTCAAGTCTTTTATTTTCTCTTTTCAAATGTATTTGATAGATTCCAATGTTGAGTTTGTATCAGAAATATGGTAGAGCATGGATTTCGAGATGAATGATGCATCAAACCACGTGATGAGGACCAAGAACAGCAGTTCGTGTCCCGTACCTTAAGTCTGAAGTTTATATATTCTTGTATATACTTTGTATCGAACATGTATATGTGGAGTTCGGCCACTTTTTTTGCTTTTCATAGGTATTTTGTTGTCCCAACGATAATTTTGGTTTTTTTTTAATATATTATGGAGTGCTTTCAATTTTTGTTGAGTGTTTATACCATAACTGACCTTTATTGTTTATTTTTATGACATCTGAGATATTACAAAACGTATAATCTAAGATCATTAAAAACACTAAAATTATAACTTTTGTACTTAAAATTCCTAATAAAAGAGTAGGATAATCAAGGTTTTAGGATTAAAAGATTCAAAATTTTTCAAAACCTGTCTTCACTTTTCATCACGGCCTTCGGACCGGTTTTAAAATGGATTGCATGCATGGTTATAGCCTAATCATACTTAATATGGGCCTCTACACTTAGAATTGTGGTAGATAATGACATCATACTTGCATGTTCAGAGTAGAAGCCTCCGTGCTTCTCCAACCTGTCTAGCCTAACATACTTTTTTTCATATGTATTTGTCTAGTGTGCCTAAGATGTTAAAAAGCTCCCTAACATAGACGGGATATAAGACCCTTTAGTTTGATTGTTTCTAACTTCGTAGTTAAACTTCCTTTTCTCTTTCTTTCCAATTGCATCCCCACCACTTCGGCGGGTATAAGTCCCACCTCTGGAGCTTGATCCCTTTGAAAATTACATGTTTGTAATATACATTTAATTTTCATTTTATACACATTGTTGATGATATTACTTATTAAAGGAAGGCATTTTTCATGTTTTTTTCCAAGTACAAGAATTAGATTTTTGGAGAAAGTGGAGTAAAAATGCTGCAATTTAGTGTCAAAATGAGCAAAGAAGAAATTTTGACCTGACAAATTTCGATATGTCTTTCTATGCTTAATCTCCCTTACATTTATCACATGTTTTTGAATGAAATTACACTTTAAAGAAAGGTTATTTTCATGCATATCATGTAGTTATAACAATTTGGAGCAAAAATAAGCTGAAACGGGGCAAAATGGAGCTGTAACGGGGATAAACGGTGAAGCTTCCTGCAAGGTGGCGCCTAGGAGCCAAAAAATGGAGCCCATTGATGATGATAAAATGGCACCTAGGCGTCAAAAATGGTGCCTAAGTGCCAGAAACCGTCCAGGGATGGTTGTGGACGACTTGGTGGTTTCGGGTTGTTCTGGAAATTTCTAAATGGCAGTGCACACCCCAATGAGTCATGCAATGAATCTAGAAATCTAAAAATGACGAGATTTATTTTTTGGAATGAAGTGGTGTACTTCTTGGAGTAAAGAGGTGTGTCTCTTAAAAAAAAAGAGGTATTAGGAGGATTTAGGTGTGAGTTGATGAAGATGTATTATAAAGAGTTTTAGAAGAATTTAGTGAGAGTTGGGTGTGAGTTGATGGAGATGTACATTTTCATGATGTCTAGAGAGATTGGTGAGGGTTTTTTTAGAGAAATGTGTAAAGGAATTGTATGTGCGGTGCATGGATCAGCAGGAGACTTTATTGGATAGATTTTCATCTTTCTTTCAGAGGCAACAATTTAAGTATTGTGTTCTTCATTATCTTCTAATTGTTGTAAACACATTCTAGTCAATTTAATTTGATTTAATGAAGTTTTTTGTTTTGTTTTCTTAATTCTTCGTGAGTAGTTTTCTTTACTCTTCTTTTCATTTAAAGTAGTGGCATGCGCAGGAAAATTCATTTTCTTATAAAACAATTTCAATCTCTTGTGATGATTAATATCTCCTTTACTTCATTGGCGTAACTTAAGTGGAAATAGGTTATGTTAAAATTTGTTGTAATTAAAACTAAGACTGGTGAGAGCGTCGGTCTAACAAATTCAGTGCACTCACATTATTTGGTTGGCTATGATGAAGTAGTTTGGGCGGCAATGCAACTTTCAAGAAAATATAATTTAAAGATCTGTTTCTATTAGGCATTTCAAGGTGACAGAAAGTTGTTCAAAACTAATAGAATACTAAGCGTATCTATACACTTGGATGAGTTGTAAGTAGACATATGTTCCTTGTTGTCACAAAATTCTATAAAATCCTCTTACTACTTATTTCATTTACTTTTTCTTTGCTATGATTTGGATAAATGTTTTGGAATACATGTTTGAATTATTTTTATTATTAATGTGATGGTATTCGCTTGAACTTCATTTACATTGCAATTTTGGCATGTTGTAATGTTAAAATCCGTTGTAATTGTATTAACACCCGGGAGGGTGGTGTAATTCTCCAGTGAGTAGAGCCACATTTCATTTTGGAAAGAGCCATGGGGATCGCCCGAGAGAGAGTGCAAATTTATAGGGAGATAAGATTTAATGGGCGTATAATTGATGTTTCTAGGGTGACATGCTAGATTCTCTTATCAATTTGGTCTAAATTTGGAACTAAGGGTCACTAGTAGGTCATATAGAAAGGACACAGTGAATAATCTAGAGGTGACAGGCTAGAACCTACCTAGCACTACTATATATGCCGACACCAACTTTAGATTAGTCAATGTTCTTTATGCTCGAAAGAGTTAAAGAATATGTATGCTCCTATTTGTCACTACTACATTAAATTCTATGCATTTCATTCTTCATATTTTCTATGTCATCGCACTTGAGAATGGTAGTTCTTACATCTCATAATTCACCAAACCAATTTATCCAGATAAGTTATCTTTAGATATAAGATTTTCATTTAGGAATAATTATTAGAAAACCACTTTAATCAGCATTCCAAACTAAGGCATGATATTAGTAAACTAGAATTAGCATAAGAGATTTCTTACATCGCTTCTCTGTGGGATAAATACTGTTTTTTTTTAAGAAAGCCATATATTACTCGAAACGATACGTATATTTGCCCTAGTGTGTAAACTATTAATAAAAAATTCTATATTTTATAACATATCGATCTTGCACACTAGTTACTAAATATAAATTGAGATCAAGTTTTTTGTCATCTTTGGGAAGTTAAATTACTGTGTAATTATGGGTTGGCAGAGCTCTACCCGATATTCATAGGATAGAGTTTCATTCATCTAACCATAGAGCTACCAAGATCTCCCATGGATGACACAATTAATGGATTGTTGATCGGGTATCTCAGCATGTATTGGGTTGACTACCTGCACAAACGGGTAGACATAGGGTCTTAGTAGCTTAGGATGACGAGTCTATGATACCCTGACACAGCTACCTCTATGTCTTAGGGATTACACCTCTCTTTCTTTGACTAACCTTGTTGAGCCTTATCTCTTCCTTTGCCTTCATTAGCATCATCTCGACGACTCGAGGCCAATGAGATGCTACTCCTCTACCTATACCTCTTTGGGATATGACGATTTGACATTTGCCCTTACGACTAAAATGACTCTGATGTGTTGAGATATCCCTGTCAGGATGATTTGGTTATTCCATGTCTTTTATGTCGATGAGTTTGTTCCTTATGTAGGGACTGTGAGAGACTCACTCTCTGCACCATGGCCTAGCAAAAGCTTTGAAAGCAGTGAAGCATCCCCTACGAGATAACCTTTTTTTTATAGTCATGCGCTAGTCATCACCACTATGTAAGAAAAACCCCCTTTGATCAAGAGTGTTATTGGGAAACCCCCAAGAGGTAATCAACCAAGTGTGGTACATTCTCTTGGTACCATTCTTAAATAGACACATAATCCTGACTCTGTGGTTATAGGTATTCTTTTGCAGAACTTACGCAAGGTGTTCCCGTCCAATCTTGTTTGTATGAACATGCTTGACCTTCCCTGCGAAATTTACCGCACGTAGGCTCAACTTTTTTCTTTCTCTTTCTGGTCATTATTGTCGTATGTCTCCTCTTTTCCAATCCTTATCTTCTCTTCATCATTCATATAATTCAGAAGAGAGATTTATTCAGGAAAGAAAAGTATATGACGATCGACAAGATGATGACTTCTTTAAGAATAAAAAGAGAAAATGAACAAAAATAGTGACTATGAGAAATTGGTTAAATTCCTATAGTGGGAGAGAGGAAGAAAAGGATAGGTTCACAAAGGTCTAGATTAGGAAGGTAGTGAGAAGGAAAGGAAATGAGTTCATGTGATATCATTGTAAACATGAAATTTGTTGTGCTTATTTCTTCCATAGTTGAGGACTAATTTTATCAGATATAATCTCAATGATTTATTTATTAAAATAATTTTTTTATGATATATATAATACTCTGAAGGATATTAGTGGAAAACATTTAGGAAATCTCAATTATTAATTTAATCATGATATTAAAAAGTTATGTGAACAATGATGATCAGATATAACATCAACCATAAATTGCATATGAATAATTCTTTTTAATGTCTCCCGCACTAATGCTTCTTGAGTAGAGAAGATGGCAGAGCACCATCTGACCTCTGGCCATTAAGTGGTCAGTATTAACTAGCTTTATTTGCTTTCTGAGATATGGCAACTCAACATGTATAGCTTCCATCCTCGAGCAAAGTGCAACACTCTCCATTTTGCACTCTCTTTTTTATGTGTTAGCTCAGCATTTATAACTTCCATATTTTAGTGAAATGTGGTATTCTCTTTTTTTAAATCTCTTCTCTACTCCTTGAACCTACAATCAGTTGTTTGGTCTTAAGCCTCTAAATTAGTGAAACTCCATGCACTCAGTTGGTTATTCCAGCATCGTGACATGATCAGTCAACTCAATCTCTCTATTTAAATTTATAGAAAAAAAATTGACCGAACAACTGAAGAACAGTTGAATTTTCTCAACGAAAGAGCCCCCCTAGTGACTGATTTTGACATCGCTTCAATAGATGGAGCCCTACAATGATTACCAAAAAGATCTTGGTCTCAACCTTTTTTGGTCTTAGGCTTTCTTTTGTCGATATATCATTATCTCTGAAATAAACAAGCTATCATATTCGATAAGGAAAGAAGTATGAGATTGACAAGCTTACATAACATTACCTTCAACAAAGGGAATATCATCATTTCGGTCCAAATTCTTGACCTTAACATCAGGGTCTCTAGGAGAGATGCTTCCTAATTTTGTGGGATCCTCACAAGTTTCTCTTGAAAAAAGTGGTTTCTCCTTGGTCTCACCTGCACCACCACCATTGCATGTTACAAAAGAATCTTGATTCAAAAATCTTGGATCAATGATCCGTGAATATAAATTATAAGAAACTCACTGAAAGGCCATGTTTGATGAGAACCACGGCAGAAGGTTCTCTCCATTCTTTAGGTGTGATGGAAAGATGTCCTTCTACGAGTTCATTAAGATTGGAAGAAATCTTCCAAGACAAATAAAGATTTTGATAAGAAACAAGACACCCTTTCTATCAAATTTGTCTTTCACAGAGGAGCCAAAGGAAATTTCAATTTGATTTAAAATACTCAAAGGAGACCTCCCATTAGAAACTTCATCTTTCAAAAAAGTCTCTGATTTCTTTTATTACTCTTCTTCTGACTTCTTAAAGGTCATATGCTTCTTCAATTAGAGATTCACCTCTAGACATGATCTCAGGATATTCATCCTTAGGTAGTGTTTGTTTACATCTTAATTTTATGTCAAGTAGGATTTATCAAATCCGATAAATCTTGACCTATTTTTTATGGTGAAACTTACGAGCTACGATGAATAAATTCTTCTTTCACCCAGATTTAATAAATCTAACTCTCACCAGAATCTCTAAAGCGTTGCATGAGGTGCGCCTCTGTTTTTTCATGATTCCATAAGAACTTTGAATGAAGCATACACGCTTAAGCTTTAATAAATTTTATAATAAATGGTATTTATGAGCTTGAATATATCATTTGGGGTTTTCCTTTGGGCCGTTCATATGACATAACTACAAAGAAACTACACGTAGTACCTCCTCGAATTCAATACCATTGAACATTATTGATTGACTTAAAATTGAAGACAAAATGAACAAGATCTCAAAATACAAAATGAAATGTCGAATCAAACCTTTCCCACAAGGGAGCTAAGGTGCCTAAGGGAAAAGCAAAGCTCTCTAATAACACAGCCTGAGAGATTACTCTCTACATGCAAAGCACAACGTGCTCCCAGGTGAATGCCAACCCTTATGTGTTGTTGAGCTAAGGCGAATCTATTTCCTCATGGGACCTACCAATGAGCACCCTAGATGAAAAGGGTTGATTCCGAAGACATGTTATGTTCTTGCCTCAAAGATCTGTAAAGAAGAAGGTAGATCAAGCAACAAAATAAGTCTTCATTCTCTCATTCTTCTCGCAGAAGTCCTATCTAAGAGTTGAGAGAATAAAAAAACTAAATGTATAAGCAAATACATCTATACAAAGTTTTTTGTTCTTAAATTATTTAATTGAGCACACCTGTCAAACTGGTTGAATCGAGCCTACCAGTCAAAGTGGTTGAACTGAGTCCACCTATCGAAATGGCTGAATTAAACCAACCTATTGAAGAGAGTGAATTAAGACAATCTGTCTAAATGGATAAATCAAGGCCACTCACCAAAGTGGTTGAATTGAGCCCATTTGCTAAAGTGGTTGAATCGAGCCCACTTGACGGATTCGTTGTATTCGCTCCTCTCTAAAGAATGGCATACCCTACTTATGCGAGGGCGGCTATTGGAGAAAGCCCTCATGACTAGCAAGGACATATGTCAAAGACTTGATCTATTAGCCCAACCAATAAGGATGGGTGTCATACCAACACCGCCTTCCACCAACATAATGGTACTTTCATCAAGACAATTGAGAAAAGGAATCATGCAATACGAGATGTATCGTGTTTATTATTATATTATTTTCTTTCTTGAGTATATAGGGGAAGGAAAAAAGTGATAGGAGAACTGATTCTTAAACCATGTTTGCTTCCATAAAGTGAATCTCTCTCTCTCATTCTAAAATCTTGTAACTCGAGGAATTTCCAAGTGGTTTGACTTTTTCGGCTCATTGTAGATAAAAATTTAATAAATTTTTATGGTTCCCTCTTTGGAATCACACCACTCTCTCTCTCTCTCTCTCTCTCTTTCTCTCTCTCTCTCTCTCACTCACTTTCATTTTCTCTCAACGATATAGGTCTTCATCGGGTTGCATGTAGTCAGGAACAAGACGAGACCCTACATCTCAAAAAGATTGAACTTTGAGATTATGTGTTTGCGCCTATAGTACTTTAATCAGACATTATTTATCGGAGAAAAAAATTTTGAGTGTTATCTATTGTTTCTTGTATTGAAGCGCTCACTTTAATATATAATATATAAGAATAGGTTAATGTCCTTTAAAAAAAAGTCTCTCACGTTCTCTAGGACAAGAGAATGGAGATTGAATGTTGCGGAATTGTAAGACAATATGTGAAGAATGAGAAGTTCCTAGCCTCATAAATGAATATGTTATATATCACTTTTAAACAAGTAATTAAATAACTTTTATCGGAATAATTTTTTATTTAACAAAATAGTTTTTATTGAGTTATTGATTAATAAACAAGTTGCTCGTAAAAGTAAATAATTGAATTAAATTATGTTCAAATTCTGTTCATACTTTTAAATAACATTCAAATTTGTTGAATCGATAACCTAAATGGGCATTCATTAAATTGATTTCGAGCTACTTACAACACTAACAATATTGTTGTTGTTGGTTCGACAACAATGTGTTCAACCATCTCTTTGTGTTGTTTACTTCTTGACCAAAATTTGATCATCCCGGATGTTTAACTTCTTGGAAAATTGAATTCCATGCTCAAATTGGCTATTTTATCTTACAATTATACCTATATTATTTAGTGAATAAAACTCTTATTCACTATCAGAGCTCTGCATGCAAGGATTAATTATCTTTATGAGTTGTTAATGTGATATGTGATATCATTTTTTTTTCTTGAACATTCTGCCCATGGAGGAAGACTCCCCTTCGATGTACAGTAACAACATTAAGGACACTTTTAATCATAACTTTGGGCTTTTTAACCCAATTAATAGAAAAGATATCTTTAGTGTTGGTTGTTCTTTGCATGTTGAATGATGATATCACAATTTCGAAGATTGAATACAACACTTCGATAATCCTCCAATGCTGGTTGGAGGCATGATTATTGTTTCATAAGTAGTTCATTTAATGGACATCAATAATATGTGTCATGAGAGATTAGGAAATTTTTAAAGCCTAATATAACGTTTTTAGCTATTAATAATGGCTAATAAAGAGCATGCCTTGTGATCAAATAATAACCAAACAATGCAAACTTAAGGTCGTTGCAATCACCCCGTTTCTACTTTTGCTAATTTGGGTGGACAACTACAGGTAATTGCCTTTATTGAAGATTTCTCTTGTGATTGACTTTAATATATCATTTTATAAGAGATGATATTGTGAATGCATCAGTGATAATGGATCAAGTTTTGATGATCAA